>MU224934.1:681024-739758 GCA_018584345.1 Thuja plicata | reverse complement strand
AAGCCTTGAAACCTCTTAGAGTTGACTATTTGTGGATTTTGCATATCAGGACCTAGAAGGGTCACTTGGAACACATTTACACTTTTGCTCATTTTGGGTTGTTTCTTGGTTCACCACCCTGATCTCTACATCATTTCTCCTCATACTATATGGTACATTTGGAAGGAGAAAAATAATAGTATTTTTAGAGAGAAGGCTTCTACCTCTTGTGTGATGTCTGAGAAAATTATTAGAGGGGTGGTGTAGAACTTTTCCCTATTTTCTAACAAACATCCCCAATATAGGAATTTGTATTTAAAAGGATCTTTGTGGAATTTTTATTCTAAAAGGAAAAATAAGGATAAGAGAAGGGAAGGAATCATTTGGAATTCTCCACTGCATGGATGGGTCAAAATTAACTTTGATGGTACTACAAAAGGTAATCCTAGCAAGGTGAGATGTGGTGGTGTCATAAGGGATCAATATGGTAATTGTTTATGGGCCATAGCCATGCCTTTGGGAACCCAAACCAACCAATTCACTAAAGATATGGGTTCTCTTCAAGCTCTTATTTTGGCTAGGGATCTCAAATTTAAAAAATCTGGCTGGAAGGCGATTCTAATAAAATCATCAAATGTATTAAAGGAGAGTCTAGCCCCTAATGGACCATAAAAAATATAATTAAGGAGGCCAAAAATATTATTCAAAAGTTTGAAGGGTACCATATATCACATGCCTTTCATGAAATTAATAAGGTGATTGATATCTTATCTAATCTGGGTGTTAAATTTGAAGTCATGATGATGTGGATAGGTGAGAGATACCTAAATGAGGAATTATTATCCCTTATTCAATTTGAAAAGACTGTTAGTAAGGTTGGCATGATCAAAGTTAATTATGGAAAAGACACATATGATAATTGATTGGAGAGCTTACCTACATCATCATCCTAAAGGGTGTAGAATCACCAAAAGAAAATATGACAAACTCTTTTTATGGGTATTTTTAGCTATTTGGAGCTATATTTTAATTTACGACCATTTTATGTCTTTCTCTAAGCCTGCTAGGAACACCATGAGTGGAGAGTTAAAAGAGAGGAACCTAAAACTTGTGAGAACTAGAAAAAGGAATCTAAGTTATATGGAGTAAGCTTAGGAAGGGAAGGGTTACTCCGTATCTAGAGTATTTGCGAGGCTATGATAAGAAAATCATGAATATCTTTGCTAAGAATTGGAAAAATGACATTGTCTTTGTGTGGTGTGAAAGTTGCTCTTAATGAGAAATTTATTGGGGAAATCACTGGTTTACCTTTCACAGGTATGAAATTATTTAAAGATAGAAAAATCTATGATAAAGCTGTTAAACAATTTCTGAAATCTGATAAGGACAACAAGATTTAAGTTAAGATCGGGGGTTCTATGATATCAATCAAAATAAACCCATTTGGGGTACGGTTTTAAAGGTTATTACAGAGTATTTTACCCTGGATGGTCATTTCACTAGGGTTCATAGCTATCATTTTGATTTGTTAAACCATTTCAGATATAAGATCCTTGTCTCCTTCCTACATTTTCTTCTTGAGTCTCTTAATTGTAGTGTGAAGGAGAATAGGAAAAACCCTAAAAATATCATGACACATGAAGGTCTCTATTGGAATGATAGAAAGGTGTGTACTAAGAGGGGAGGGGTGAATCAGTACCCTTAAATTTTTTTCAAACAAATCTCTGTAACCATAAAATGTAATAACCAACTGTGTAGTTTTCTTTCACCATACATGTAATGTTATTGCTGAAATGTAAATGCATGTAATAAAAAAAATTAAACATTCATGAAAATTAAGTACACATAACACATGTATTTTGGTATCGCAGAAAACCCCTATTAGAAGGTAAAAATTGCAGTGGGGATGAGACCCACAAAGCTTCACTACTGCGGTAATAAAGTATCCTGTTAGAGCTTACAAAGTTTGATCACTTCTGGTGAACTTACCTTGTTAGGAGTAACACTAAGATTGATTAGATCTACCTCATGTGAGGATTTTGCAACACAATGAATGTGTGCACTTTGTTAGGATATTTAGGCAAAGATGGTTAAGTCTACTCTGTTAAGAGATTTTGGGGTCTGTTACAATTATTAGAGAGTAACAAAATTTGTGATCTGAACAAATACAATCTGAATATTATGGATAAAAAATCCTTTAAGTACAATAAAATTATCACCTTGCTATTACTGATAATACCTTATGTACTCTTTGAGAGCCTTGTCTCTGTTCTAAAGACTGAATGCTTCAATGAAATCCTTCTGCTAAAAACCTTGTCTGATCTTTTGATGTCCTTAGTGTGGTGGCTAATTGATCATAATTCAATCATCATAATTATGAAAATAAAATCTTATCCTTACATATTGTAGACACCTAAATCTGATTAACACATCTAATCACATTTAGTGCCTTCTAGGACATTGTCAACTAAGTAATCAGTCATTACCTAATTGATCTATGTTACCCCCTAGCCTGATTAATTCATTTAATTGGCTATATTCTGAATAATTATTAAATGGAAACCAATGGCCTAATAGTTAATTAAACCCCCTTTTCCCCTATTAGATTGAATGAATGTATTTATTCATTTAATTTCATATTATCCTATTTACCTCCACTTGTGATTTAAATAGTTAAATCTATTCTATTTAAGCACATGGTTTCATAACCTTAACCCCTAACCCAACCAATACCAACCACCTAACCCTAAGTTCAAACCAATCCCAACCCCTTCACACATACTAATCCTTCGTCATTAGTTAGTTAACCCTAATCAGTTAATTAACCCCTCCACTCATTCTCTCTCCTCCATCTCCATCTCCCTAATCACCTATATTAAACCCTAACCCTAATCCTAATCTCTCCCTATGCTTGTCACATTCCTAATCCTTGGATTAGGAATTCAACTCTACCCCAAATTCAAACTTCTCAAGCCCTCTTAACCCTAACCCTAATCCTAAACACTCCCTAAGTTTGTCACATTCCAAATCCTTGGATTAGGAATTCAACCCCTTCCCCAAAGTCAACCTTCTCAAGTTCTATCTTATCCCTTCACCCATGCCTCATTAAGACCCTCATTAATGCCTCATTAATTCTCTTACAACCCTCATTACTCACCTTATCCCCAAAGTCTTCTCTTATCCCTTTGCACACAGACCAAGATGGTCACATTCCTCATCCACTCTCCTTGTGACACTTGTCACAATGAGAGGCACTTAAAGAATCACAATCCTTGTGCTCTCTTCTAGGTGCATCTGAGCCCCTCTTCAAGTTTGCATCCTAACCACTCATTTTGAGTCCATTTTCCTATATATAGAACCTCTTCCCTTCACAAATATATCCCACCTTTTTATGCAGAGTTATAATGCTATTTTGAGAGAAAATCATATCTCATCTTTTGAGAGCAAAGCCACATCTTGAAGCTTGGAGCATCATCCTTGAGCGCACATCCACATCAATGGACACATCCAAAGATCAAATGGAGCTTGGATTCTATTTTAGGGAGGTTTGCACTCTTTAGTTTTTTATGATTTTTAAGTTATATTTTATGTCTAATCATGTATGTAGTCTTGGTATTTTAAGTTATTGAGTGTTTTAATATGATTATTATGCTCCTTTTATAACTAATTTTCCATAACTCACATATATCAAACCTCTTGACCTAATTAGGGTTTTACAATATATTATTTAACCTAAGATCAACAGTGTACAAAATTTACCTTGATCATCTATACATATGATTTATAAACAATTAATGATTGCAAATAATTAAATAATGTCCTCCTCGATCATTGTAAACCACTTTTTAGCTCGACAAAAAGTTGTTACCTAGATTTATGTGCTATTTTAAACTTTTATATAACTAATGGATTACTCAGTAAATACTGTCTCTCAGTGCTTGGTGTATACTTCTCGATGCTCAGTAAGTCTGTTACTCGGTGATCATTGCACTTGGTTAGCTCTACACTCAGTTAACTCTACTGCTCGGTGATCGTTACTGAATGTATAGGAGAAAATATGGATAGGGTTTAGAACAATGGAGATTTTCTCATAAAAGCCTCCCTATGCACATATTATCCACCTTACTTTTAATTATAATGATAAGGGGTATAAATATGGAAATGTTTGCAAAGAATAATGGAATAAAATACATACCTCCGAAAAAGAATCTATTAAAAACCCTGTCAAACAGTCTCAGAAACTGTTGATTACCGTTTTCCTAAACTGAAATTGCAAGATCTACAAAACCTAGAAATATTCTTCTTTTCTGAGTCAGGTCGATTTTGACCCAAAATTAAATGTCATCTTTGACCCAAAAGTTCTGATTCTGACCCAGAATCTCTGGTTTTGACCCATAACAAAATGTCAATTCTAAACCAAAAATGAATGTCACCTTTGACCCAAAATTTCCAATTCTGATCCAAAATTTCAGATTCTGATTTGACAGAAAATCTATTTCCAGATCCTGAAAGTTTGTCGAAAAGGGTATCTGGATCTGCACTCCAATTCGCTGTTGCAAACCTGTCCCTACAAGAAAAATGGTTTGTTTGTTGGGGGAGGAGGGTTTTTCTCTGGTCAAACCCTAGTTCTAGAATTAACCTAATAATTGAATTGAAATTGCATAGATAAACAAAGTAAATGAACAAATTCACCTTGCTTGTATAGAAACCTTTGTGGTGGATTCAAATCCATGGATCCACAAGTATGTATGCACCAAGTGGATGTAGAATGTAGAATGTAGGATGTAGGATCTCTCAAATCAAATTGATTTTGGATCTTGAACACCAATCTTGAATGGATCTTGGAAGAGGAGGAGGCTTGCATGGATGTGGATGGAGAAATCTTCAACAAGAGGGATCCATAGAGCTTGAATCCTTCAATGGCTACCAATGGATCTCCTTGGTGAATTGAGTGCTTGAAAGTGATTTAATGATTGGATACTTAAGATAATTCTTCAACTAATATTTAGCTTTCTTCAAATATTTCTTCTTAGCTTGTCCTTCACACCTAGATTTCACTTAGAGAAAATGAGAGGAGAAGGCTTCCTTATATACCAATCTAGGGCACAATCTTCTAGAGAGGCCTACATAGGAGAATTAAATTCCAATTAGACCTATATCCCTAGAAGAGGACCTATATTAAATATAATTTCAAGATTCATTTCCTCGAATACTGAAATAGCCAACCCAGAAGTGGGAATTAAATCTTTCCAAAGCCCGACATCTAGAAACCTGAGAAACATGAAATATGGACCCTAGGTCAGAATTGAGGTCAATTATGACCTAGGTTAGGGTTGAGGTCGACCTTTACCTAGGTCAAGGTTGATTTTGACCTTGATCTAGGTCAAGGTCAAGGTTGACCTTGACCGAGAAAGGTCAATTTTGACCATGAGGTCAAAAATATCAGGTTTGCAGTTTAGGATGCCAGAAACAGGGTAGAGAGAAGTGGGAAATGAGGAAAAATAGGGAAAAAGAAAAATCAAAGTCAGAGACCCATTCAAGGCACTTGAAATGACCTCAAACCACTTACTCAAAGGGCTAAACTAGTCTACAATGGAAGTGCTTCCATTTTACGACTATACATTTAGGCCCCACTTTAGCAAGAGTATGGACTTGATACAAACTCTTGGTAAAGGAGATCATGAAGAAAAGATAGTATTATTGAAATAAAAAGGGACAAAGGAATCCTCAAGCCCCCAGGGACTTAAGTCTTTATCAAACCTAAGATCACAATAAGAGAGACATCACCAGTCAAAGAGAAAAAGAGAGAGGGTGTGATTACCTCACCTAGTAAGATGTGTGTATCTTACTGTGAACCACAAAAAGGATAGGATGGCCCACCAAGAAAACACTTGATAGTCACCCCATAAATTTGTGAGCCTTTTGGAGGCTTTGTGTATGTGTGTAGTGCATCTTCTGATGACTTTTATGAAGTACCCATGGATCCATATCCTCATATCACCATGGAATACATTTGTAAAATGAGTATCTCTTCAGGATTTAGCAACTTATGTGCGTTACCTTCCGAGGATTTAGCATATTGAAATGTAATTGAATGCATATCTCTTCAGGATTTAGTAACTTATGTATTTTACCTTAAGAGGATTTAGCATGCTAAAAAACAAATGGTTAGAAGAAAAATGCAATAATATAGAATGAGGGAGGCCGTATATATGCCACCCTCCTTAAGATGGAAAAATACATACTATTTTGACATGTTAAGGAAAGAAAAGAACAAGGATAAATCCTTCTTCAACAACAAGACAATATCCATAGACAACACCCAGTCCAAGACAAGAAGGTCACAACTCCTATGAGGCCATGGAAGGGATGAATGCAAAGAGATATCATGCAAGAAGTGAAAAAGTAACCCTTCTGAGGGATAGAACACTATTCATTTTCCAAGGTGAGAGATTTATCAACCATGGAAACCCAATGTTAAACAACGAAATAGGTTAAGATCAAGGATATAGATCCTCAAAGCAAACCAAAATTTTCATGTATGATTGGATATCACATAATAGATAGATACTGGTTAACCAAGGTAAAAGTGGATCCTGGAAAGATAGAAAACAAGGAGATGACATCATTTCCCCCCAAGTGTAGGAACAAGGATGAAAGGGGACCTATTATATCACTCACAATACTATGCAAGACAATGAGCCCCCAAGGATTAGACTAACATTGTATATATAATATGGAGCTCCATAGTAGGAACATACATGTTATTTAGAGAAAACAAGATTGAAATACAACTCATTTCCACATGCTATATAAATAACTTTACTATCAATGAGCTGCCTAATCTTATAATTTAAAGCTTGAAATTCATTATTAGAGTGATCATGAAATCTATGATATAAACAAAAAGGAAGAGAATTCAAGTGTGGACTATGTTTCTTTTTTCATTTAGGTCTAGTAATCATCTTAGCACAAAGGAGTTTAGGAAAAAGAACTTCTTGGTCAAATTTATTCATAGGGTCATGATGTATTGAGGTGTTATTTGAGATGTTGTTAACATTGATGTGTTGTTGAGGATTAAATCCCAATCCATAAGAATTCTCATGCCCCCCATTCTGTAAGGGAATTTGAATTCCTTATTTATGCTTACCACATCCTCGACCATGGAATGCTTCTTTAACTAGTTATTACAAAGGGCATTAGAAGTAGAAGAAAAATATCATTGTTCAAAATCTCTTTGTTGCTTCATAAAATCAAGATCATAAAAATTATACTCTCCAATAAAGGTAGGATTAAAATCCTAGGTTCCCCAATCATCTCCAGGAAGAGCATTAGAGGAAGAAGGATTACTATTAGGAATAGGAGTATTGTGGGTTTGAATATTCAAAAAGGGATTTGGCGCATCATCCGCATGAAGTGTATACACCATGTTGTTGTGAATAAACTTGACTTTACGGTGAAGGGTGGAAGGAAAAACATGCATCTCATGCAACCAAGGTCTACCCAAAAGGAGGTTATAATTAAGAGGTCCAGGCATAACATGAAAATAAGTATTTAGGATGACTAGACCTACTTTTATAGGTAAGGTAATGATGCCCAAAGTGTTCTTATCAATGTTATAAAAGCCATGTATAGGAGCATTGTCAGGTTGAATAGTTGAAAGATCGGCTTTAATCACTTTGAGCATGTTCATGCTACAAATATTAAGCCAAAATCCATTATCAATAAAGGTCCTATGAATGATACTCTTATTGATAGTAACAAAAACCATAAGAGCATCATATTGATTATGTACTTCTTCAGAAGGTAAATCCTTTTGAGTAGATACAATGTCAGGAGGACCCAGGTAGCATGCATGCACTGTAATAAGGCATTGATGTTCTCTTGATTAGGAGGTAGAGTGGGAAGCATTGCTAGAGATTTTTGCAATGCTTCATGGTAGGTAGGTGAAGTTTGAAGAAGCTCTCATAAAGAAATCTTGGCAGGGGTATTGCACAATTGGTTTATCAAATCATACTCCTGGCTAGGAAGACAAGGAAGATGGGTTGAGAATATGGTAAAGAAGTAGGAACCACCATATTAGGTTGAGGGTTATTCCTTGTACAATAGGTGTGATCTACCAAATATAGATCATTGAAAGACTCTAAAGACTACATAGGTTTACCTTTGATAGTAATGCAAGGACAACCTTGGATAGTCAATAAGGGTTTTGGATAAACCATGTTAGTTGTCTCAGTACTGCAAACATGTTCACAAGAAGGAAGCAAAGAATACATCCTAGGAGGGGATGAGGTAGGATCTTTATTCTATATAAGATCATCACTAAGAGGGAGAGGATTAAGGGAATTCATATCATTCTCCGCTAAAGCCTCATCACTAGAAGAAATCCCAAATGGAGGTAAAACATCTATAATGTTTTCTTCTTTCTCTAAAATTCTGCATAAGGGGAGTGTGTTTTAGAAAAAGAGTCACCATCATGTATGAATATGTCATACATTAATAAATTACCCTCTTGTATCAAATCTTCTTCAAGAGGAGGGGATAAATCAATGTCTTTATCCAAGGGTTCATCCCAAATAGGAGGATCATCCACAATGGCTTCATGAGGAAGAGAGTAATCAATATCCAAATCCAAAGGTTCATCCTAAATAGGAGGATTATCATCCCTATCAATAAAGCACATTGTAGGAGTGCCATAAATCACTATATCTTGATCCCTAAAGGGGAAAGAAGATAAATTATTTTCTAAAGTAGGCTCATAGAAAAGACATATATTAGGAGAAGAATTAACATCAATCCTCAACTTATCTCCATAAAGAGAAATATGATGGAGAGAAAGATTAAAGTCCTCTTCTTGCTCTAATATATCCTTACAAGGTAATACAAGAGAGGAAAAAGAAACATCACATGCACTAAATAAAGTCTTTCTAGGTGTAACACCATGCAATGGTAAGGTAAGAGGAAGATGCTGTTTAATCCCAAAAGTTATAGAAGGATGTTTGGAAAACACTTGAAACAACTTGTGCAACATGATAATGAATAAAGAAATGCATAGAAAATAGATTTAAATATATCCAAATGCATTCAAATGAAATCTATAAGCATGAAAAAAAATTAAATGTTTTTGTATTTTTAAAGAAATGTTGTGATTTTTTATTTTTGACATATAAATGCAAGAGCATAAAAGAAATCTACTTTTAAATGAATGTAAGATCTAAAATCTAACGCCAAAAAAGAAAGAGTTGTCTATCACAGGTTCACCAAAATATAATAGGAGAAAATATGGATATGATTTAGAACAATGAAGATTTGCTCATAAAAGTGTCCCTATGCACATATTATCCACCTTACATTTAATTGTGATGATAAGGGGTATAAATTTAGAAACGTTTGCAAAGAATAATGGAATAAAATACATACCTCCAAAAGAAATTTGTTGAAAAACCTATCAAATGGTCTAAAAAACTACTGATTTCTGCGCTCCTGAACTAGAACTGTGAGATCTAGAAAACCCATAAATATTTTTCTTTTATGAGTTAGGTCAATTTTGACCCAAAAATGAATGTCAGCTTTGACCCAAAAGTTTTGATTCCGACCTAGAATCTCCGATTCTAACCCAAAATAGAATGTCAATTCTGACCCAAAAATGAATGTCATCTTTGACCCAAAACTTCTGATTCTGAACCATAATTTTTGATTTTGACCTAACATAAAATCTGTTACTGGATCCAGAAAGTTTGTCGAAAAGGGTATCCAGATCTGCACTCCAATTCGCTGTTCCAAACCTGTCCCTATAATAAAAATGGTTTATTTTTTTGGGGGGAGGGAATTTCCTTGGTCAAACCCCAATTTTGGAATTAACCTTATAATTGAATTAAAATTGCATAGATAAATAAAGTAAATGAATAAATTCACCTTTCTTGATAGAAACCTTTGTGGCAGATTTGAATCCATGGAACCACAGTATGTATGCACCAAATGAATGCAGAATGTAGAATGTAGGATGTAGGATGTCTCAAATCAAATTTCTTTTGGATCTTCAACACTAATCTTGAATGGATCTTGGAAGAGGAGGTTTGCATGGATGTGGATGGAGAAATCTTCAACAAGAGGGCTCCATAGAGCTTGAATCCTTCAATGGCTACCAATAGATCCCCTTGGTGAATTGAGTGCTTGAAAGTGCTTGAATTCTTGGATGCTTGAGAGTAGATTAATTCTTCAATAGATATTTAACTCGCTTCAAATATTGCTTCTTAGCTTGTCCTTCACACCTAGATTTCACTTAGAGAAAATGAGAGGAGAAGACTTCCTTATATACCAATCTAGGGCACAATATTCTAGAGAGGCCTATATAGGAGAATTAAATTCCAATTAGACCTATATCCCTAGAAGAGGACCTATATTAAATATAATTTCAAGATTCGTTTCCCCAAAGACTGAAACAATTGACCTGGAAGTGGGAATTAAATCTTTCCGAAGCCTGACATCCATAAACCCTATAAACTTGAAATATGGACCCTAGGTCAGAATCGAGGTCGATTCTTACCTAGGTCAAGGTTGAGGTCAAAATTTACCTAGGTCAAGGTCAAGTATGACCTTGACCTAGGTCAAGGTCGAGGTCAACCTTGACCTAGAAAGGTCAATTTTGACCCTGAGGTCAAAATCTTAGGTTTGCAGTTTAGGATGGCAGAAATAGGCCAAAGAGAAGTGGGAAATGGGGTAGAATAGGGGAAAAGCTAGATCCAAGTCAAAGACCCATTAAAGGTGCTTGACATGACCCCAAACCATTTAGTTTGAGGGCTAAACCACTCTACAATGGAAGTGCTTCCATTTTTTGACTATACATCGACTAGTTTGTCTTTGAATTTGTTACCGACTAGAAATATGCATACTTGAATACTAATGAAAACCTTTAAAATCATATAGAGTAATAGGTCTCATCTTCCTTATATATGAACATTATAGGAAGAAATATCAGAGGTGTTGTAACCACCCTAATTTTGTCTACTCTAACCAGAGACCCTATTTTCCCTAAGTGTGATCATACCCCTAATTATGTTAGGACAATTACTCAATTAATTGGCATAATTAATTAAAATCAATTTCATCTCCTAAAATCAAAGTGAGCTCATCACTAACTCACATTAGTTACATTGGCCTATTTAAAAATAATCAAAAGAATTAAATACATGGCTAAAGTAATTGATTAAAAGGAATTAAATAAATCTCCTAATTAGACCTCCTCACTTGCGAATTGGAAAGTCAATCCATTAGCCAATAAGAGTTAAATCATTTGGATCACCTCACATGGATCACCAAAGATTCAATCTCCACCTCTCTTCACAAATTAATCTTTACCTCTTATTCCTAAAATTTTTCTATAAAAGGAATGAATTTTGAGCTCAATGGGCCCCTAATCTTAGAAATTTAAAAACACTCTTATGCTACCCCTAATTTTAGAATTTCATTTGCAAACTTATGCTGTCCTAATTTCTTAATGCATTTTAGCTCAAAATTCTTATAATTTCATAATCTTTCATTTGGAGCACTAAAATGAACTTTGCAATTACATTTAGCTTGCATTTTACTTAAATCTTCCATTCTAAGCTTGTATATGTCACTGATTTAGGCATAATCTGAGGGAAATTATGATCTAGATAACACTCTTCTTAGATAGGAAGAAATATGTCACTTTTAGTGATTTCTATGTGATTTTCCTTTACTATTTCATGTTTTTATCACTAATCTAATGACATATTGAAGTATTGTGTTGCAGCTTGTAGGTATAATAAATACACACACATTTCTAGCACCCATCATGGGGAAAATCCTTAGATTTCTCCTTGTTTTTAAGTCTATTTTCACTCATTTGTGTTCTCTATTTTCAGGTACAGAGTCACATTTAGTGACCATAGCTTGCCTTTAGTTGAAAAGGCTTGCATTTGGGAAATATCATAGCATCCAAGATTTCCTTCATCACATCCAGTAGATCCCAAATTGCATCCAGTGAAAGATCGCATCAAGTAATTCTTGCATCACCTTTAGTTAAAAAGGCTCGTTTCTAGGATCCTTAATCACATACTAAATTTCTATGATTGAATTTAGGAAATACAGTCGCATTTGGTTAGCTTATTTGAAAATTTAAAGGTTTAACCACTAATCTTCTAACCATGACTATTTCTGTGTTTTGAGTAGCCTATCATTTTCTTGTAGATTGCTTTCAGATAATTTTTTGTTAAAAGGTTGGAAAACAATTACTAATTCATGCTTTGCATATGCTTTGCATGTTGCCAAATCATTCAACTTAACTCTTATTTTTTCAATCTTTCAAACTTCAGTACATTTTATTTCATTTTATAAATTGATCAAAGGATTATTCTCTTTTCCTTGAAAGAAAATCAGAAACTCAAAAGTCAGTTTAACACTTGATAAGAATTTGGGGAAATGAACAAGAAAATTGTCTAAATTTGAAAGTAATTGAACAAGCAAACTCATTTAAATTGGGGAAATTGAACATTCAAAATTTGCTTACATGTTTTTTCAATTCTTACAATAGGCACTTAAGATCAAATTCAAACACATTTCTTAGTCCAACTACATGATTTTCTCAATTTCCCAAGTTGGAAGAATCAAAGACTCGTCATGTGGGATTGAGATTTGAGTTATAAAATATGAGGAAATGTACATGTTTGATGTTCTTGTGGGAGAAAAAGGCATGGAATAGGAGATTATTATCTTCTTCTTTCAAAGAATCAAAAATCTAGACTCCTAAGTCGTCAATCCTTTTTAATTGCTTTCAAAACATTAGAGGGCCTGACGTTTGAGGAAAAAATCTGTCAGGAAGGAACCAAGTGAGGACAGGTTTATGCCAACCCTTCCAAATCACTATAATCAATATGCTTCCTTGTAGGATAAAGCCTCAAAAGACGTAGTCGGTTTTGTTCTTGGAATTTCAACATCATTCCTTGAACATGATTAAGTGTGTGTGGAGTGGAGCTGCTTGAATCTCTCTTGCGAGACTACACACATTTGTGTACTCATAGGGTTATATGCCTTAATTTTTCCTTGTGCAATTCTATGAGGGATGATTGCAAATAGATGCCCATAATTAAAAAATACTTGTAGTCAAAATCAGCCCAGTTTATCTCTGAAAGGGAGATAATCTTTGTGCAAGGGAAATAGTAATTTACCCAAGATACTCATCATTTCATGCCCTCACTTGTGTTTGGAGTTTTCTAATATGACATCATGACTGGAGCCATTGTGTGCTTGGTGATGGTCGTATTCTAATTAGCATGTCAGTGTGTACATGAGTCTACGAGCAAAGATTTTCACTCTATGCCTAGAATCTAGGGAATAGGGATGTGTTTTTGTCACCTTAATGAACATTTCTTGATGTGTCCTAAAAACTCACTAAAAAGGTAAAATCCTCAAAACAAGCAACAAATTTCAATCCCTGACATACATGTTCAAAACCTCACTGTAAAGTCTCAGACAGACCCTGTTATTAGACAAAATTGAATGTACTTTGAGACAAACTAACATCAAAATTGAAAAACCATTAGAGGCTCGCATCTGGTAATTCTCATATCGCATTTGGTTACATAGGATCGCATTCAGGTAACTTCATTGCATGTTGTAAATCCTGGCTCACAGGTGGGAAATAGGATCACATTTTGTCTGCAATTGCATAAGCTCGCATCTTGTATTTCAAAGTTTGCATTTAGGGAGTTGCATCTAGGATAGTGGGTACTTGCACACATGTCACTCACAAAAACTTAGTATTTTTGCATACCCTTTTAGCTCTTCAGTCTGGTCTTGTTTCTCTTGCTTGTCTACCTATCACTGTTTCATAACTTTCGTAGAAGTCTAAGTTGCATGTCATTTTGGATTCTCATAATTGGTCTCAAAATGTGTGGTCTTTTCACTTATCAAAACCTCTTGATTCCCAGCTCACTATCAAGGAATTCTAACCCTCTAACACTGGAGTCACACACTCAAAACAAACACAAACACTCTTTCACTACTTGGACACACCTATTTGGACAATTTGACATCCTTTTGACATAATTGGAAAACCTTTGACAAAGTTGAAACCCAGATTTTGTGGTAAACACAAGACATAATCAATACCTTGCTGACAACTCAGAGAGACCTCCTAGACTACTAAAATTTCAACAAGGAGAGACATCTCACAATGCGGCTTTTGACAAATCTAGTGAAGAACACAACAAAAGAGAAATACATGAAGAAGAATGAAATCATGGTCGTCCTTTATTTGATTTAGATAGTGAGGAAAATATATCAGAAGAAGAGTATAATAAGCTCAAACAAAGTAGAAAGTTCCAAAATACCTTGGAAAAGATAATTGGTGAAGACAAAGAGAAATACCTCCTACACTTGGCTTCTCTTGGAGTCAAAATTCCCAAAGACTATGATGTTGAGAGACTAAAGGAAAAGGAGGTACAAACCCCTATTTCAATCCTCACAAAGCAATTAATGTTAACGCAAATGGAACTTGCAACACTCAAGCAAGAAAAGACTAAACCTATGAAAAAGTACTTTTTGGAACACATATGTCCATTTCCTTTTGAAAAGAGTATAAATATGGTTCTATTTAATCCTAACATGGAAAGACCCAAATATGACAAGCACATGGGAGAAACAGATCCACATGACCATGTTAGATAATTTTTTGCTCTAAGCATAGAGTACATGCATGAACCCACATATCTAATGAGGCTATTTCTGGGAAGTCTAGGAAGAAATGCTATCGAATGGTTCTCCAAACTCACACCAAGTATGCTATCTTTTGAGGAGTTAATCCAGCAATTTGTCCAACATTACTCCTGCAAAATACAACATAACGTAGCCACAATGGATCTTTTTAACACAAACCAATGAACCAGTGAATCCTTTACACACTTTTTACAAAGGTGGAGGAGAATTTTTGCAAGGTACTCAATAGAAATACCTGAATCTAAAAATATGGAAATATTTATTAACAACTTGGTACCTGAAATGAACTATGCTTTACTAATGCAAGATTCACCTAGTTTTGATAGAATGATGAAGAACGCTATCCCTTTCGAAGACATCATGGTCAAGAAAGGAGAAATCACAATCCAAAGGGATAATAAATCTACCAACTATAACAACAAACCTAAGTGGTGGAACAAGAACAAGAGTGTTGTTAATGGAGTGGTAGAAACATCAAATGCAAATGCTAAACCAGCAGTGTTCAATCTAAAAAATAGTTTACAAGAAAGCAAAGAGGCCAAGGTAACAACCATAATGCCAAGGGAAAATAATGATACCAACAAGAGTAAACCATGGATGTCTAGACCTCAAAGAATATTTACTCCATTGGGAGAACCTCTTGAGATAGTTTTGAAGAATCTCTTGGATAATAAAGTCCTCACGATCCTAGATTCAAAACTATGAGAACTAGAAGTTAAACCAAGATGGTGGAATGACAATTCCTATTGTCTCTTTCATAATAATAAAGGACATAAGACTAATGACTATGTTAAGCTCAAACACATTATACAAGACCTTATTGAGGGAGGCAAAATCAAAGTGGAAGGACATACCTCTAATGAAGATCACACAACATTTAACAAACCATTCCCTAACTATGAAAAAAGGGGAAGCTTCTAAAGGAAAAGGAAACAAAGTGAAGTACACCTACTCCCATAATGATAATGTGATCAACATGTTGCAAATTAAAAGTGAATCAATTAATGTAATCACTATTAAAGGTGCCAAAGAAAAATCAACACATTCAAATGTGGTAACTCAAAGTCAAGCACAAGTCATGAATAAAGGAGTTAACTCCTCATCTAAGAAAGCAACATCCTCTAAAGTACCTATTGTCACAATTCCTAAACTAGCAGAAAAAAACAAACAATTACTATACCATCTGCAAAGTATAACTTGGTAGACCAATTGCAAAGGACCTCAGCTCAAATTTCTATATTTGAGTTATTAAATATGTCTTTAGTGCATAGGAAAGTTCTTGAACAAGCCCTACATTCTGCAAATATTCCAAAAGACATTGATGTAGAAAAATTCCAAGCAATGGTCAATCACATATCAGCTCCACACTACCTCTCCTTTTCAGAAGAAGATGACAAGTCCTTGACTCATTCGCATAACCAATCCCTTCACATTGAAGTCTTGATTCACAAATCCCATGTCAAATGTGTATTGATAGATGGAGGTGGAGGGTTGAACATATGTACTCTCAATATAATCAAGAAATTGGGTGTTTCAGAACAAACAATTGATTCAAGAAGTAAGATAACCATCAAGGCTTATGATGAAGAAGAAAGATCATCCAAAGGGCTCATTCTTTTACCAATCAGAATAGGACCAATTGAACACAATGTTATTTTTCAATTTCTTTATCTACCATTGGCCTATAACATATTACTAGGGAGACCTTGGATACATGAAATACAAGCAATGCCATCTACCTACCACCAATGCATCAAATTCCCACATAATGGGGTGGAAGTGACAATTCTTGCAAATTCAATCTACACTTGCAAAAATGTTAAAGAAGACAGTATGGTCCCTCACAATAAGGAAGTCCCAAAAGAATTCACACTTGAAACCTCTAAAGACATGGTAATGAGAAGCTTTGGAAAGACACTAAAACTTGAATAAACTAGCATGGGGGAATACAAAATAGACATGATGCCATCATTGGATAACATTCCTGTGTCTCCAAGATTTTATGGGAAACCTTCCCCATCTTTTACACCTACTGCATCAAAAGAAAAATAAATTCACAAACCAACTGGTATGGATAGAGCATCTACTTCTCAAGAGGATGAAAAAGAAGATAAAGCAGACTTGGCTTGGATCTATAAAGGAGAAAAAATACAAAATGAGGTAAAACATGTGGAGATATCTCCCAAAAAGTATGGAAAAGGATGTGACCTTCTTAAATAAATGGGATACAAAGGGAATGGACCTTTAGGAGATAAAGGAAAAGGACTCATTGAGACTAGACACATGTAATTCAGAGACACCAAAGACAAAATAGGGTTAGGTTTTAATAACAATTCATAACACCCTACTTCAAGAGATGGTCCAATCTTTGACGAAGGAAGTGACAATGAAGAAGAAGAAACAAAACTTGAACCATGGAAATATGAAATATTATTACACATTGGTACTGAGGATCCTAAATATCAAGGAGAAAGATATGCACATACCTTTGTAGCACAACTAGAACATCATGTTCCTTTGTTGTCACAAAATAATGTCCAAGAAGTAGAGGAAGCATAAGAAGACTCTCCAGAAGTCCAACAACTAGAAGAAACTCATGAATAAATACCCCAACAATAATATGTACATCCTAACTTGGGGAAATTGGTGAAAGTTTCACATGTCCTAGACTTACCACACTTTGATCTACAAATGGCTAATAGGGTACATCAGGTAACTATTGCTGAGTTCTTAAATAGATCTGATGATGAAATAATAGACTCACATGATTATGAATGGGATCACATGTCTGATGCTACCATAGATGTTGAGGTAGATTTAATTCATAAATTTGCACTTCTATGGTAGAGAGGAGAAATTTCTAACACTTCCCCTAATATTGTTGTTGTTCCAGAATCAGACGAGATACCACTACCCAGGATTGTTGATGGAAATAATGGTGCTTTACTAGGTCTAGAGGAAATTCAAAGGATACAAGCTATGAGTTTCAATTTGATGAGAGAAGAAGATGAAATCTTAACTAATGAGCCACTAGAGTTAGGTCTACATATTACTAACAATGACCCTAATAATGATGATTCAACTCTTAATGATCTAAATGCTATAGAAGCCAGCTTAATAGAACATGTCTTGTTAGTTAATAGTCTTGACGCTAACACGATTCTATCCTTACCAAAATATGAATCATTATCCTTGGTAAACCCCAACCTGATTGGTTGGACCAATTCAGACCCTACTCCTATCATGAACTTTCCCAATGACTATACTTTGGCCTATTATCTAAATGCTTGTGAACCTTATCCTTCTTCCACCAATGAAAGGAGCATGGATCTGTTAGAGGATGATATCAAGTTTCTTAGTCACAAATTGAAAAATAAAAAGAAACAAAGAACTGATATTGAAAACCATGTTGTGGCAGTATCAGATTCTAAAATAGTAAAAATAAAAGATGTATCTGATGGTGAAAACCTCTTAGAGGTGCTAAAAGATGAGACTCTTGATATTCTCCCCTGAGCACTTTCAAGAAAGATCTTTAGTTCTGATAGAACCAACACAACCAGTTAACTTGGGAACATCAGAAGCTCCTCAATTTGTTCACCTAGCACAATCCTTATTAGAAGAAGAACAGATACAGTTTATTGAATTCCTCAAAGAGAATAAGATCAACTTTGCATGGTCTTATACTGATATGCCTAGACTTGACCCTAAGTTAATAATGCATCACTTATCTATAGCTCCTTTAATTAAACCCATCAAATAAAAATTGAGAAAGATGCATCCACATGTGGCATTATTGGTTACAAAAGACCTGGAAAAACTATTAAAAGCTAGATTCAAAAGAGTCATTGCTTATGCATGATGAATTTCTAATGTGGTACCAGTTTCTAAAATAGATAAGTCTATCAGGATTTGCACAGACTTTAGGGACTTAAAAAAAGCTTGTCCTAAAGATGATTTCCCATTGCCAAATATTGATATGATTCTGATCTCACAAAGGGATATCAAATTTATTCTCTCATGGATGGATTCTTAGGCTATAACCAAATTCAAGATTTCTCCTAAGGACCAAGAAAAGACAACATTTACAAGCGCATGGGGAACATTTTGCTGGAACATCATGCCATTTGGGCTAAAGAATGATGGCACTACATAACAAAGAGCTATGAAAACAATATTCCACAAAATGATACACAAGAACATGGAGGACTATGTGGATGATACATTATCCAATTCAAAAATAAGAATAAATCATATTGAAGACTTGAGAAAGATACTGGATCAAATGGAGCAGTTTCAACTAAGACTTAATCCCAAGAAATGTATATTTGGAGTCCAATCAGGGAAACTCTTAGGGTTTATTGTATCAGCTAAAGGAATTGAGGTGGACCCTAAAAAGGTAAAATCTATAATGGACAAGTCACCTCCTCGCAATATCAATCAAATGAGGACACTTCAAGGAAGACTTCAGTCCATCAGGAGATTCATGTTTCAACTAGCAGATAGAGCACAACCTTTCAAAAAACTTCTACATAAAGGTGTTACTTTCAAATAGGATGAGCATTGTGAAAATAATTTCAAATAATTAAAATATTATTTGGCTACTCCTCCCATTCTCATGGTGCCTATTCATGGAAAACCATTACTACTCTATATCTCAGCTACGACTACATCGCTTGGAGTATTGCTATCATAGCAGGATGAAAATAAAAAGGAAAGGGAAATCTAATATATCAGAAGGACCTTGGTGTCTTATGAACTCAGCTACACTATCATTTAAAAAGCTTTCTTAGTGGTTTTTTTTGCATCCCATAATTTTAGACACTACATGCTGTCCCATACAGTGAAAATTATTGCAAAAATCAATCCTCTCAAATATCTCTTGAGTAAAACAACATTGACAGGAAGACTAGAAAAATGGGTCTTTATTCTAAGTGAATTTGATATCAAGTATGTGGACAAAAGAGCTATCAAAGGAAAAGTCCTAGTAGATCAACTTGCTAATTCACTATTACAAGATGATGCGCCTTTGATCATAGAATTTCTTGATGAGACAATTATGCATTTAACTAAATATCCATGAAAGATGTATTTTGATGGTTCTTTCGCATAACAAGGATATGGAGTAGGGGTAATATTTATCACTCCCCAAGGCTACAAGATACCCAAGGAATATAAATAGATGTTTCCATGCATGAATAACATCTAAGAATATGAAGCATTGGTGAATGGACTTAAGCTTGCTATGGATTGGAAAATCATAGAGTTACACGTGTATGGTGATTCTGAACTCATTATCAACCAAGTGAATGGTGATTATCCAATGAAAGATGAGAAGATGATGCCTTACAAAAAACTGATAGAATATTTGAAAAAATACTTTGTCTTCATCACATTCCAAAAAATTCCAAGAATGGAAAACAAAGCTGCAGATACTATGGCTACGCTAGCATCCATGTTACAAATGGAAGAACACCAATTCCACTATGACTTCTTGGTGGAAGAATTATCCTTTCCAGCCTTTGATTAGATAAGAAACTATTAAGAGTTGGATACTAATGGCCTACAATGGAAAATGATGTCGTTCAATTTTCTAAAACATGTCATAAATGTCAAACACATGGAAACCTTATCCATGCTCCAGCTAGAGACTCATACCTTTTATAACACATTGGCCATTTCAAGAATGGGTTTTTTTTCTTATTAAATACATCTATCCTAATTCTTAAAGTGGACACAAGTACAACATTACCACCGCTGAGTATTTCACTAAGTGGGTCAAGGCCGTATTGCTGATCAAAGCCATTGGCAAACAGGTTACTATGTTCATCTTGAACTACATAATTAGTAGGTATGGGATACCCTCTTCTATTATAACAGAATATGGGGGTCAGTTCAAAAAACAAGATATCAAGGACCATTGTACACAGTTTCATATCACTCAACATTGTTTTTCAATCTATTATCCTCAAGGTAATGAACAAGTTGAGGCTTCAAACAAGAACATTCTAAAAATATTACATAGAATTGTGAGTAAGTCTGGCAGAGACTAGCATTTGCAACTAAATATGGCACTATGTGTTGGAATAGTCCCAAGGGATAACTGAGAGGGGGGGGGTGAATCAGTTATCAGATAGTTTAATTCTTTTCTCCAATTAATTATAAAATAACATTAAGCATTAACACATTCAGATAACACAAGATAGAACACAACAATTTTGGTTACGGGGAAACCAAATAGGTAAAAACCCCGGTGGGAATTAGCACCCACAAAGAACTATACTTGAGTATAATAATCCATGTTAGAAGATCTTACAACCCTGTTGGGATTTGATCTTTACAATGCAATAAGTATAGAGACCTGGTTAAGGGTTAGACCTTGTTAGGAGTCTTTTACAAATAACCCTATTAGGGGTGAGGACTCACTGTCCAAAAGCTCACTGCTAAAATGATGAAGACTGCAACCTTCAGTAAAATAGATATACACTATATTTGATAAATGAAATATTTGAGTAGACCTACTGCCTTGATCAGTTCCAATGTATTGTATACTTTCACTGCTTCTTCACATAGATATTTTCTCGATGAATGAAATGTCTTTACTGTCCCAAAACAACTGACATTGTGTTCTGTACTTTTTTTTTCTCTTTTCTTATCATTCACACTTGGTGATCTTAAAATGAACTACTATAAGTATCTTCTCCACAAGATATGATCTTTTTGGCTTTAGGATTCCCTTTAGTACTTCTTTAGTCAACCAAAATAAGCACTCAACATAATTAGAACCGCACAACTCAAACTGAATAGACATATTGCTTCACGTAGTCGGCTCCACCAAAATTACTCAAACGTCATGCTTCGGATGAAACATGATTAGCACCTTTGGTTAATATTTTTTAACTCATAACTAAACATTATTCTAAACATGCATAGCCCGAAGATAAATGCAATGGAAGAATCAATGAAATTACTGTTGACTTCCTGAAATCAGTCTTTTGAAACTATGGCTGGTAAACAGAGTAACATAACTCAACTGTTACTGAACATCTGAATCTGCGTGTATGTAAATGGTGTAGTAACTATGCATGAAAAATAAAAACAACCATGCAAGGCTTCCTCATATCCATACTGAAAAATGAATACGGTTGACTATTGTATACTATATGTTGTCATCAATGACAAACATACAGTCAACTATTTGTATAGAAGCAAATTTCCAACAATCTCCTGCTTTGACATTGATGGCAACATATGATTAAAAACACCATCAATCCAAAAGTGTTTCCTTTATTTTTACAATATTCTCAATATCCTCATCAAAGGTTCCTCTTCACTGCTATAGCTCCTCTGACTGTGTTTTTATTTGCATGACTATATACTCCCCCAGAGTATATGCTCCCCCTTACTATATACTCCCCCTTTGACATCAATGGAAAAGGGTGCCAAACACAAATAAGAATAGGCACTACTCTGGAAGTAGAGTAGTCAACCATTCATCAGTCACCAAGGACTGATGTTCTTTGTTGCAAATTCTAATCAGACTTAGGAAAGGGAATTACTCCCAGCTTCTCCTTGAGATACTCAAAAGTATCTTTTGATAAAGGCTTTGTAAAATATCTACTAACTGTTCTTTAGTGCTCACATAATCCAACTTCACTTCTCTATCTGCAACTTTTTCTCTTAGAAAATGATATTTGATGTTAATGTGTTTTGTCTTTGCATGCATCACAGGGTTCTTTGACATATTAATAGTGCTAGTGTTATCACAGTGAATAACAATAGGATAACCAATCTGAATACCAAAGTATTTAATCATCTATTTGATCCAAACCATTGTTGAACAATTCAATGCTGCTGCAACATACTCAGCTTCTACTATCGACTGAGAGATATAATTTTGTTTCTTGCTTGTCCAATTAACCAACCTGTCTCTAAGAAATACTTCTCCTCCTCATGTACTCTTTCTGTCATCAACACAACCTGCCCAATCAGCATCATTATACACATGAAGTTGCATATTCTCTGAGTTAGGATACCATAAACCATAGTCTATATTCCCTTTTAAGTATCTAAATATTCTTTTTATTTCTATTAGGTGATTTTGTTTAGGTTCAGCTGCAAATCATCCAACAATGCCAATTGCATTGGAAATATCTGGTCTAGATTGAGTAAGATATATGAGTTTTCCAATCATAGACTTGTATAGTGTCTTGTCAACTGCTATGGAATCATCATCTTTAGAAAGCTTGCTTCCTGTTATCATGGGGGTGCTTATTGGTTTGCAATCTTCCATTTTGAAAGTCTTCAATATCTCCTTCATATACTTAGACTAATTTATTAATATGCTTTTGTCTGTTTGTTTTACATTCAATCCCAAAAAATATTTGATAGGTCCAATCATGCTCATTTCAAACACACTTTGCATCTCTTTGGAAAATTCTGCACTAATTTTTTCATTACCTCCAAAGATAATGTCATCAACAAAGATAGCAACAAGTAGTAATCCATTAGGTGTTTCTCTTATGAATAAGTTGCAATCTACTGCTCCCTTTTTGAATCCAATCTTGGTTAAGTAACCATCAAGTCTCTCATACCAAGCTCTTAGGGTCTGTTTAAGTCCATAGAGGGATTTCTTTAATCTACATACCATGTCTGGTTTGTCTGAAATTTTGAATCCTTCAGGATGCTCTATGTAGACTTCTTTTAAGTCACCATTCAGAAAAGTTAACTTGACATCCATATGATATACCTTGAAGTTCTTGAATGTTGCATAGGCTAAAAATAACTTTATAGCTTCTAGTCTACTCACAGGGGCAAATGTATCAGTGTATTCTATTCCTTCTCTTTGCGCATACCCTTTACATACAAGTCTTTCTTTGTTTCTTACCACTGTACCTTCTTAGTTCATCTTATTCCTGAATATCCATTTTTTTCCAATCACATTTTTGTCACAAGGTCTAGGGACCAGTTCCTATGTATCATTCTTGATTATTTGATCTAATTCTTCTTGCATAGCACTTTTCTAATCTGAATCATTGCACACATCTTCAACACTTAAGGGTTCAATCTTTGAAAGTAAGCATACTTCTTCATCAATGGTTGAACCTTTTACTCTAGATCTTGTCAAAACTTTAGCGCTCTGATCTCCAATGATGTATTCCTTAGAGTGGTATTTGGATGTGTATTTTGAGTTTTTAGGAGTGACACTCTCATCTATAATCTATGATTCTTCTTGACTTGGTTCAGGATTGTTACATGAAACATCAATACAGTCAAACATTTCTTCAATAACTGTGTCTTTATTGACAGGTCTAGGTTCATCTTCAATCATGGGAGCACATTCATAGTATCTTTCTTGAATAATAAAATTGTCATCAATCTTCACATGAGTACTTTCAATGATCTTCTTCAATCTTAGATTAAAACATCTATAGGATTTGCTTTTAGTAGAGTAACCAAGAAAAATAGCTTCATCACTTCTAGCATCAAACTTGCCAATACTATCATCTCTCTTGATGTAGCACTTGCTTCCAAAGATTATAAAGTATTTTACAGTAGGTACATTACCAAACCAAAGTTCATAAGGTGTCTTGTCTACGCCTGGCCTTAATTGGATTCTATTGATAGTATAGACTGCTGCATTGACCACATCTCTCTAATAGGTATGGGAAACCTTTCCTCCAATCATGATAGTGCATGCTATGTCAAGTATTATCCTATTTCTTCTTTTTGCAATCCCATTCTACTGAGGGGTTCTAGGTGCAATTAACTATCTTTTGATTCCATGTACTTCACTGTAATCATAAAATTGGTCAGAGGTGAATTCTCCTCCTCTATCTGATCTCAGACATTTTATCTTCAATCCAGACTCATTTTCAACTTTGGCTTTGAATGCTTTGAATTTTTCAAAGGCTTTAGATTTTTCCTTCAAGAACACAACCCACATCATCCTTGAGAAATTATCAACAAACAAAATAAAATACCTTTCTCCATAGTATGATCTTGTTTGAGTAGGTCCACATAGGTATGTATGTATCAGATCTAATTTGTTCTCTACAGAGTTCTATTTACTCCTGAATGAGGTCTTCACATGCTTCCCCATCACACATTCCCTACACATAGTATCAAATGGTCTTGCAATACTTGGAAGGTCTCTTACTGCCTTTACATTACTGATCTTTACTATGTTGTCAAAATTGATATGACAAAGTCTCTTGTGCCATAGCCAACTGTCATCCACTTTTGCAATAAAATAACTTACATCAGAGTTAAGATGAAAGACATTACCTTTGGTCTTTGATCCTAATGCAATCATGCCTCCTTATTTTTTGTTGATAATACATCTATTGTTCTTGAGTTCCAACTAATATCCTTTATCTAGTAGTTGTCCAACATTTAGTAAGTTATGATGCAAACCATCAACATAAAGAACATCATCTATCTTGTTCTTTCCATCTAAGGTGATAGATCCTTTGCCTATGATAGGTTTGGGAGTGTTATCTCCAAATCTAACCATGCCACCTTTGTACTTATATAGATGTACAAATCTATCTTTGTCACCTGTCATGTGATGTGAACACCCGCTGTCTATGATCCAGTCTATTATGATGTCGCTTGTGAAATAAAGCCAATTCTTGAGCTTTCTTTTCTTTTTTCAATTTCTATTTAATAAATCATATTTTAATTGTATTTAATAGAAATGAATCCAGTTTCACCTTCTTTTGAGTCATCATCAGTTACACCATCTTCAGCATGATAGCATTCCTTAGATATTTGGGCTTATAATCTGATCTAAACTTCTTGACTCTTGTAGGACATTTGGATGCAAAGTGGCCAAATTTATTGCATGAAAAAAATTTGAATGGTAGCTGTCCTTCATAGTTACTTTTACCTTTTCTTTCCTTCTTAGCAATCATAGAAATGATTTCTTCTAGTTCAGTATCAACTTCTTCTTTTTCATTATTACTAGAGATGTTCAAGGATTTATTACCATGGACTGAGGCTTTGAAAGTTGTTTCCATTTTAGGTTCTGTCTTCAACCTTGATATCTCAAATGCAGATATTTTTCTAATCAAGGTTTATCTTTTGAAGTCCTTTGATAATTTCATGGTTTCATCCAAGATGTTAATCTTTCTTTCATCATCTATTGTCAATGTGGTCATCAGTTTGTCCATTATATCATCCTCTGAAATTTCTCCACCATTATTCCTGATACGTGATCCTGCTTCATTAATCCTTTGATTGTAAGTTCTAATGTTCTCTTCAGGTAGCATCTCTAAATTAATGTATCTTTTCTTCCATGTATTTCTGTGCACATTCCTTTCTTGGATCTCTCCTTCAAACATATCTTCTAAGTATTTACAGATTGAATATGTCTTTTCTGCCTTCTTGATCTCAGAAAATTTTCTGTCAGATAGGGCACTGATTAGGGCTTCCTTGGAAATTGCATTTTGAGTGAATATTTATTTTTGTTTATTTGTAAATTCTTCTTATGCATGGTCTTTCAAGGTGGGAACAATAATTGTATGAGTAGAAATTTCATAGATCTCAAAACCAACGCACTGAAGATGTGTTATCATTTTGTTCTTCCGGTCAAGATAGTTCTCTCCATCAAAATTAGGACTCTCTTTCCTGAAGTACACCATTTTATCTACCTTAAGCTGTTAGGCTTTCTCTCCAAGGCACTTGGATCTGATACCAATTGTTGGAATAGTCCCAAGGGATAAATGAGTGGGAGGGGGGGGGGGGGGAATCAGTTATCAGCTAGTTTAATTCATTTCTCCANTAAATGAGTGGGAGGGGGGGGGGGGTGAATCAGTTATCAGCTAGTTTAATTCATTTCTCCAATTAATTACAGAATAACATTAAGAATTAACACATTCAGATAACACAAGATAGAACACAACAATTTTGGTTACGGGGAAACCAAATAGGTAAAAACCCCGGTGGGAATTAGCACCCACAAAGAACTGTACTTGAGTATAATAACCCCTGTTAGAAGATCTTACAACCCCTTTAGGAGTTGATCTTTACAATGAAATAAGTATAGAGACCTGGTTAAGGGTCAGAAACTGTTAGGAGTCTTTTACAAATAACCCTATTAGGGGTGAGGACTCATTGTCCAAAAGCTCACTGCTAAAATGATGAAGGCTGCAACCTTTAGTAAAATAGATATACACTATATCTGATAAATGAATTGTTTGAGTAGTTCTACTATCTTGATAAGTTCCAATGTATTGTATGCTTTCACTACTTCTTCACCTAGATCTTTTCTTGATGAAGGAAATATCTTTACTGTCCCAAAACAACTGACATTTTGTTATGTACTTTTTTTTTTGTCTCTTTTCTTATCATTCACACTTGGTGATCTTCAAATGAACTACTATAAGTATCTCATCCACAAGATATGATATTTTTTAGCTTTAGGAATCCCTTTATTACTTCTTTGGTTAGCCAAACTAAGCACGCAACATAATTAGAACCGCACAACTCAAACTAAATAGACATATCGCTTCACGTAGTTGGCTCCATAAAAATTACTCAAACATCATTCTTTGGATGAAACATGATTATCACCTTTGGTTAATATTATTTAACTCATAACTAAACATTATTCTGAGCACACATAGCCCGAAGAGAGATGCAATGGAAGAATCAATGAAATTACTGTTAGGTTCCTAAAAACAATCTTCTAAAACTGTGGTTGGTAAACATCTGAATCTGCATGTATGTAAATGGTGTAGTAACTATGTTTGAAACATAAAAAAAACCATGCAAGGCTTCCTCATATCCATACTAAAAACTAAATATAGTTCACTGTTGTATACTATATGTTGTCATCAATGACAAACATACAGTTAACTATTTGCACAGAAGCAAATCTCCAACACTATGGGCCTATAGCACAAGTATCCAAATACCAACAGGAGCCACGCCATTTGTTCTAGTCTATGGCATAGAAGAAGTACTACCCATTGAAGTAGAAATTCCATCTTTACGAGTATCTCTCCAAGGTCTTGTTATATATGAACAATACCACATTGATAGAGTTCATGCACTAGAACTACTAGATGAGTGCAGAAAAAAAGTGTTTGATCATCTCAAAGTGTACCAAAAAATAATGTCAAAAGCATGCAATAAGAAGGTAAAACCATGACAATTTTAGGTGGGGGATCTCATTCTAGGAGAGAATCCTAAAAATCAGCTAAACCGAGAACAAAAGGGCAAGTTTGAACCCAACTGGCTGGGGCCTTTTGCTATCATTGCAAATTTTGGGTATGGAGATTATAATTTAGCTACACTTGAGGGAGATATTCTTCCTAGTCCCATAAACACACTACATTTGAAGTGGTTCTACGCTTGATATCTGGCTGACAAAGCTGTGCAGTGGAAATAGTTCCCAGAAAATACCAAAAACAATCAGAAAATTGATCCTGAAGAAATCCAAAAATAGTGGAAAAAGTCCTAAAAAAAGGTATCCTTGGTGAAAAAATGGAAAGTAGGAAATACGAAAATAAAAATAAAAAAGAACAAAAAAATTGAAAAAGAGAAAAAGTGCCTTGGCAAAAACCTGGAAAACAGGCGTCTTGGTAGCAAAAATAAAAAGCTTTTCCAAGTGGTGAAAACTGGCAAACTGGCATCATTTGTACTCTGCGCTCCATCTATCAATGCATTTCTGACACTAATCCTTCATGATCACACTTGTGCTATTGGTTGACTCTAAATTCCTTACAAATGTCCTATCCTTGCCTCAGATTTTTTTGCATTTGCATCTTAAGAATAGTCATTCTGCACTAGGGGGCATATATGCTAGTATGTTTGGTCTATGTCTTCTAGGTTGTCCTAGGTTCCTGTCTAGGATGGTTTGCCTCTACAAATAGTATTTCTCAATACTTTCATCAAAACATCACTATCACACACAAGGGTGTTTCTTAAAAACCACCCACCTGTAATATACATCATACTACTGTTTCTCAACACTTTAAATGTACTAGTGTTTCTCAACACTTTAAATCAAACAGTGTTCCTAAACACTACATTGGATTGCAATTTCTAACAAAATTAATATCATTTACTCAGACATAAAAACATATTGCTTGATTCCAAGTTACGATTGATGATTTCTCTACTATGCTTGAACAAATGAATCAACAGTATTTCTCAATACTACTTAAACACATATATACTAATCTTGGTTTGATTATGAATCTTTTATTTTTTCCATGATGTTTCAAACTAGGGGCATGCAAGAAGTTATGACTTTTCTTTGATTGATTATCAATTGATGATTGTTATGTCTTTCGAGTTACTTCATGACATTTATTTAAAGACAAAGAGTCACAAGGACATGGGGAATAACCTTTTCTTGGTTTTATGCGTATGGTAATTTTTTTAATGATCTTATAAATTTCACCTAACTTGGATGTTTATGGTAAGAGCTGCCAACATGAGTGGATAGCCACATATATCTTGATCCTTGTTATGTGTAAACTACAATAAGGTTGAAACAATTTCCTTGTCTGTTTCTACATCAGATTCTAAGTAAGGTGTACAACACATTATGTACCCACGAATATGAATATTGAAGGTCATTGTGGGTCACATATCTTACTTTACACTTGAATAGAAGATGATTCTCAAACCAAAAGAAGATAACTGACAAGTCATCCTGGCCTCTATGCCTTGATGCTTAGGTTTATTTTGACATTACATCCAATACACATAGTTTTCATACTTTCATGATACCTCATCGGTATTAGTGACAGTTGTACTATTCGATGTCCATTACAAAAATGCCCAATAATGATAAAAATGCTACAATGTATAGAAACTAATAACAGTCCTAAGAGTCATTTTAGAACAACATAACAATTTGAGCTCAAAATAATTTCCTAGTTCATCCAAAATCCAAGTCTAAACTACTTAATCTATATTACTAATATTTAGTGTCATTGCATATCCATGACATACATTCTGCATTCGTAAATGGAAAAGAGAAAATACAAAAAAAGCATTCAATTATTTCATTTCTTTTTACATCCTAAGTGCATCCATACATTTATCTGCATAAAGAAAATTTTAAAAACATACATCTGCATATTCAGCTAGAATCATTCAAACACATTTATATATTAGTAATAAATCAAAGAGCATAAATGATGTCATCACATGAATCTATTCTAAATTCATCAAAGACCAAGTACATAATCACATTTGCATCAATCTAAATATCTATCAAGAAAGAGAACCCATGAACATATTAGAATCAGAAACAACTATCTCATATATATATAAGTGAAGGAATAGATAAAAAATATGGAACTGTCTACAAAAGAGTATCAGTACGATCATGATGGAACATATATACATGTATCAAAGTATGCAGTACAATGGATGATCTTAGATGGATCAATATACAAAATATCTCAAGTATCAAAAGTAAAATCAGGTTTGACTGCCACCCTCTCCCTGATTTGGAGGAGGAGGTGGTGCATCGTCTCTAGGATACTGAGCTAGTGGAGGCATCGCTCCCTCTGACTATTGTGCCACTCTAGAATACAATGGAGCTCTTTGTGCCTCTATAATGGCTACAAAATATAATGCAAAGTAATATGCTGCTCTTTTTTCTTGATGAACATCTATCTGGGCTTGTGTATCTCACTCTAATTGGAGTCTATCACCCTGTTGATCTCTCTTAGCTCTTAGTCTCTCGAGATGTCTATCCCTATCTGATAACAAAGTCTCTAATGTGGTGATGTGATCTCTGAGCTACTTGCACTCTCTCTTCCACTGTGATATAGAATCTTTAGTATCCCTGCCATTGTCCCTAGGAGGATCCTATCTAGGAGGTCCACCTCCTCCACTCGCTACCTGTCCAGATGGTCTCTGCTATTGCTGTTGCTCCCTAGTAAAAAAAGGACCTAGATCTATCCGTGGAGGCACAAAATAGAATCTTGTCCACCTTCCCTCCCCATGGCCACCCAATCCATTGCCACCCACTCCACCAACACTCCTATCATCCCTATCATCTCCTTGATCATCTTGGCCATGTCCTTGACCTCTATCTTGGGGAAGGTGTCTACCATCTCTACCTCCATCTCTGCCACACCCACCTCTCCCATCCCTCTGATCTCCACCTTTGCCTCTCACAATTCTATCATCAACAGGATCATAATCAAGAGCATCCTCTATGTGAGGAGCTACCTCATCAGGAGCTATAAATCTAGCAAATGAAAACTATAATAAATGGGCAAGGTATACTTTTGTGCACCCAACATCTAAAACATCTTTGAGATAATCCCATCCATCTAGCTGAACTCTAACTGTGCAGTCTCATATGCTATTTGAGATCCCCAAAGAGGCTTCTCATCACACATGCGGGCATAAAATGTCAGGTCCTATGACATACCCTGTGTATGGTCATACTGCCTCAGAACATGGGTAACAAGGAATCTCTCTACAATGTTCCTGGTACAATTGATCAAGTATCTACTATGGAAAAAATATAGCATCTTATGCCTATATGAGGCCCAATCCTCACAATCTAAATACGACCACCATTCAACCAATGTAATGTCATCAAATATACGACGCCAGTATTCTAGATTACCAGATGGGGCTAATGGATAAATACTGAATACAAATATACATAAGGCTACTCAGGCACTCGCTACCTATCTATAATCAGCCGTGTAACAAGGATGTGCTCCCAGGCCTAGATTTTTAAAATTAGTATACCAACTTTCATACTCTGTGAGTACTTGTAAACAATATCATGTAACTCTCTATACATGTGGGCTAATATGCAACTACCCCAGCCAAATCTGCATGATAAAATGACCATCTTCTCAAGTGTCTCTACCCACCCATACATGAATCCATGCTGACCTCTGTCAGGCATGAGAATACCTCCAATAAGTCTAGCAAGATAAATAGGTAAACAATCATAGTGATCACACATGTAGTCCCAGGTAAGATAAGGATAGACTATAGAAAAATCTCCAAAGTATCTCTGTGCAGAAGCAATCGCTATGGTAGAGCGCAAATCAAACTGTAGCTCTCGACCCATGACTAGAATCTGCATAATACACGACACATCCTCTGGTGTGACGTTCATCTCACCAGTCGATAGATGGAAGTGTTGTGCTTTGAGTGCCATCTCTTGGCTAGAGAAGTCAACAACCCTTGATTTACCCTGATGTCAGGTAAATCTATCAGTGATGTCAATCTAAGATGCCCTATGATTTGTAACTACTCAGGTGTCAATGAATGTGACAAAGAAAGGACTCGTGATGGGAGAGGTCCTCAAAAAGATAATACCTCAAAGTCAATCTATCAAAAGAACACATTTAAAGGTTCAAATAAGTATTCTAGCTAAGGAAACTACGCAGAAAAGCTAACAGTTAAGTCTTTTTGGCCTTCAGAACAAGGAAAAACAATCAAATTGGAAAAAACATCCTAAACTAAAAATGATACTATTTTAATGAGGTGCAATCCTAAATACTATATGTGATGCGCGATTTACTGGATATGATGGGGAATTTGGGAAGTGATCTTGTTTTGACAGGATGCAACGTGGGGTGCGATCCTATTTTCACAAGACGTGACACATTCAAACTTTGAGCAAAATTTCACCAAAAATGTTGCAAGATATCAAAACTAGATGCGACCCTGAATTTACAGGGTGCGATCTGGAATTCTGTAAGAAAATTGGATGCGACATAGGTTTGACCGGACGTGAATTAGGATGCGGGATGTGATTGGGAATTAAAATCTTCATAACTATTGCAAAAATAAAAAAAATGAAAAAAAGAAGGCATAATCAGGTAGGTATCGATGTACTCATGTGCGTAATGGGGCAGGTGTTGGTGTCGATGTGTAAGCTCCAATCGATGTTTCTCCATGGGGACCACCATCTTCTCTACAGAGCTCTAGATTTACTAAGGATAAAAGTGAAAATGAATGAGTAAAAAGTGAATTTTGAGATATATATTGACCTTTTTGAGCTATTTAGGAGCTCTGGAACTCCTCCCAGACTATCAAAATTAAAATTTTTTCTTCTCTAATCAATCGAGAACAAAATCAAACACGCAGACAATGTATTAAAAATCATAGTAAAAATTTTGTGACAGTCTCCAAAAATGCAGAATTGATCTATATGTTTCGAAAATGATTCACCGACTTTACACAATCAATTTCCTGGGTTCTATATCAATGAATTTCACATTATTCATCAAAATATTGGTCCTATGTAATTTTATCAGATTCAAAACTTACATTTTCAAGTAGTTGACTTGGTAAAATTGTGTTTTCTCTTAACACTCCTTTGCTTAATCACTTCTTCTAATTGATTCTTTCTCGATCCAATCGATCTGTTCAAGTGATATATCATTCTATAGAGGGATTTTATTCTTTTTCCTTCGATTTCATTCCCAAGGGGGCATGATCACACTTAAAATAAATCAAATTCTTGCTCAAAAAGCAACAAAATGACTTCATCATCAAAATACTAGGGGCATGTCAGATTCCTTCGATCAAGTTGGGACTGTTGGATAGAAGGCTTCAATGCTAAACTAGCTAGATATCTGCGCCTACAATCACTTAGATCTTTATTAAGCTCTTTGCAGCTTCATACTGACCTTTGTTCGATCAAGTTTAGAGTCACTATTATCAATTCTAATTCGATCAAGTTCAGAACTAATACCTTAGAGCTCCTTGTAGCTTCGTATTGACCTTCGTTCGATCTAGTTCAGAGTCAGTATTATCAATTCTCATTCAATCAAATTCAGTATTGGTATCTTTAAGATCTCTATTTTATTTTCCTTTATTCGATTAAGTTCAAAGTCAATACTATCAGTCTTAGTTCAATCAAGTGCAAGATAGATCTCGTCAAATATTTCATTCAATCAAGAGAAGAATTCTCAAACTTTCTGAAGGCAACATCATACATTCTTTGAATCAATGTGCTGCTCACACATCAATTCAAAGAGGGGAAAATTTAACCACCCTAATTTGGTCTACTCTAACCAGAGACTCTATTTTCCCTAAGTGTGATCATACCCCTAATTATGTTAGGATAATTACTCAATTAATTGGCATAATTCATTAAAATCAATTTAATCTCCTAACATCAAAGTGATCTCATCACTAACTCACATTAATTACATTGATCTATTTAAATCAAATCAAAATAATTAAATACATGGCTAAAGTAATTAATTAAAAGAAATTAAATAAATCTCCTAATTACAACTCCTCACTTGCAAAATGGAAAGTCAATCCATTAGCCAATGAGAGTTAAATCACTTGGATCACCTCACATGGATCACTAAAGATTCAATCTTTACCTCTCTTCACAAATTAATCTTGACATCTCATTCCTCAAATTCTTCTATAAAAAGAATGTATTTTGAGCTCAATGGGCCCCTAATCTTATAAATTTGAAAGCACTCTTATGTTGCCCCTAATTTTAGAATTTCATTTGCAAACTTATGTGGTCGTAATTTCTTAATGTATTTTATCTCAACATTCTTAGAATTTCATAGTCTTTCATTTGGAGCACTAAAATGAACTTTGCATTTATATTTAGCTTGCATTTTACTTAAATCTTCCATTCTAAGCTTGTATATGTCACTGATTTAGGCATAATTTGAGGGCAATTATGATCTAGATTACATTATTCTTAGATAGGAAGCAATATGTCACTTTTAGTGATTTCTATGTGTTTTTCCTTTACTATTTCATTTTTATCAGTAATATAATGACATATTGAAGTGTTGTGTTGCAGCTTGCAGGTACAATAAATACACACATAGGTGTATCTCCAAACTTATTCAGGAGAAGGTTGACAGGGGAAAAATAATAGCTAAAGGGTTTGAGGAGAGTACTAAGATCAAGAGCTTGAATCCTATGAAAACAATTAAAACTAGGAAAATGGTGTGGCATTATGGGGGTAATAATGAACATGAGTTTGAGGGGAATGGTTCCCCGATGGCTACTCCTATGTCTCAAAAGTATGTTCCTAGGTTTCAAGAAGGGGAAGGGATGGAAAATAAAGATGATGATGAGGTTTATTTAATGGGAGGTAACAAGGTTGAGGGCTTCAGTGAGAAGGAGGGTATGGAGATGGAAGACAAAGATGAGGAGGCTCATGATTTTGATACTATAATTAATTCTCCTATCAGTCTAGTGAATAATGATATTGGTACTGTGCAAAACAAGTTTACTACAATTTCAGAGAAGAAGAAGATTCATCAAAAGGATTCTGAGGAGGGAAATAAGAAGAAGAAGAAATCTGAGAAAGTTCTGATTCTTGTGGACTACACTGACTCTATGGAATATGACAAGGCAATATCGCCTCCTAATTTGAAGGATTCTGGCTTCAATTCCAAAGGGGGCCTTATTAGGAATAAATAGGTTTCTATTCAACTATTTCCTAAGGATCTGGAAGATAAGAGGGATTTTACCTTAGGTGTGCTTCAAAGTGCCAAAGCTAAGTTGAAGTACTCCTTCAGGATGGATACATGGATATTTCATGAAATTAAAGAGGTTAGCCTCAAGTACAAGACTCTTAATGCTAATTTAAAGAATCTTCAATAGGGAATGGATACCCAGAATTCAGAGGGGAAGTGGAATATGGAAGAGAAGAATAAGGTGTTGGGTCACTTTTCTGGTGATAACAATAGGATGGACACTATAGACAGGAAGATGGAGGATATTACTATAAACTGGAAGAAGGCTGACAACACCATAAAGAAAATTCTTCAACATATGCATGAGGTTTTGAAGGTTTGTACTAAGAATCTTAAAGTTTTGGTTGCTAAATTAGAGATCCCCCTAATGGAGAAAGATATTGTGAAGTTGGATGATACTAAAGAGACAGCGGGTCATAACGAGGGTCTGGGAAAGAGAGCTAAGGTCAAAGAGGGACCTAAGGGGTCCTAATACACATTATCATGGTTGTAGGACCCCTAGGAAGTCCCCATGACCCCTTTTGACACATTGGAACACTCAAGTGTGTCCCAAGAGGTTGTAGGACCCCTTGGGACACACTTGAGTGTTCTAATGTATCCCCGGGGGTCAAAGAGGGACCTAAGGAGACCTAGTTCACCTTCTCACATGTTAGGACCCCTAGGAAGACCCCATGACCCCTTTCAACACATTGGAACACTCAAGTGTATCCCAAGAGGTTGTAGTACCCCTTGGGACACACTTGAGTGTTCCAATGTGTCTCTGGAGGTCAAAGAGGATCCTAAGGGGCCCTAGTACACCTTCTCATGCGTTAGGACCCCTAAGAAGACCCCATGACCCCTTTCAAAACATTTAAACTGTCAAATGTGTTGCAAGGGTTTGTACGACCCATTCGGACACACTTAAGTGTTCTAATGTGTCCCCGAGAGTCACAGAGTGGCCTAAGGGGTCCTAGTACACCTTATCATGTGTTAGGACCCCTAGGAAGTCCCCATGACCCCGTTCAACACATTTCAACACTCAAGTATGTCCCAAGGGGTTGTACGACCCCTTGGGACACACTAGAGTGTTCTAATGTGTCCCCGGGGGTTACAGAGGGGCCTAAGAGGTCCTAGTACACCTTCTCACACATTAGGACCCCTAGGAACCCTCTATGACCCCTTTGGAAACCTTTTGGATGCCTTATACTGGTGTAATTAACCTATATATTAATATGTCCTATATAATATATATTATATATACTATATTTTATTATATATACAATAATATTTAATATATAATACATATCATATTGAATATATATTATTTACTATATATATTATATCGTATCATATATATATATGTAATAATAATATAAAATATATATTACATACAATTTAAATATGAAGATATTATGTGATATATTGTAAAATACATATTAATATATAATATATATAAAATAATATATAATATATGAGATAAATAATGTAACATTTAATATTAAGATATATTATATAATATTTTATGTAAAATACATTAAATATAAATATTATATAATATTTAATATATAATAGATATCATATAATATTTAATATATATAATACATAATCTAATATATAATTGTTGATATATAATATAGGATGGAGAAAGGGGAGGGAAAAAAATGTAAGAGGGAGAAAGGGGTGGGAAAATTTAAAAATCAAAATTCTGCCGTCATTTTCGGGTACCTGATTAGGCTTGGTATTGCTTTGTACACCAAACCGACATGGTCAACTCTAAAAATGTCACAAAAATGTGTTTTTCCCTTGTTTCTCTGAGTTCCAGACTTCAACCATGTAGATGACGACTTTTTTCACCTGAATTTGATGAAACGAAAAAGGGTATCTTAAGGAGATTATCAGCTTTCTATCGATATAATTGTTGTCAGATTTTGAATTCGGTTAGTAACTATTAGTTATTTTCTAATCGAGTTACCTCTAAAGTGCTGATTTATATACTGATTGAAAAACAACTATAACTTTCAAATGGTATAACATTTTTGAAATCCAAAAAATGCGTCACATTCTATGCTTCACCTACTATAAGGGAATTTTTTTTTTGAATCTTGTAAATTTTTCAATGAGTTAAGGTGGTCAGACACGGGAGTTTTTTTATTCTTAAGACATAGAAGAAAATTCATAATTTTTTTTTTTGGAAAAAAATTACAAAAAAATATGCGTCACATCCAGGCATGATTCTACTACTTATATATAAAATCTTATAAAAAATATTATCATTTGATTATGATTAAGGTGGTCAGACATACACCTACTTCTTGTTTTTTTCCTTAAATTATTGTACTACTGCATTGAAATCTATACTTTTCACCAATCATATTTTTTTTTTAGAAAAGGCCTAGTCGTTTAGAAACTACATTCAATTTCCTACAGATTCTATTCTTACAACCTTTTGATATTAGGTTGATAGCTAGTTCAAATTTTCATGTCAAGTTGACTAACCCTGATTTGCTATTTTTTCATTACCACTTAGTTTGGCCCCTCATGATCTTGCACATACCCTGGAAAGTTATATCATGTGTGGTGATGTTAAATTTTCCATCGTGACTCTTGATATGGAGAATTAAGTTGGTTATGTTTGATTGGACTCAAACCGGTTAACTGCTAAAAAAATCAGCGACAAACAGTAAGTGATTTGATTGTTATCCTAAATCGGTAAAGTCTTTTATGGAGCGGCCATAGGATATTATTGTAAACAATGTCAAGGTACTATCTTTACGATCATGACTCATAAGTTTAATTGGTATAACTAAATTAATTGACTGGAAGAGGTGTTAACAGAATGAACAGGTAAACAAGACATATTTCTTGAACATGCTATGAAGATTTGTAGATCGGTGAAGGAATTCAATGTGTTCAAAGGATCGGTGATGATTTTTGTAAATTATAAATTTAGTTTTGTAATTTTTGGAACTTACTTGGCATCACATTGATCAAGGTATGCATTTAAGGAGGATTCTTCAAGAAGTTTCTTTTGGTCAAACGAGTTTTTTAAATGGCTCAACTACCAAGGTAAAATCTACAAGCAAGTTGACACGGTTAGAAAAAAATGTTTTATGAGTGTTTAGATACATTATATCTTACCTAAGATGATTTGGATAGTTCATATCTTAGATATAGGGTTTATTTCAATTATGTGGAAGTAAATCTATATATCAGAAAGTTGAAGAAGTTATTTACTGATTGCGAGTTGCAAAAGGATTTGGTGATCAAGAAAGTGAAGGAATCAAATACAATCAAGCCAAGGAAGATTATACAATATGATGATATATTTCAAAGCTTAAAAGGATCTGATTATCCATAGGTAGTTATCTGTTGCTTTCTAATCATTGTAATAGTGAAATCCCCTATCAGGGTGGATCCTAACAGATCTTTTTTGCAAACCCTCTAAAAAGGTGGCATTATAATTGAATGTTTTAAGTTATCTAACAAGGCTTCTCCTAATAGGGAAAATATCCTAATAGGTCTTAGGAAAATCTCTTAACCGGGTAACACTTAACAATGTTTTGTAAATCTTTAACAGGGTAAGCTCCTAAAAAAAGTATTCCAGAAGAGTATAGATTTTGTGGTTATCATCTCACACCGTGGTTTTTTACCACTTGGGTTTCCATGAGATAAATATGGTGTTTACATTGTGTTATTTATTAATTATGGTTGTATGCATTTAAATTTTACTTATGTTAGATGATATTGAAATTTTTGGTGCATAGAGTTTAAAGAAGATAAAATAGGTTAATTTGTGTGGATTATTGATTCACCCCTCCCCTCTTAGTAATCATACTTGTATTAACAAAATACCCTAAACAATACATAATACCAATAAGTGTATTATGGCTTATGGTATGGAAAGGATGATGACTTTATATTGAGTGCATACACTAATGTGGATTGGGTAGGTAATATGGATGATAGAAAGAGCACTATTGGTGGAGCATTCTTCTTGGGTGAGAGATTAGTTTCATGGGAAAGTAAGAAACAAAATTGTATATCTCAATATATTGCTAAAGCTGAATATGTTGTTTCTACTATTAATTATATACAAGTGATATGGATTAAGCAAATGTTGAAAGATATTAGAGTGGGTATTGATGAGCCTATTGCTATTTATCGCGAAAAATTAATTGCTATCAATATTTCAAAGAATCCCATGTTACATTCAAAGACAAAGAATATTTCTATCAAATATCATTTCTTGAGAGACAAGGTTGGTGAGGAAGAAGTTAAATTAGAGTTGGTGTCTAGAAAAGAGAAAATTACATATACTTTCATGAAGCCCTTGCCAAAGGATACTTTTGAGTATCTTTGAGGTAATCTTGGGGTGATTTTCCCTCTTGATTAGAGCTAGAGATCCATTAAGTTGCATCAGTCTAGTGTGCTTACATGTTATCATTAATATAGATTGATTTTTTTGGTGGCTACTCCTTAGGGGCAGTAGTGGTTAATGGTCAGTGTTTAACGGTTAGTATTATGAGGTATGTGATTTAAAATCTCACAGAGAGATGTTTATTCAGTTTTGAGAGATGTTTGTTCAGATTTTTGGCTTCTATGACCTAGTGCATACAAGTTCCTTTTTCATTGATGTCAAAGGGGGAGAGATAATCATGTGAAAAATATTTATGACATAGTCATATTGTGGATATTGCTGGTATTGTTTCTTTGTGTATTGATTTGATTTTTCACATCATATGTTGCCATCAATGACAAAGGGGGATATTGTTGAGATGTTGTTGAGATTGTGCATATATGTGTTGGCATTAATGTTTTGTCATTGATGCCAACACATTCCTACTGTAGACACCCTAAAATGGACATACTTGCGACCTTACATTAAAAACACTAATTTTCATATATTAATTAATGGTTATCTAATTATTAATTAATCATCTATTTTCTTCTAAATTCATTTCCCAAATCATCTAATAAAATTATCAAAATTAATTAAATAATTAATTTTATTTAATTAATTAACCTTATTGATTAATTTCTATTAATTAATTAATTAAATTCAATTTCCTAAAGTTTAAATTTAAATATTTAAACTTACTAATTAAATTATTCCAATTAAATTAATTTAATTTCACTCAAATAATATAATTCTAAATAAAAAAGAATTCAATTATCTCACATGTTGAAAACTTTAAATTCAAAAATGAATTAAATATTCATTTATCTTCAAAGAGATAACTCTAATTAGATCACATGGGTTACTCCACCCACCTCTTCAGTTCACATGGGTTTCTCCACCCACCTCTTCAGTTCTAAAAGGTAACTCAAAACTAGCTCTTTAGTTAACCAAACTCTATCTCCTCTCTCTTAGTTGAAGAGGTGGAGTTTACTGATGGCTTCTCCAGTTCCCTCTGATCTCAAACGTTCATCTTCCTATCTTTGGGATTGATCTCAACCATTCATCATTCTCAATTCTTATATAAAAAACCCTTCATAACCATTTGAAGGATCCAAGATTTCAAGTTCACGTGCGCCATTACTCTGTCAGATTAGTTCAAGCATCAATCCATCTTGCGATCACAAAGCATTCAAATATCATATTCTTGAAGCTCCCAAGTCATAAACACTGCCCACACCAATACTGAACATCAAAAACATCATTTCAGAAGGAGTAGAGAGAGACAATAGAAGCTTCAAGCAATCAGGTTTGCATTCATTTGTTTTCCTCTTACTTGCTTGTACATTTTATTGATTCATAGTTTCATTATTACTAGCTTGTTTCTTATCGATTTCCCCCATTGTGAATCGGTGCTACTAACCCCTCATTAAATCGAGAGTGTTACAGATTTTGATCCATGCGTACACCTACTATTGGGGATAGTGTTCCTAGTTTGTTCAGTGTGATGATTTCTATGGTACGACTACTATATTAAATATCACATGTTGTGAGGCTATAAATTAATGGTTATCTAATTATTAATTTTCATATACTAATTAATGGTTATCTAATTATTAATTAATCATCTATTTTCTTCAAAATTCATTTCCCAAATCATCTAATCAAATTATCAAAATTAATTAAATAATTAATTTTATTTAATTAATTAACCTTAATTGATTAATTTCCATTAATTAATTAATTAAATTCAATTTCCTAAAGTTTAAATTAAAATATTTAAACTTACTAATTAAATTCTTCCAATTAAATTAATTTGATTTCATTCAAATAATGCAATTCTAAATAAAAAAGAATTCAATTATCTCACATGTTGAAAACTTTAAATTCAAAAATGAATTAAATATTCATTTATCTTCAAAGAGATAACTCTAATTAGATCACATGGGTTACTTCACCCACCTCTTCAGTTCACATGGGTTTCTCCACCCACCTCTTCAGTTTTAAAAGGTAACTCAAAAATTAGCTCTTCAGTTAAGCAAACTCTATCTCCTCTCTCTCAGTTGAAGAGGTGGAGTTTACTGATGGCTTCTCTAGTTCCCTTTGATCTCAACCGTTCATCTTCCTATCTCTGGGATTGATCTCAACCGTTCATCTCATTCTCAATTCTTATACAAAAAACCCTTCATAACCATTTGAAGGATCCAGGATTTCAAGCTCACATGTGCCATTACTCTGTCAGATTAGTTCAAGCATCAAGCCATCTTGCGATCACAAAGCATTCAAATATCATATTCTCGACACTCCCAAGTCATAGATTCTGCCCACACCAATACTAAGCATCACAAACAATGTTTTGGAAGGAGTAGAGAGAGACAATAGAAGCTTCAAGAAATTGGGTTTGACTTCATTTTTTTTCCTCTTACTTTCTCATATATTTTATTGATTCGCAGTTTCATTATTAGTATCTTGTTTCTTATCAATTTCCCCCATTGCGAATCGGTGCTACTAACCCCTTGTTAAATTGAGAGTGTTACAAATTTCAATCCATGCATACATTTTGGTGAACCCGACGTGAATCAAACAACCCAAATATGACTTGTAGATGACAGACAGAACATTTTGGCCACAGCCGTACAGTTGCAGATCCTTTTTTTCATGCTTTTCTTGATAAACATGTAATTTTGTAATTGTTGGTATTTTACTGCAATTGACAGAATATTGCCACAATTGTCTATTTTATTTTCACAGTCATTGTAAGGGTTTTGTAGAATTTTTCTGTCGTTATTCACAATTCTATTTTCTTGCTCTATGCCACAATTTCCCAATCTATACCACAATTGATATCAGTTTACCACAATCGCGCAAAGTTTCCCACAATCAACTGATCTGTGCCAAAATCAACAGTGCTTTTCCACAATAAAAAGAATTTTATCGTAATCGACAACACTTTACCACAATCGATAGTTCTTTTCCGTAATTGACAATGCTTTACCACAATTGAGATAATTATGCCATATTTGATCCAATTTATCTATTTTTATATTTAAGATCTGACTTTTTCTTCTTTTCTATGCAGTACTGGACAAATCACTATGCATGGGGGAAAGTAGACCATTGTGAGTATCAATTGTTTCAAAATAACTTCTCAATTGCATGTATCTTGATTGCAACATTTTGTGGTACTAACTTATCATTTCAGCTTGTGGCGGGGAGACACATTTAATAAAGCAACTTAAAAATCATTTATTTGTCATTTTGGTGCTTTAAAAAGAACATTGTATGCCAAACATCACAACCTCACATTTACATATTGGTGCTTAAAATTGACATGGAGGTTAAGAATTGAACAAAGGCAAACAAACATTTCCAATTTGGAGCATTAAAATTGAACAAGCAATCAATACCTAATTTTGGGCTTAAAACTGAACACTTGTGCTTGTATGGTGGTTTGGCTTAGTTCACATTTCAACTTTGGGGTTAAATCGATTAACCTTGTGTCTTGAGTTTTTGGTGCACTTGCACAATCTGTTAGATTAAAAACCTTTATACTTTTTAGAAAGGTCTGTTTGGGGAATGCACTTCTTCCTCGGAGAACGAACTTAAATTGGTAATCCTTCCGATCGGGATATAAACAAGACGCGAACCAAAGTTCTATTTTATATCTAGCCAAGCTCGGGCGAGATGTGTTGATGATAGTATGGATCTGGTGAATATCCCTAAGGAGCCAGCATGGTCAACTAGGCTTTTAAGTGAGTCACACATGTACAAACCAATTGTATAGATGCCACAGATCCATACTACAACGTTGTTAACTAGAGGCCAACCCGATTCACCTTTGGACATATACCTTATTATATTGCAAGGGGTTACAGAATTTCCCCGCAAGATTCCCAACATATGTGTTCCAAGGTATTTGTGTAGTGAAAGAGATCTTCACTATCATGGCAACAATACCTAGCAATGACAAAAACACGGGCGCCTACATCGTGGACCTTCGTGTCCTAGTAGTGTGAAACTTGTTGTGTGAGCTAAAATACATTCAAGAATTGGGCCTATAATATTGTATTTGACAACCAAAATTTGCCTGAGATTAATCTGTTTTCCCTTGTGTCAAAACCCATGTTGGATTACAAAACATAGTGTCCATTGTGCTTGTTCTTTGATCAGTTTCCAAAATGAAAAACAAACATTAAAAAAATCAAAATGAGTCAAACGTGTTAAATTCTAGGGTTGTCAACATCAAATTGTTCTGCAGATCAAAAGCCTTGATGCAGAAAATCAAAATTGTTAGACAGTGAGGCCTATTTTTGAGTCTTTTTGAGATTGTTTCCCCTTTGCTATAATTGCCCGCATTGTGCTGCAATTGACAGAAATTTGCCACAATCATCCCTTTTATTACCGCACTTGACCTGTTTATTACCGCAATCGGTGATAGATTACCGCAATCAACCAGTCACTTTACCACAATCGGTGGAGTTTTACCATAATTGACCAGAGACTTTTTTAACACTTGTTTTGACCTAAAAACCTTAAAAATACTCTTCATTCTATGTCAAAGATCAGTGTCTATCCCAGAAAAATGCGAAGAACATTGTGAGAATCTCTAAACATTAAAGATCATCCATTCTTTGAAAGCACAATTATCATCCAAGCATTGTTAGTTCTAAAGTTTAGACTTGAAATATATTGATCCCTTTATCTCTAAATCATCATATATCTCTATTAGTGACTTTGTCCCAGGAAAAGGTCAACAATCTTATTCTTACATCATCAAAAATTTGAGATCAAGATAAATCAACATCTGTCCTTAGAATTAGCCTTGTCCTAACATAACTCAGACTCTCCTAGAAAGGTTATCATTTTCTGTTTTCTTTATATCACTTGTTTTAGTTACAAAATCTGGACCACACTATGTCTCAAACACATTATGGAGGGCCTTACACAAGGTCTAAGGCTAAAAATCAACCTGATGAGTCCTATATCAATAGATTCCCTTCTTGGGAAATAGAGCGAGAGGACAATCCTTTCAGAAATACCAGTCCTACTCTATTTATTGAGAATCCCCATGGGTCAACTTTGTTCCAAAATTTCACAAAAGAGGAGCTCAAAGATATAGAACAAGATGCCTATTCCGCGCAAGTGGTTGACGTTGTTGTAGAGAGGAACCCTGAACATTTCTTAGCCATTTTGATTAAGAAGGGAGTCAAACTCCCCGCTAAATTCAATATGTCAACCATATGGCCCAAAACCCCTCTTGCAGGTCAAAACACTACTCAACCCTCTCAAATAAAACCTATGGTATCTCAAATCTTCCCATCTTTGACAACAACGACATCAGCATAGACTATGTCCAATCAAACCAGCTCCGCAAACCAAGCAAGCACATCTTCCACACAAAGCATGACATGATCCGAACTAAGTGCACCCATGGTCACTAGTGTGCCTCAACCCTCAGCCTCATGGTACATCTAGTCAAGATCTCATGCTATGCCCTCAATCCCACCAACAGGCAACAACCCTTTTGCAAATTTTATGCTACTACAGTTAATCCCTACTAGCCTTGGGGTCAACACATCATTCCCACATGGATCCATCTCTATAGGTCTAACTTTCAGTCCATGCCCAGCAAAGGTTAGGCCTTTTCTCATATAGGTACCACAACAACCCCAAAAACAACAACCTCAACCCCAACAACAACAACCTCAACCCTAGTAGTAGCAATCCCAACTTTAGCAACAACAACAATCTCAACCCCAACAACAAACACAACAGAATCAATCTTGGGCCAATCACATGCCCTCGTATCAAAATCATGCTTTGGGAAATAAATATCAAGTCCCAAGGATGAGATCGTATGTCCCTAATCAAGGGACATAGAGGCACAACCTCATACTTACTATAGCATGGAGGTACAATGTCACAAATCATCCTCAATCTCAAACAGACATGCTGATCCAAAAAGTGCAGAACCTTCAAACCCAAATGATGGATATGCAAAATCAAGGGAAAACTAAATCCTTCACCGCAGAGGATTTATACCCATACCCATTTTATCACTCTCTTCACATGTCTCCACTCCCAACTCACTTCCCAGTACTAAAATTTGACAAATATAGGGGCAATACCAACCCTATTGAGCATATTCAAGAATTCTTTGCTAGTTGTATTGAGGTCGAACACGACGAGACATACTTAATGCAACCATTCCCACAAAGCTTAGCTAGACCAACAATGAAATAGTTCTCGCATCTACTTCACGACATTCTATCTTGGGGTGAATTGACCAAAAAGTTCATCGCTCACTTCCATCATAACATCGAGTGCAAGGTCAGCATCATGTACCTTTGTGACATAAAACAAAAAGATGTAGAGTCCTTTGTAAAATTACTACAAAGATGGAGGAATAATACAAATAGAATCATGTATGACATAACCAAGCAAGACCTATTAGTCATGTTCATTGACAATCTGATTCCAGACATGTCATTTACAACAGAATTGCAACTAGTTCCAAACTTTAAACAACTCATCGAACGAGGAGTGCATTGTGAGAAGAACTTGGTCAAACAAGGTGTCCTTGCAGATCCTACCCAAATGAATACAAAAAATACTACAATGGATAAAGCTAAATGGTGGAATAAAAACAAAAATGTCACTAGTGATGGTGTCATTGATGTGAAAACGGTCAACTACACCCAACCCAAAGTGTCACTGCAAGGTACACCTATGGCTAAACAACAACCCATGCTGCCCACTCCATAAGAACACACTCAAACTCAACCATCCCCTATCCAAGCGACCACTATTTCAAATAGTCAACCACATGCACAATGCCAACCATGGTTTCCATTTCCAAAATGAGATTACACACCATTAGGAGAGTTGATAGAATCATCCTAAAGAAAGATAATAAAATCCAACAACATCACTCTCCCTTAAATCAGAGAATATGAACATGGTGCAATAAAACCAAAGTGGTACAATGATAATTATTACTACAAATTTCATCGAGTAAAGGGACACAAAACACCCAACTATTATCGATTGAAAAATGCCATCCAAGATTTGATTGAAACATAGGTCATCAATGTAGCCAACACCCAAACAAAAGGCACCACTGATCATACGATATTCAATGACACATTCCATGAACAAAATAAAGGGAAATCTTTCGGGTCTGGTGGATAGTCAAAATAGGTCAACTACACTTATGTCAATAGTGAAAACACTATCAATTGCCTAAATCCTTTAGATAGCCATGTGGCTACCATTACTATCAGAGACCAAGGTGCTAAATGTTTTGTAACCATGCAACGTACAAAAGTTGTCTTGCAAGGAATTCCTTCCTGATCTACTACACGAATCAACCCTCATGCAACCTTAGATCCACAGAAAAGCCTCGTGGAACAGCTAAAGTGCATGCCTGCCCAAATATCCATGTTTGAACTTTTGCAAATATCTCTGTAGCATAAACAAGAACTTGACCAAGCCCTTAAGAAAGAAGTTGTCCCAAGGGACATAACCCCTAAGAGATTCCAAACAATGGTAAACCATATAGCAGCCAACAAGCATGCAACATTCATAAACCATGACATGCCATTGCACAAACCCTTGCATAATGATCCCTTGCACTTGCTTGTCTAGGTTCATAAAATTTCAATCCACAGAGTCCTTGTTGATGGTGGGGCTGGATTAAATATTTGTACTTTAAGGTTAAGCAAGCAATTAGACTACTTTGAATCCATTATTGATGTCACAAGAAGGATCAACATCAGAGCTTATGATGAAGAAGAGACACCTTCCATAGGTATTATCATCCTACCAGTCCGGATTGGCCCAGTTGTCAAGAACACTCCCTTACACACACTAGACCTAAAATTGGGATACAACATGTTACTTGGGAGACCATGGATATATGAGATGCAAGCTGTACCTTGCACATACCATCAGTGCATCAAGTTCCCATACAAGGGGACATAAATCATTATAGAAGGAGATCCGAACCCATTCCAATACTACAATGCTATCCAAACCAGTACTGACAATGAGGTTCCATCAAACCAAGAGGCAAGCATCCCTTCCACATCAAATTTAATTCCCAAATATGTCATGAGAAGAGTGGGAAAAATATCCATTATTGACAAGGGATGTAGGGAATACAACTACAAGGAATATTTTACTATCACAAACATGCCTTAGAGCCCAAGGACATATGGCATACCACAACCCACAATTACAACAAAAACCCCGCCACCTACTCTATTTAGGTGTCCACCTACAACCTTTTTTAGACAGGGAGACATTGCAGAAGAGAACCCATTTGATCTAGATATCAATACATGGTTGTATCAAGACCCACAAGAGACACTTCAACAACCTTTACCCATGTCAACATATGGAGCTAGCTATACAATGCTACAAAATTTTTGATATGATGGTATAACTGGTCTAGGGGAAAGACAACAAGGTTTAATGGAATTGTCTCTCCCACCAACCCAAAGAAACAAGAGAAGGTTAGGATATGGGAAACAAAGAACCAGTCCTATCACCCAAGACATACTTTTTGATGAAGAAAAAATAGCAGAGTTATACCAGGGGAAAAACCTAGAACATGCTTTGATCAACAATATACTACAACAATTATTGCCATCTGAAGTGAGAACCTCTCAATCCCGATTAACCCTCAACCAAGTGGTCCATGATAACAAGGAAAGTGAGACATCCGATGAGAATTCTAGTGAAACTGACTCTCTTGAGTATGAGTGGAGATCCATCCATGACTCTGAATCATCAATCCCAGACTATTCCCCTTGGTCAACCACGATCATACACCTTGGTGATCTGTTCAACTAATTAACCATAAACAAGCAACCCTGTATCGATAAACATATCAATAGAAATTCCTTAGGTGGTGCATCCACATCACAATCCAGGTTTTTTAGAACTATCTCCATTGTCTCATTCAACCAAATAGAGTCAACCCACCATGAGGACCTATGTCTTGTACGCCTAGAACTGATAGAGTGGGATCAACAAGGATAGCCTGATATAGATACCTTTGAGAATGATGAGGCTATTAGAGAATTCATCAAAATTAGAGAGGGAATTCCATCAGGAGACCATAAAGCAAGTTTCTCTATTGACCTTGATAGATCAACATATTTTGGGGAGGAAGCTCCTCTTTCTAGTCATCAAAAATAATAAAAAAAGAAAAAAGAGTCGTCAGTAAGTGAAAACCAAAAGGCAGTTACTGGCACAAAAAATGATAAAAAGAAAAAAAAATACATATCTTCTAGTGAAAACCTCACTGAGGTGCTAGAAGATGGAAATCAAGAAATCCTCCCCTTGACAGAGGAAAAGTCAGCATTGTTAGTAGAAGAAACAAAAGAAGTCAACTTGGGTGATGACAAGAACCCAAATAATATCTACTTGGCAAAATAACAAACACCAGAGGAGCGAGAACAATTCATCAGCTTCTTCAAAGAAAGGAAGGTCAATTTTACATGGTCGTACTCAAACATGCTAGACTTAGACCTAGATCTTGTATTAAATCATCTTCCATTGTTACCCAACACCAAAACTGTCAAACAGAATCTGAGAAAGATGCATGCCCATGTTGCATTACTAGTCAAGGAAGAATTGAAAAATATCCTATATGCTAAATTCATAAGATCAATCACATAATCAGACTGGATATCTAATCTGGTACCTGTAACTAAGCATAGTGGTCAGATTCGCATCTACACATATTTTAGAGATCTTCATAAAGCTTGTCCCAAGGATGAATTTCCTTTACCTAACATCAACATAATAGTATATCTCATAGAAGGACATCAGATGCTATCACTCATGGATGGCTTTTTAGGATATAATGAGATAAGGATTGCACTAGAGGACCAACACCAAAAAAATCTCACATGTGCATGGGGAACCTACTGTTGGAATGTCATGCCATTTGGTCTAAAAAATATGGCAGAAACATATCAAAGGGCCATGAAAACCATCTTCCATGATCTCATCCACAAGATAATGGAGGATTATGTTGATGACATAATTTCCAAGTCAATGCTTAGAAAATATTATCTACAAGTGTTGGGACCCATATTTGATAGAATGCAAGAATACAAGGTCCATTTAAATCTAAAGAAATATGCATTCAGGGTCACCAAAGGGAAGCTATTGGGATTCATAGTGTCACATCGAGGCATAGAGGTAAACCCAGAGAAAGTCAAAGCAATACTGGACATGCCACCACCAACCAACCTAAGGAAACTAAGGGGATTACAAGGTAGGATCCAATCTATCAGGTGCTTCATAGCCCAATTAGCAGACAAGTGCCATCCATTCCAGTATTTATTACACAAGGACATAACATTTATATGGATAGAAAAATGTGAACAAGCATTCCAAATATTCAAGGACTATCTAATCAAGTCTCCCATATTGGTGTCACCCATCCAAGGAAGACCTTTATTTCTATACATCTCATAAATTGAATCAGCATTAGGCATACTCTTAGCACAACATGGTGACACAGGATAAGAGAGAGCTATCTACTATCTCAATAGAAAATTAGTAGGCTATGAGATTAACTATTTTCCAATTGAAAAATCATGCCTAGAAGTAGTCTTCGCTTCCCAAAAGATAAGGAATTACATGTTAAGCCATCAAACCAAGTTGATAGCACATATTGACCCCCTCAAATATGTACTAAGCAAAGCGACACTCACCAGATGACTGGAAAAGTGGGTGATGATCCTAAGAAAATTTGACATAGAATACGTAGACATAAAATCCATTAAAGGGAAAGTGATTGTGGATCAAATAGTAGAGGAACCTATTTAGGATCATCATCCTATCATATCTGAATTTATAGATGATTCTATTCTTACATTCCAACCAGAAATAGAGATATGGAAACTATACTTTGATAGGTCATGCACAAACCATGGTGCAGGAGCAAGGATAGTACTCATCACTCCAAACAATGATGCAATTCCCAAATATTTCAAACTCAAATTCCCATGTACAAATAACATATACGAATACAAAGCTCTAGTCATTAGATTAAAGACAAAAATACAATTGATAATCAAGAGCCTTAAAGTCTATGGAGATTCACAGTTAGTCATTAGCCAAGTAAACAATGACTATATGAATAAGGATGAGAAGCTAATACCATACATGGAGCAGATGGATAGGTTGCACACTAAGTTCCATTACATCACTTTGAGCAAGTACCAAGAGCTCAAAACAAATCTACATATGCAATGGCTACCATAGCATCCTTGATCAATATGCTAGGCAATGAAACCAGATTCTAGTTTCTGGTGGAGCAACTCATGATTCCATCACATCAAGCACCAATCACTGAATCATCATGTGTCCTTGTTGGTCCTGAAACCCCATGATACCATGAAATGTATAATTACCTCCAAAATAGTGTCTTACCTCCCTATTTTTCTAGGAACCAGAAGAAGTCCCTCATCTGCCAAGCCTCTAGGCACACCCTTCTCACAACTACTCTATATAGAAGAAGTCTAGATAGAATGCTATTATGATGTCTCACTTCCACAGAATCCTAGAGAGCTATGTACGAGGTATATGAAAAAATTTGTGGAACCCACGGAGGTGGCAATAGCTTAGCTAAAAATATCATCTGCATAGGATACTACTGGCCCACAATAGAGATATATGCAAACAAGTATGTACAAAGGTGTAGGCAATGTCAGATTCATGGAGACCTCATCCATGCACCAGCCCAAGAATTTAATCCTATCACTTCACTATTACCATTTTCTATATGGGGATTTGGCCTAGTGGGTAAGATTACACCATCTTCATCTAATGGACATAAATACATCATAACACCAACATAGTACTTCACTAAATGGGTGGAATCAATTCATCTTACCTACATAACTGGAAAGAAGATCTCAATGTTCATACTCAACAACATCATATGTTGGCATGGAATTCCTCAAACCATCTTGACAGATCATGGTACACCTTTCCAAAATAAAGATATTGAAGATCTATGTGAACAATTCCAAATAAAACAAGGTTTCTCTTCATTCTATTATCCTCAAGGGAATGGACAGGATGAAGCAACAAAAAACTATTTTGAATATCTTGAAGAAAATAGTTCATGAATCAGGGCGAGACTGTCATTTATAGATTAGTCCCACATTATGGGCATACAGAACTAGCATGAGAACACCTACATGAGCCACTCCTTTCTCAGTATTTTAGGGATTAGAGGTAGTCCTACCCCTCGAAGTGGAAATACCATCCCTGATAATATCATTGAAGAACCTGATTTCAGATGAAGACTACAAAGTAGCAAGGCTCAGTGAATTGGAACTACTAGACGAAAGAGACAAAATGCATTCAACCACTTACAAGGCTATTAGAATCACCTTAGAAGGAAATATCATAAGAAAGTGAGGCCACAAAAATTTGAGGTAGGAGACCTCATCCTCATGGAAAATCAAAAGAACTAAGTAGAGTGAGTGAAACCAGGAAAGTATGAGCCTAACTAGATAGGACCATATGTCATTATCAACTCTACCTAGAGTGGGGCATACCAAATGGAAACACCAGAAGGAGATCATCTCCCCAGATACATAAACAACATGCACCTCAAGAGGTTCTATGCTTGAGGACTCAACAGTTAACGCAACTATCTATATATCTAGAAAATACCAAAAAAATAAAAAAATACAAAAGGTTACCTTGGTGAAAACCTGACAAATAGGCGCCTTGGTGACAAAAAAAATCAAAGAAAAAAAGAAAGAAACAAAAAGTAAAGAGAAACAAAATTTCTTTCTCAGTGAAAACCTGGCAAACATGCGCTATTAAGTAGGTACCTTGGTGAAATCCTGGAAAATAGGTGCCAAGTGTTCAAATCAAGCTTCAACATTAATGAACTCCAAGATCAAAGCTTGAGAAAACTTCACATGCAAGGCTGGCCACCCAAGCTATTTCTAGAAGCACAATCCCCTCTAAGCACCAACACTTATCCATGGTTAGTACTGGTCCACCAGACTAGGGGGGAATTCTAAATGTCCTAAACAAATCCCTAAAAATAAAAAACTCATCAAAATATCCTAAAAAGATCAAAATGTACAAAAAAAATCAATCTTCATAAAAAAAAATCAAAAAATTGCAAAATCCAAAGTAATAAAACCAACTTGGTTATCAACAAAGAAAACTGGTGACCAAGCTAGCCAATCAAATTTCAAAACCATGAGCTTTGTGAATCAGCATTGGGCCCATCTGACACAGCTTCATCAGCTACCCAAAATAATCAAAATCAATCAACCAATCAATCAATCAATCGTCTTACACAGTGACAGATACGATCAAAACCAGAGAGATCAGTCTTATATGAGTCATCTATTCCTAAAACCAGACACAATCAGATGATCAAGCCAATCAAGCCTATCAAGAGAGTCAAGCCAATCAAGAGAATCAAACTCAATCAAGGAACAATCAAAATTTTGACTAGGTTAGTTGTCTGTCAGATGTCAATCTATATTTTGTGGTTATGTTCTTACGCTACTCCAGGATCCACCAAGTGAGGAGAGTAGCTATGATGGATTATAACTTATTATCTTTGATTTCTATTTGTAGAATGTTTCAATTTGATTCTGAGGTTCATGATGATTTAGGATAAATGCGGTAGGCACTGTCAGTTATTTGGCAGCCACATAGTTCCATGATCTAAGCTTAACCCTGGGAAAGAATTGGACATTCCCTCTTTGTTATCTGCTTGTTTATTACCAATAGAATCACAGCGGTATCTAGATGCTATGAGATCTGGGTGCATTAGATTTCTATCTTGGTTTTTTGTCTTTCTTTCAAATTCAAGAGTTGATAGTGGTTTCCAGATGGTCTAAGATTTGGGTGCATTGGAATTCTATCTTGGTTTTATTTCTTTTTCAGATTGTTAAAAGAGCAAAGCAGTATGGAGATGGTCAATATTTGGGTTCTTTTAGATCTCTTTTATTTCAAAATCAGAGATCATAGTTATATCCAGATGGTCAATATCTGGGTGCACTAGGTTCTCTTTATATTCATTCTCTCTACTCCTTCTGGTTATCATAGAATCATAGCGGTATCCAGATGGTCTGAGATCTGGGTGCATTGGATTTCTATCTTGGTTTTTTGTATTTCTTTCCAAAATCAAGAGTTTATAGCGGTATCAAGATGGTCAGAGATCTGGGTGCATTGGAATTCTATCTTGGTTTTATTTTTTTTCAGATTGTTCAGAGAACAAAGTGATATCCAGATGGTCAATATCTGGGTGTTTTTGGCTCTCTTTCTTTTCAAAATCAGAGATCATAGTTTTATTGAGATGGTCAATATCTAGGTGTAGTGGGTTCTCTTTCTATTCAATCTCTCTACTCCTTCTAGTTAGCAAGAGGTCATAGTGGTATCCAGATGAGCAATATCTAGGTGTATTGGATGCTCTTTAGAATTTCATAAAAAGATACAGTGATGAAAGAAATTGGAAATGCGAAAATGACTTGGGACACCCATCCATTCTATCAATTGTCAACCATCCTTTCTATCAATTCATATCTATCAATCCATCCGAGAGAAATAATTCCATTTAAATTTCTTCTAACTAACACATGCATTTATTCAGATATTTTGTGCATAGTAGATTACATTCATTTATTTCATAAGAAAAATCCAAAACATGTGCATAGTAGATCATATAATCAATGCATCCATCATCACTAAAATCATAACTAACATAGGAATGCATTCAACACCATCATATAGTGATTCACATCTTCAACAAATTAATGCTTATCTGATGCATTTTCTATGCTTAATTTGTTGATGGGGCATATAGTCCACTTTCTATCACTAGGGCAAGCTGGGACATGATCGAATCTGAAAATTATTTGACACAACGTGATGAATCACATTGTATCAAAGAGGGGAAAATATAGACACCCTAAAATGGACATACTTGCGACCTTACATTAAAAACACTAATTTTCATATATTAATTAAAGGTTATCTAATTATTAATTAATCATCTATTTTCTTCTAAATTCATTTCCCAAATCATCTAATCAAATTGCCAAAATTAATTAAATAATTACTTTTATTTAATTAATTAACCTTAATTGATTAATTTCCATTAATTAATTAATTAATTAAATTCAATTTCCTAAATTTTAAATTGAAATATTTAAACTTACTAATTAAATTATTCCAATTAAATTAATTTCAATTAAATTAATTTAATATCATTCAAATAATGCAATTCTAAATAAAAAATAATTCAATTATCTCACATGTTGAAAATTTTAAATTAAAAAATGAATTAAATATTCATTTATCTTCAAAGAGATAACTCTAATTAGATCACATGGGTTACTCCACCCACCTCTTCAGTTCACATGGGTTTCTCCACCCACCTTTTGAGTTCTAAAAGGTAACTCAAAATTAGCTCTCCAGTTAACCAAAATCTATCTCCTCTCTCTTAGTTGAAGAGGTGGAGTTTACTGATGGCTTCTCTAGTTCCCTTTGATCTCAACCGTTCATCTCATTCTCAATTCTTATATAACAAACCCTTCATAACCATTTAAAGGATCCATGATTTCAAGTTCACATGTGCCATTACTCTGTCAGATTAGTTCAAGCATCAAGCCATCTTGCGATCACAAAGCATTCAAATATCATATTCGACTCTCCCAAGTCATAGACACTGCCCACACCAATACTGAGCATCACAAACAAAGTTTCAGAAGGAGTAGAGAGAGACAATAGAGGCTTCAAGAAATTAGGTTTGTATTCATTTGTTTTCCTCTCGCTTGCTTGCATATTTTATTGATTCATAGTTTCATTATTAGTAGCTTGTTTCTTATCAATTTCCCCCATTGCGAATCGGTGCTACTAACCCCTCATTAAATCAAGAGAGTTACAAATTTTGATCCATGCGTACACCTACTATTGGAGATAGTGTTCCTAGTTTGTTCAGTGTGATGATTTCTATGGTACAACTACTATATTAAATATCACATGTTGTGAAGCTATAAATGTGCTGAGGGATTTATGTACTTGATCATGTTCAAGTTACAGAGGTTTGCATGATGATATGAGTAAGCTTTGAAAGATTTATCAGAGATAGATATTTTGGTTGTTCAGACAGTGAAAAATTTTTAGTTATTAAATTGGTGTGGACCAGTTGTATTGGAATTATGAGGAATTTTGGAGGTGAAATAATAAGTTTAAGTTTTTCATTGATGGTAGCTTATTAAATCTATTTGTTTTGGTGAATAGGTTCCCCTTACCAATTGACAGAATGAATAGATGAAGCAGATATACTAAGTATTTTGGTCAGTGATGAGGAAGACATTAATAGTTTTGAGTTTTGAGTAGCGCTCAATATGGTGAGCACATTGGGAGTTGCAATAATTAGCAGAGTCTTATTATGGTCAGAGTAGTACATATGTATGACCATGAAAATTAAATCAAAAATTTATGAAAGTTAGTATTTTGATGAGTGTTTTATATGAACTGGTTGAGTTACTGATTGGTTCATTATCATCAGATGGTTAAGGTGGTTAATTTAAAGTTGATATTTTGTATTAAATGTTTTGGGCTAACATGTTAAGGTTTATTGACATAGATTTTTATGAGTTAATTCAAGTTGAGGGATGACTTGTGGATTAGTTTTAATGTTTAACTAACTTAAGAACAATTATTTAAAGGGATGAAAAACCAGATATTTAGGATTTTTGGTCATGATTTTGGTGGTTGCAATCAGAGATAGAGGTTGAGTATTGCATCAAGAGTTCAAAGACTTAATTAGATCTTTTAGGAAAGCATTGCCATTCTAGATCAACAATTTGAGTTCATTTTTCAAGGCTAACTCTAATAGGTTAGCAAGGTTAAATCCCTTCACAAGGTGGAATTTAACAGGTCTTATTGTTTAAATACTCTAACAAGGTGACTTATAAGAAGGAGTTCTAAATCCTCTAGTGAGATAGATATTAACAGATCTCTTTGTACTTCTAACAAGGTGCTAGTCACTCTTAACTGGGTGAGTCCCTAATAGGGTATTGTAAGATCCTAACAGGGTAACTCTTTTTTACTGTAGTGAAGAGATTTTTGGGTGTCATGCCCATCATGGTTTTCTCCCTCTTATAAGGGTTTCCATGATAAAAATAGTGATGATATCATTTTTTCTTTGTGATTGATTGAATTACCTTACTTCTATTGCATAGTTACATTTTCTTGTTTGGTTTTGTGGGAGTTACTTAAAAGCATATTTAGATTATTTCTTGAATCAATACATGTTATGTTCACACTGATTCACCCCCCTCTCAGGTCTTATATCAATAATTGGTATCAGAGCACGGTGCCCTTGAAGAAGTCTAACAGATTTGGTGAGATCCTTAAGGGAGACATGGATTTTTATAGAAGACAACTTGTTGAGGCCAAGGACATGATTGAGAAAATTAAAGACCAGTTTAAGATCTCTAGGGGTAAGAGACAAGATCTTCTCCAATATTTGAATTAAAGACAAGACCTTATTGAACACCTTTCTAAGAAAAGTGGATCTGATGAATCTACAGTTGAAGCTATAACCTTGGAGAATGAGAAAATTTCCAAGGATAACAAGGACATGCACAAGATGCTTGATAAGCTGAAGAAAGAAAAGAAACAAAATGCAAAAGGAGTTGGAATTTTTTTCAATAAGAATGGGTGAATAGATAGAACAGAGGAGATCTGTAGATGAAGCTAGGAAAGTTGTTGAGGATGCCCTAAAAACCAAATATGAAACCATAGCAACTAAGGTGGATGAACTTTTCAGTTTTGAGCAAGAAATTTCTACATTGAGGGAATGCCTACATGAGACTAATAAAGAAAATGGCAATTCCATAAGTGATAATGAACATATGAGAGATGAGAATGAAAAGGTGAAAGAAAAATTGAAGAGTTCTAATGACCTGTTCGACAAGTTTAACAAGAGTTCTGCTAAACTTGATGAACAAATCTCTAGAAAAAGGATTTAAAGGTGAAAGACAAGAAATAGGTTTTTCCAAATTTGAAGTTGGTGAGTCATCTGGTACTAAGGAGACTCATGTAGAAGATAATAATGCACCTAAGGGGAAAACCAACAAATCTGGTAAGAGGAATTATAGACTGGTATGTTTCAATTTTCATAAGGAAGGACATATTGGTAATGTTTGTTAGTCCAAACCTAATCCATCTGCTCCTAGGTTTGCAAAATATTTTGATAGATCGGTTGGTTACAATGCTAGATCAAATGATTTTAAAGGTAATTGTTATTACTGTAACAATCATGGTGATAAGGCTAATGAGTACATGGGTAGAATCAACAATGTAAGGCCATCTATGAACTAGGGTATCCATTACCAAAGGGAGAGACAATTCAATGTTACCTATTTTGTTTGTCACAACTTTGGACACACACCAATGAATTGAAAGATGAGAACCAATAGAGGTAATGTTGTACCTTAGAGACAAACTGGTATGACATGTTTCAATTGCAATAAGATTGGAGATCTTGCTAGATCTTGAGGAGAAAAGATGAACAACACTGGAGGTTAATTGGTGAATAGGCTTGATAATGATAAAGGCAAGAAGGTTTAAGATGTTGAAGGAATCAAGATGCAGATGAAGGATAAATGGGTAAAGAAAGGAGAATTGAAGTCTTCTAAAATGACAGAGAAATCCACTATATCGAGTAATGTGGAGACTTCATCATCTAAATAAGTCAAAGCTATTGGCTTAGGGGGAGAGAATCAAGTAAGATTTATAACCTTTCCCCTAAGTTTGTGTGTGTGGTAAGTGTAGACACCTAAATCTGATTACCTTAATCAATCATATTTAGTGTCTTTTAGGACATAGCAGCTAAGTAATTAAGCATTACCTAATTGACCTATGTCATCCTCTAGCCCTAATTAATTCAATTAATTAACTATAGTCCTAATTAATTATTAAAAGAAACTAATAGCTTAATAGATAATTAAATCCTTATTCCTCCTATGATTGAATGAATATGTTAAATCATTTAATTCATTCATTAATATTCCCTTTAACCCCTAACCTAACCCCTCTCAACTACCTAACCTTGAGTCTAAACTCAACCCAACCCTTTCACACATGCTAACCCTT
>MU224934.1:644063-677475 GCA_018584345.1 Thuja plicata | reverse complement strand
CCCATGGTCATATCCCACCCTCTGTCTTTCCATAACAACACTACTAGCTACATCCCTAATCCTAACCCCCCATCTCATTATCCTCCAACCCATGTTCAAATCCCTAATCCTAGTCCTCCATTTCCTCAATCCATCACTAGAATCCTCATAATATTTCTCCTCCATTAGCCACTTTGTCCTATCCATCTCCCCCATCTTATCCCAATCTACCATCTCCAATTCCTACCTACATTAATACATATTCCATACCCCAATCCATCTCTCCTCTTCCATTAGTTATTCAATCAAGTTCACAAACCATTGCCACACCTACCTGTGTGAACTATCTAGCCATACCATCTCCTACATCTAGCTCTACAGCATCATTCAACCATACAAGTTCACAAGACATTTCCACATCTTCATATGTGGATTACTGTAATTTCCCACCATCTACACCTGCAGATCCTCCATCTCCAATACGTAAGTCTCCAAGGAGTTTCACAAGGAAGCCAACACAAAATCCATCTCTTATAGTTGATGAGTCACGTTATATCACTCCCCCATGGGAAAACAATAGTGATGAAGCCCTTCTAACCCTCACACCTGACATTCCTTTCCATCTCCCACACCTATCATTTCCCTTTTGAATCCCATACTTATTGATCCTCTTCCACCCCTCACACCCGACATTCCTTTTCCATCTCCCATCCCTATTATTTCCCTTCTGAATCCCATACTTTTTGATCCCCTTCCATCTCCTAGCACCATTTAAGTCTCCTCATCTGTTGCATTCATCCAATCTTCATCCCCATCTTCTCCTCCTGACACTATCCACACCCCATCCCATGAACCTCACAGCTCCACCCTTCTTCCCTCCATTATGGAATCCACCATCCCTACATACAACCCATTTGCAAAATCTCCCATCCATCCATAAACCCCATTTGCAGAAGCTCCCATTCTTCCATCCTCTCCATCTAAAGAATCCTTCCATACATCCCCTATCACACCATCACCATCAATCCAATCATGTCACGACCTTGTACAAAAGCATTTTGAAGTATCCATTGACTTGAATGATTATTGTATCATTCCATCCACTTCATATCAAGATCCTAGCACCCCCCTCCATCCCTTACCTGATCCATCCACTCCTCTTCCTGATCCATTTCCCTTCACTCCTCCATCTCAAGATCCTATCCTTCCATCTACTCTAACTCCACATCCATTATCCTATTTGAGTCAAGATCCAAGCATCCCATCTACCCCACTTCCTAATTCATCCACTCCATCAAATCAAGATCCTCCCACTCTACCTCTTCCATCTCAAAATCCATTACCCCATCTGAGTCAAGATCCAAGCATCCCATCTCCTCCACTCAATAATCCTTTATCGCCTCCAATTCCAACTATCCCACCACCATTACTTTATCCCCTTGGTCCACTTACATTCATCTATGGTCATCCACTTAAAGCAACAGAAATAAATTTCATGTCCACCATTTACACTCCTCTTAATAATGGACTCGCATCTTGTTCCCTAAGAAAGAAGTACCCTATCATGGATTGAATGCTAAAAAATGGAATTATCAAGGCAAAGGCTTCGGCCTAAATGAACAAGGTATACTAGAGCCCATCTCTGTTAAAAGACATCCACAATTTTGTGGTATTGGTTACACACCTAGAGGTCCTTCATCCAAAACTTTTGGTACAACTAAATCAAAGTTCAAGAGTGCTTTCAAGCCCTCCATTTCATCTTCCTATCATCCCTCTAAAGCATATAACACCATCCCCCTCCTCCATCCTTGCAACCCAAGACAACCTACCATGTTCCTTCTTCATCCTCACAATCCATTTTGGGCCCCTATGTCCCAAAATCTCATCCCACATCTTATCCCATTCCTTCCTTCATCCATCAATCCCATATAAAAAATCCCACCACTTACATTCCCAATCATGATCAACAAAGGCACATACCCATGCGCATCATCCCCCATCCTTCCACTATCATTTCATCCCTATTTCCTCCATCTCCTGCAACTTCTCATGCTCCTACCAATGTTACTTGCAATAATTTAGATGCCAAAGAACAAATGGATAAAGAAAAATATCCACAAAAGCTAAAGATTGTCATGTCCACTTCAAACGACATGCTTAAGAAAAGAAAAATCCAATAAATAAATGCACTACATTTCAAAGGCCACAAAATCCCACCAAAACAAAAGGAAAAACTATGTGGATCCCAAAGCAAAAAGATGACATGCATCTAAAATAAAAATCCATTGTGGCATCCGAGGTTACTAATCCTCTAGCTGAGCATTCCTCTCCTCCATCTCCCAAATCTCTATATCCCACCACTTCCTACCATGATTCCTACATCACATCCACCGGTACCATCCACTTCACATTCACTCTTCCCACATCCCTCGTAGCATGTGCCTATGTTTATCCTCACATCATCCCCCTATCCCACTCACTTTCCATCATTTTATCTGAATACTTCCAACTATCCTATCCTCTATCCCACATATCTCCCCCCACATAACTATCTCATACCTGCATTTTCCTAAATCACTCATCCCACATAAATTTTTACTGACATATCATGCTCAACACCAAAAGCAGAAAACCAAAAAAAGAAAAAAAAAGAAAAAAATCAAAAGAAGCAAAAAAAAAAAACAAAGAAAGAAGAAAAAATAAAAAAGAAAGAGAAATCAATTCGCCCACTAGTGAAAACTTGGCAAACAAGTGCCTTGGACAAGTACCATGATGAAAACATGGTAAATAGGTGTCATATGTAGTTCCTCCATCCAATTTCTCTTCATACTTGGGGGCAAGTTCCTTCTGGCCACCATCCATATCCTATCTTGTCCTTTTCACTTCCTCCATCCTCCTCTGGATCTTGATGAGAAATATACTGGCCATAATATCTACATGATTTTGGACATCTCTTGACATCCATCTCCCATCTCCCATCTTTATCCACCTATCCTTTTATCCAGCCATCCTTCCTTCCATTTATCCTTCTACATTATCTTCCTCCCTTATCCACCCTTCATCCTATCTGTCATTCACCTCTGTCATTCTCTTATTATCCTATCTTCTATCCTATCGTACCCCCTCCTAATAATTCCTCACATGCATGACCTATCCTAAGTGGGGTCATTCTATTCCTTGGTGACGTATTCCTTGGAGACCTTCTCGTATCCACCTGTCATTTCCCAATCCTCCTCTCCTATCCACAATCCTTTAGCTATCCATCAATTCCTCTACTAAATTCCTTCCATCTAGTGCTTCCCTCTTCACATTCCCCAATGTCTCCTCCATCTTCCAATTCCTCCTTTCATATATCCCATCACTTGTTTCTTCCATTTTCATTGGTATTTAGCTCTAGGCTATCCCCATGCACCCAATGCCACCCATTCCAATCCTAATTCTCCTCATGACCTACCATCACATGAAAAATCCTATCCACATCCTCCAGCTATCCAAAGTGAAGCATTAATCAGCCCATCCAAGCACACCCTTAGCCTTGCTGCAAGATTTGATCACAATCCACTCATCATCATTGGGATGCATCCTTCCCAATCCTTGTGTTTTCTTTGGGATTACCTCATTCCCACATCTAGAGCACCTCATCCGCTATTCCTTTATCTTGGCCTTTTGGCTAAACCGAGGAAACATCATAAATATCTTCCTCATCTCATCCATTCTATTTGAGATCCCTAAGCTTCAGTCCTGTAAATATCTTGTCTATGTCAGTCCTGTCTTGTGTATAGTACCACTTGTACATATCTCACATCCTTGGTCAATCTCCTTGCAGAAAGTGATCTAGTTTCAGATTCTGAATCCCGTGCTTCAGCAAGTTCCTTATGACAAAATCTTGTTTCAAAAATTTGATCATCATCACATCTTTTGGCCAATCAGATACACACATGACCTCTCCATGGAAATGGGTCCTTAAGGGTGTATCCTTCCTCTCGTTGACCTAAATCCAATCATCTTTCTGGAAATGGGTCCTTGAGGATGTATCCTTCCTCTTGTTGACCTAAATCTAGATCATTATCATCACTAGGTTCTTGTAGGATGTATCCTTCCTCTTGACCTAATCTCAATCTAATCATCATCCCATATCGTTGATCTCTCTAGAAAAAGGCATCTTGTTATTGAATTTTTATCTTGAAATTTGATTTTCATTCTTGGTTATCATTCCTAATTCTCTCGGTTGTTCTCCTCCTCAAAGTTGCCACGATTCTTTATATCATGGTATGTTGCGAATGGATGCACCTGGGATATGAAACTTGATCTTTTTGTTTTCTACTTGTGAGGCAGTCGAATATGACCCTTGCATGTATGTAATTTGTTTGGGTTCACATGCTACACTTGGGAAATGTCGTTTGCTTGTGAGCTTTTCCAGCATCATTTCGACCATGACTCATGTGTGATGCTGGGGAAACCCTTGCATTTTTGTTGTGTCAGTGCTATGCATGTGGTACAACATCACCTTGGTTCTTCATACCCTGGTGCATAGTATCATATTCTATATAAAAATAAGTTCTCAAATACATGCTGGTATTCCCTCCCGAAATACCCCTCACTCAAGCTTCAAGATAATCTCCCCCATCAAAATCCCCCTAGCAAAATCCAAATCCTCAGCAATCCTATCATCCTAATCCTACCATCCCAGTAGTAATCCTGATCCTACTATCCCTGTATCGTGTGAAATATTTGTGTGCTCATCTGTGGAGATAGCTAGACTTAGTGTGAATCTCAAAACACCTAGGATCATCCCTCCTTCTTAGTTCAACTATTGTTTTCCATTGTTAAAATCAAAAGTTCAAACTAGACTATCTTGATTGTTATCTTAGTTTCAAATCTCATCACCATCAACGGGTCCTTATAGGATGTATCCTTCCTCTTTTCCAACCTAATCAGTCATTATCAGTGGCTTTCTTAAGCCCAAGCATATCCAATCTTCATCACCGATCAAGAGACATCAAACTTTGTTCCTAGAAATTACCCTTGTCAATACAAGAAACTTGAACTCTCTTCGAGAGGTTATTCCTTTTTTTTTTTTTTCTTTATATCACTTACTTTGGTTACATCCCGAATAGCATCCTTTATTTTACACCCCAACTAAAATTCCATCCCCAGCCATAATCCTAATCCCATACCTAATCCTTCATCACTGATGCAAACTTGAATCTCCCATCCCTCATTATTCTATTTCCTTCTCTTCTTTCTATCTTGTTTCTCTTTTCTATCTTTTTGAGACGCCGTCAGAGCTTCACCATTTCTCCATGTCCTCCTCTCGAGGGGGCATCATCCCTAGACAACTTCTATCCTAATCATCACTATGGGGCAACTTCATTTCCTATGTCCACTTCTTTGTGTCGTTTATTGTTTTAAACGTCTTCGAAATAGTGTTATTCTAACACTATGTCAAAGAGGGGAAAAATGTAGACACCTAAATCTGATTACCTTAATCAATCATATTTAGTGTATTCTAGGACATATCAGCTAAGTAATTAAGCATTATCTAATTGACCTATGTCATCCTCTAGCCCTAATTAATTCAATTAATTGGCTATAGTCCTGATTAATTATTAAAAGCAACCAATAGCTTAATAGATAATTAAATCCTTATTCCTCCTATTATTGAATGAATATGTTAAATCATTTAATTCATTCATTAATATTCCCTTTAACCCCTAACCTAACCCCTCTCAACTACCTAACCTTGAGTCTGGACTCAACCAAACCCTTTCACACATGCTAACCCTTCCTTATCCCCCTAATCACCCTTCTTATCTCCTAACCCTAATCCTAATTCAATCCCTAACCTTGTCACATTCCTAATCCTTGATTAGGAACTCAACCCCCAAAGTCAAAGCCAACAATCTCAAGACAAGCCTACCGTATGCATTTAAGGCTCTTACACCTTCACAAATGCCTCTTACATCCTCATTAAGGCTCTTACACCCTCTTTAAGAGGCCTTATCCCCTAAAGTCTTCCCTCATCCCCTTGTCCCATTTTCCTAAACGGTTATATTCCTCCCTACTTTCAACACAATCCCCTTGTGACAAGTGTTACAATTTGATGCACTTGAAGAAGCACAATCCATGTGCTCTCTTCTAGTGGCATCTGGACCTCTCTTCAACTTTGCATCTGAGCCCTTGGTTTTCCTACCCATTTCCTATAAAATAGACCTCATTCCTTTATAATTTCATCCTCCTTCCATGTAGAGCTATAATGTTATTTTGAGAGCAAATCATAAATCCACCTTCCATGTAGAGTTATAATGCTATTTTGAGAGCAAAATCATAGATTCCAATCTTGAAGAGTAAAATTATAATTCCAGTTTAGAGAACATACCTTTGAAGCTTGGAGCACATCTTGAGCACACATCCATAAGCATGAACACATCAAAAAAGATCTTAGATTCCGTTTGAGGAGGTTTGTGCTTCTTTGTTTCCTTATTGTTTAAGTTTTTCTTTTTCGGTTCAATCATGTATGTAGCTTAGATTCTTAGTTATTGAATGCTTTATTTATTATTGTGTTCCTTTATAACTGATTTTTATAGCTCATAGTAAGATTTATTAGCATATTTAGATTCCTAATGATGTCATGTAAGAATTTGAAGAGGTATATTGTATTACATGAGATTCTATGTGACCACAAAATGTTTTTTATTATGACATTGTGACTTTTATGTTTATAACCGTTATGATTGGTTAAGGTTATTATTTGACTTCTTTCATTTATTTCTTGGAATTGAGACATTATAAGGGAAAAAATGAAGTTCATTTTTCACTTTACATTCTACGAGCCAAGAAGTGCATTTTTGAGCATATGCTAAGTGTTTTCAAAGCGATTGTGGATTGGAGGTTGTGCTTTCATGCTTGAAGTGAAGTGGCGTTTGAAGAACTCTAGTAACAAGGTAAAGATGTATCTCTATGTTGCAGAGGTTCTATTGTGAGGAGATCATTTTTAGCATTATGGACACACTGGTGTTGGTTGAGATCACCGATGAGCCAAAACCTGTTTTCAAGTTACATCCTCTAAAGGCAGAAAAAAATGATCCCGTTGGTGCCTTCTCTTCAATACCTCATGGAGTGTTTTTAACTGAAGATGTGAGATCCTTTATTCATTAAAAAATTGAAGATCTTAGTTACAGTTCTATATTCAATGCATTTGTTGGACTATGAGATGGTGCTAATTTGAAAGATGAGCATAAGAATTTGACCGATAAGGGTTTTGCATATGTTGTTGACTTACCTGATGAATTTGAAATTGAGTGGATTAGATATGTACTGAGTCGATTCCATGATCAATGTCTATGGCTCGACAGACCACACAAGATTACCAAGGAGATTATCCACGTGGTGATTGGATTGTGTGTGACTGATGATGTACCTATTCTAAGAACTACTCCAGCTAGTGAGGTCACTTGTCTTACAAAGTCTAAGAAAGATCAACATTCTATGATTATCAATGAAATTTAAGATGATGAAGTGAAGTTTTGTTCAATGATGATCGGTTACATATTTTATCAGTCGAGTTGATTGAACAATGTTCCTGGTAGAGGAATTCATGAAGCTTATCAGATGGTTAAGTAAAATGGTTGATACGACCTATATAGAGTCATGAGAGGCTATTTCTTTGTGAACATGGAAATAATCGAGAAACATAAGAAATATTCATTTAAGTATGGTTCACTACTGGTATATATATTCTTCTATTTTCTGAATCATTTTCCTGGTATTGGTCAGATTTAGTGCTCAACTGATAGACCTGCAGTTGTGCAAATTAAACAATGCATAAGGTTGTTAGGAAATAACTTTAACAGTACTATGTGGGGTCATTTTAAGAATTTCTAGAAATGTATGCATGAGAGGGAATGTATCCCAACCAGTATAGTGGAAAAATATAAAAATAATATATGTTTGATTGTGGATAATGATACATGCATGTTGTAGGTGGTACAACCAAGAACTTATTGTGTTTTACCGATGGGTTATTAACTTTATGGTGATATTGTGTCACTTCATGTTGATGATTTATTATCCAAATCAATTGATATTAGTACTGCTAGGTTTGGTACCTATGAAGAAACCTATTTGAAAATTCATTCACAGTTTATTTCACTTATGATAGAGAGAAGGGTAAGGAAAATGGTTGATGACTTAGCCAAACAAAGTGGCATTAAAAAAGAGATGATGAGTAAGATAAGGAATAAATTTGAGACTGAACAGGCAGGAACTTTTGTTGTTGAGCAGAGAAAGATGATGTAGAGGTTGTAACTCCTACAATCAATAAGGCAACAAGTAGAACTACTAAGAGTTCCACATTTATTAAAGAGAAAGAGAAGGAGAAGGAAGTAGAGAAGACACATAAGATAGTGCAAAGGACCTATAAGAGGAAGAAAGGAATGACTCAAGGTTAAAAAAAGTCTAATAGAAAAAGAAAAAAAGAAGCCTACTACTAAAGAAGATGAACCTTAGACTGATTCAGAAAAATATCAAGATGCTTTGAAGGCTAGCGGGAATAAATCTAAAGTAGTTGGTATGAATATTGCAAAGTAAGTTAATCCTAAGACTTTCATGATTCTGACAACAGATATCGTTACAGAGAGAATTAGGGATTATGGTGGTAAAACTGATGCAAACAGGTGTTATGAGAACTTTGATGATGTAGATAAACAAAAGATAAAAGATGTTATTTTTTTTAGATTGCATAATCTTTGTAGAGGACTTAGTGAATTACATAAGACTATACCTAATTCACTATATAATAATATTGAGGTGAGATGGAGAGATGCTTTAAGGGAAGATAGAGAAATGAAGCTTAGCATGAGCTTAAATATTTGATTTCTAGTTTTGATCCTATTGTACATTCAACTATAGCTTATGGATCAAAAGTGAAGGTGATAAATCACAATTTGAAAAAATTGCAAGGAGAAAAAGGCAAGAGGATAACTACATAACTGGATTTGTAGAGTTATTTGATTCCTACACTTGAGTTTATGTAACAAAATGTTAAAGAAGTAGAGGTAACACTTGAATTACTTAATATGAGTACTCTTGAAGCCATGGAAGAGTTAGCTTCTATTTTGCATGAACATATTAAATCCATTATCATTTACATAAATGATGGGAGAATTGATTGGATATTGCAAAAGAAAATTTTAGAGAGTATTTTGCAATGCTTTGATCGGTATGTTTTTTAAGCTAAGTTTTGTACCTTTGTCATTGCTGTCAAAGGGGGAGTAATTGGTATATAGTTGAGGGAGTGGTGGGTATACAGTGTAGAGTAATGAATTACAGATAATTTTATTTGATTGGTCTGTATATGTTTTTCCATCAATGCCAAAGGGGGAGATTGTTGGCATTATGATGAATTTTGGAGGTGAAATGATGAGTTTAAGTTTGTCATTGATGGGATCTTATTATCAATCGTTGTGTCAACAATCCCTTTCTCGGTTATCACTGTGCTTGGTATACACTATGTTTTACTCATTTTACACTGTCTCTCGGTGTATACAGAACTATTCATTTACCGACCACATAAACATTATTTGTTCTAGATATTCAATACATAAAAAATATTTTCCACCATAATAATACTCAACTAAGTTGAGATCAATGACAATACATTAACTAATAATTTTTATCATCACTTCTGCAACTCAGTTGAATATCAACAAATGACTTCAAACATATAATCAGTTGTAGCTCATCAATCTCTCCCTTTGGAATTGATGGAAACAAAATATGAAATATGCAGTATAAAATGTCGTACAACAAATACCAAACTTCTGTTCTAAAATTGCAACAATTTTGTAGCTCTCCCCATCTTGAATATAAACTGTGTTAATATAAACAAAATACTCACTATGCAGACTCTTGATGTAGTTTTGAATTTTCAGCTCTTGAATCTCTTTGCAGATTAGATATGTCTCTCCTTTATCTTTTCTCCCTTTAGTGGATATATATTTCATTGATCAATTATCTCCCTTTGAAAACAATGCCAAAAATAAATATGCAACACTTCAGTAGACAAATAAAATATCTAGGATTTTCGGTGCAGTAGGTACCTTTATGTGTATTGATATCTCTATTTCGGTCCACTTCAAATTTTGCATCAACATGATTGATATTATGATTTCATGTAGGTTGATGCAACCTCCTACTCAGCTTAGTTACCAATAGACAAGGGAAGGACCCCTAGCCTACCTCTCAAGTACTCAAATGTATCCTTCGGTAAGGGTTTTGTGAATATGTCTACAAGTTGTTCTTTTGATTGTACATATTCTTCTATTACTTGTTTGTCTTGTACTTATTCCCTCAAGTAGTGATATTTAGTAGATATATGATTTGTCTTTGCATGCATCATAGGGTTCTTTGAAATATTTATAGCACTTGTATTATCACAATAAATCATCACTAGTTCAGTGATCTCCTCATTCATTCCTTTCAAAAATTGTTTTATCCATGCTATGTTAGAACAATTTGTAGTAGCAACAACATACTTTTCTTCTGATGTTGACTGAGATATGCATCCTTGATTCTTGCTTATCCAAGTAACTAGTCATTCTCCAATAAAGAATGCTCCACCAGTAGTAATCTTTCTATCATCTATATTTCAAGCCAAATCAACATTGGCATAAACTTTAGACTCAAATGTTACTTCTCTTTTATACCATAGTCCATAGTCCTCAGTATTATTCAAATATCTAAAAATTCTTTTTACAACTATCATATGTGACTCTTTGGGGTTAGCATAAATTCTTGAAACTATTCCAACTATGTGTGCTATGTCAGGTCTTTTGTGTACAACATACATCAATTTACCAATCATAGATTTGTACAAGGTTTGATTTACCTCAGGTGTCTTGTCTTCTTTTGTCAATTTGCATCATGTCACCATAGGTGTTCTGACTGGTTATGATTCTTCCATTATGAATGTCTTTAGTAATTCCTTGATATATTTTGATTGAGTAATGTAGATACCCGTAGTCTGTTGTAAAATTTGTAATCCTAGGAAAAATTGATCTGACCAAACATCGACATCTCAAATTCTTTCCTCATTTCATCAACAAATGAATTGCATAAATTATCATTACCTCCAAATATTATATCATCAGCAAATATTTTAGCAATATGTGTCTTATCATCATTTCCTCCTTTTAAAAACAAATTGTTTTTGTCACTTGTTCTTATAAATTGAGTACTTATGAGATAAGAATGCAGTCTTTCATACCATCTCTCAGTGCTTGTTTTAGTCCATATAAATCTTTGTGTAACCTACATATCATGTGTTTCTGATCAGGATCAACAAATCCTTCAGGTTGTTCAATGGATACCTCTTCTTCTAATATTCCATTCAAAAATTCAGATTTCACATCCATCTGATGTACCTTGAATCCTTTATATGCAGCGTATGCAAGTAGTATTCTTACTCCTTCAAGTCTAGCAACAACTGCAAAATTTTCTCCATAGTAAATTCCTTCTTCTTGTGCATACTCTTTGCAAACTAATATTTCTTTATTTATGATTACATTCCCATCTTAATTCAGTTTGTTTCTTAAAATCCATTTGGTGCCAATGAAATTTTTGTCACTTGGTCTCAGTACTAATGTCCATGTCTTATTTTTCTGTATCTTCTCAATTTCCTCATTCATAGCATTAAACCATTCTTCATTTTCTAATACATCTCTAACATTCTTAGGCTCAAATTCACAAATTAAACAAGTGTCATCTCTGAACTTACTTCTTGTTAGTATGCTTTCTTTTTTGTTTCCAATAATCTAATCCCATGGATGGTGTCTTCTTACATATCTAGCAAGTACATGTTCAATTCTCTGTTCTTCATTATCTTCTTCTATATGTTCATTGTCTTCTAGTTCATGATCTTCTATTTCATCATTTTCCTGATTCTCGGTCTGTGCTATATGTTGCTTGGTGACATTGACCTATTTCCCAGTAACATTACCCTGTTGCATGGTAATGTTAGGCATTTTCACTGGTATAGTATCAGGTTATTCCCAATAAACAAATCTATTGTAGTCCCCTAGTTCTTTCATGCTGTCCTCATCATTCAGCTCAAAAATTTCATCAAATTTCACATTTGCACTCTCAATGATTTTTTTAGTTGTCATGTTCAAACATTTGTAAGCTTTAATATTAGTATAATATCCAAGAATATTCCTTCATCACTTTTTGAATCACATTTTCCATTTTGATAATCTTTTAGAATATAACATCGGCTACCAAATATTCTACAATAGTTCACATTGGGAGTATAACCATATCATAGCTTATAAGGTGTTTTGTTTGAATCTTTCTTCAGTTGTACTTGGTTCAGCATGTAAACTACTGTGCTGACTACTTCTCTCTAGTGTGTTTATGCAACACTCTTTTCAATTATCAATGTTCTGGCACAATCAACAATTGATATGTTCCTTCTTTCAACAATTTCATTTTGTTGTGGTGTCCTTAGTGTAGAAACCTGTATTTGGATTCCATATTCATTACAAAAGTTAGTGAACTCATCAGAAATAAATTCACCTCCTCTATCAGATCTCAAACACTTCAGATCTTTACCAGTTTCTTTTTCCACTTTGGCTTTGTACCACTTAAACATCTTAAATGCTTCAGATTTTCTTTTAGGAACATGACAGTCATAATCCTAGAGTAGTCGTCAACAAATAAAATAAAATATTTGTCCCCAAAATAGTTTTTTGTTCTCATTGGTCCACATAGGTCCATATGAACTAACTCCAAAATTTCATTAGATGAGAAATTCTTTCTCTTGAAACTAGATTTTGATATCTTTCCCATTTGACAATTTTTGCACATTGCATGGTCTGGTTTAGTTAATCTCGGTAAACCTCTAACTTTTCTTTTCTTACTAATCTTAACCATCTTGTCAAAATTTACATGACAAAGTATTTTATGCCATAACTATATATCTTCATTCTTTTCCAATAAACAAGTAGTTTCAGGTGTGTCAAGATAGAATAGGTTACCTATAGATTGTTCACCAGTACCGATTAAATTTCCTTTTCCATCATAGATTCTTTCTTTTTTGTTCTCAAATGCGAATCAGTGAGCCGTGTTATTCAACTGTGAAACACTTAACGGATTTTAGTTAAGTCCTTTTACCAAATTAGCATTTTCACACTTGATTTGATTTTTCATCATAATAGTACCTTTTCCTTTTACTTGACATGGTGTATCATTTCTCATTCTTACTGATCATCCATCAAAATGTTCAAGAAATTCAAATTTCCTTTTTCACCAATCATGTGATGTATACAACTACTATCAATAACCCAAATATCATGTTTACTAACTTTAGAGATAAGTGTTGCCTCTACATACCTTTCATCTTCATCTGAATCATCTTTTAATGCTACAAGCACAGTCTCAATATCTTCATTGATGTCAGTACCACTGTTATTAACTTTATCTTCAGCAATGTACCAAGCTTTCTTACCTTTATCTTTGTAATCTTGGTTATCTCTTCGGTCATACTATTAGTTTGTTTGGTAGTCTTGGTCATCCTTTCTATCATTAGATATATCATTTTATCATCATCTTTTTTGTTAGGGCATCTTGCAGAAAAATGGCCAATCACTTTATAGTTAAAGCATATCAAAGGTAGTTCACCTTTATATCTTCCTTTACCTCTGTGCAATGTTCTAACCATTAAAGCTTCAAGTTCATCAAGTTCCTTTTCATCACTATCACTATCACTATCACTGTTATTTGTGATTATGTGTTTGCTACTAGATTTACCAATATTCAAAGTAGACATAAATGGAGATTCCATAGATGGTACAATACTATTGTCAAAGTTATTTAGCTCAAAAGAAACAATCTTCCAACAAGACTATCAACAATAATGTTATTTCCAGGTGCATCTCTCATTTCATGAATTGTAGAGACTCTTATAGAATAGATAGGGAATAGATTTCTAATAATCTTACTCACAACTGTGTCTTCATCAATGGTTCCACTAGATCCTTGAATAGCATTCACAACTTCTTTAAGTTGGTTATTATATTGTGTGATGTTTTCTCCTTCCTTCATTCGTATGTCATCAAAATTTCCTCGAAGGCTATCATCTTTGGCTCTGAGTACATTTACATCTCCTCCATAATTTTTTGTAAGCTGATCCCACATCTACTTGGCAGTTGTACATGTATTGATGTCCTCAAATTCTGAATCTGAAAGTGAAGAAGCAATCTCCACCATGATAAGGTTATGTTAATGTTTTTATTTCAATTGATTTACTATCAAAGGTCCAGTAGGTAGAATGAATTTATTGTCCAAAAAATCTTTAATGTTTCTTGCAATGTCAGGAAGTTCTCCCTATTCATCTTAGGTGCATATATCTTATACATCTTGTGATCTTTAGCTCAAGTCCTTTAAAACTTTCTTCTAAGCACTGTCTGCTCCCTCATAAGCACTACTACTTTGATAAGCACTATATTCTATGATACCAATTGTTAGAATAACTAAGAGGGAGGGTGAATGAGTTAGAATCAGTTTTCTCAAAAATTATCCTATAGTCCCAAATTTCTCCATATGTATATCAAAACAAATTCAATCATATAATTCAACTCGGTGAAAATGTATTCTGTAAACTTAAATTTTCATCAATAGTGTTTACCGGGTATCAATAAATTAACACCGTGATTATCGATCTAAGTCAATAAAATAAAGTGTAAAGTAAAATAAAAATCCAAAACATTCATGCATATTGACACATATATTTTTAACGTGGAAACCCTGTTAAGGGAAAAAACCACCTAGGACCGGTAACCCAAAATATTTTCACTCTTCTAAAGTGATCTCAGTAAAGAACCAACCCTGTTAAAGGTTATAATGCACACTGTTAAATGTGACCTGGTTAGAGGATTTAAAATTAATATTTCTCTCTTGACCATGCATTCACTATAGGGTCAACAAGAAAACAATCAACATTCTCTAAATATTATAATAAGGACTCACTATCCCACTCGGTTAAGAGATTTATCTGTAACAATGGTTAAACTGATACAATAATGATCTGATTCAAATACAACTCTGATTTGTAGATATTCAGATCTATTCTAAGTACATAATACCTTTGATCAATTTTTTCACTTTCACTTCATCTCATTCTTCATACTTGTTCTGCTCGATAATACTCTTTCCTCTGTTTTCTCAGCAATGTCTGCAGAAATACACTCAGTTTTGACATTAACTAGTTTGATCAGTCATGCATAAAATTTGCATTTGTGCATCAGGTGTGTGGTGTGTTTCAAAATTAATCTCTTGTCTCTTATATAGACATCATGTATCATTTAATTTTCATCCTTCAAATCTTGTCGCTTAATCTCCATCGTTCATTTTACCGCTTGATCCATCTTCGATAGTTGTGTTAAAAACATGTTTCAATCTTTGTCGTCTGATCTTCATTGAATTTTAATAACCATTTGATGAAATAAATTTTGTTTTATCTTTTACCTTGAAATCATCAATTGCTATCTCAGCATCCAAATCAGCCTTGGTTATAATTAAATTTCTTTATCAATAGTTGTGTCTACAATCCCTTGCTCGGTTATCACTGTGCTTGGTATACACTATGTTTTACTCAGTTTAAACTGTCTCTCAGTGTATACAAAACTCTTCATTTACCGACCACATAAATTTTTTTTTTTCCAGATCTTGAAAACATAACAAATGTTTTTGACCATAATAATACTCAAATAAGTTGACATCAATGACAATACATTAACTGATAATGTTTATCATCACTTCTGCAACTCGGTTGAATATCAACAAATGAATTCAAACATATAATCAGTTGTAGTTCATCACTTGGATGTATTTATTGCATAGTAAGAATCAAGTTTTTGATATATTTACATAATTTCATATGTTTGTTAAAAGGCAATCTAGTTTTAAAATCAAAATTATTAGAACTGACAATGTAAAGTAATATATTAACAATTCTTTTCATTCGTATTTAAAATATTTTGGGATAAAATACGAGCTTACCATTCCTTATACACCACAACAAAATGGTGTGATAGAAACGAAGCATAGAACTATTGTGGAAATCGCTAGATGTTTATTGCATTCTAAGAATATGGATTATAATTTTTGGTATGAACTGTCTTTTAATACTTATCTCATTAATAGGACTCGTACTAAAGCTTTAAAGGATAAAACTCATGAAGAAGCTTGGTCTGGTAGGAAGCCCAATTTGGAAAATTTTATATTTTTTGGTTCAATTGCTTATGTTCACACACCTAAACAAAAGAGACAGTAACTAGATTTTAAATCTTCACCTTATATATTTGTTGGGTATTATGGATACACTAAATGATATAGAGTTTATAATGCTTCTACTAACAAAGTTCAAGTTGCAAGTGTTGGAATAATGGAATGGTGTCTACTGAGAGGGGAGGGGTGAATCGGTACCCTTAATTTTTTTTGTCAATTAACCCTTAGTAATCTTTTCTTGCATTACCAAACATATTTCTTTTCTACCTTATGCATGTAATATCATAACATAAATATAAATGCATGTAAACATTCATGAAACATAGTTACACATAAAACAAGAATTGGTAACGCATAAAACCTATTTTAGAAGGTAAAAAATTGTTGACCTTATGGGAAGACATGTTGTCAATTAGTGCCAAAACACTTAGTCATCACAGTGTTGATTGAGCCAGCAGTTGTAGTGTAACCCGAGCAGTGGTAGTTTCGACTGAGCAGATAGTGTAAATCAATATTACTCGAGTGATCAATGTTACCCAAGTACATAGTGTAGCCTGAGTGTCAGAGTTTACTATGTTTCTTGAGTGACAACATATTTCCTGAGTGCCAGTATATTGTCTGAGTAGATTACTAGACCCGAGTAACAGTATTGGGCTGAATTAGTTTATATTGTTTGATATTATTGTATATTATGAAAGTTGACTTACAAAAGTATTTGATTTGGAGAAGATATATATGTAAGGTATTCTTTTATCCAAATATGTGTGAACCAAGTGTATATGTGAATATGAAGTGACAGACTGATTAAGAAGGCTACAACAATATAAGGAACAACATAGACTCGTCTATCACATTTAGGTGATTATTTTTATATCAAAGGATCTTATTCAGCAAATCAGAGTTGCATAGAAGATCATCTACTAGTTCATCCTAACAGGTGCATCTACAAAATCCTTTAACAAGGTGGACTTAACAGTCCTTTACAAATCTCCTAACAGAGTTGCATACTTAATTGTATTGTAAAAAATCCTTTCACAAGGTGGGCCTAATAGTCCTTATTTCTCCTAATAGGGAAGGCCCTCAAAAGTGGTCAATTGTAAGCTTTAACAAGCTAAATTTATACTGCAATACTAAATCTTGTGGGTACCATCTCCACCCTAGTTTTAATTTCTATTTGGAAGGTTTATGGGTAACCAAATATTGTGTCAAGTGTTGTGGATGTTTACTAATTTTATGTTCTATGCATGCAATAAGATTAGATAGTCTAATAAAGGATTAAAGAGATTAAGTTTTATTGGTTCCTGATTCACCCCCCCTCTCAGTCACCTAGCCTCAATATATTTCCAACAATTGGTATTAGAGCTAAAGGTTCTCTTAACAGAAGTTTAACAGCTTGAGAAAATATTAGAGGCATTGGAAATATACAGACTGGAGAGATTCGTTGAAAATGAAAAGATAGATCTACAAGAGGCCATGGATTAGATCAGAAACCTCATGGAGCGGCTCTCTCTTTCCCTAAAAAGAAGAAAAGATTTAGCAGTGCAGATGAATGATAAAATTTACATAGAAGAAAGAATTGAAGACTTATGCAAAGAAAGAAGTTATGAAGAAGCAGATGTAGCAATTGAAGACCTACTTGCAAAGAATTTCAATTTACATGAAGAAGTCAGAAAGTTGAAAAGAGAACAAGAAATTCATTCAGTCAGAATATGTGAAGTCATGGAACAAAAGAATCAAGCAAAAAATTACAGAGAAATGGAACAAGAAGATAAAATATTTCTAAGTAAAAGATTAGAATAAAAATAAAATGAAATCCATCATCTGTCACTTTAGCAAGCATATATGATAAATCAACTCAACAATACAAATCAAGAAGTTATCAATATGAGGACATAAAATGAAAGACTGCAGAATGATCTCAATACTGAAAAGAAAAGCAATGAGAGTATGATGAATTCATAGGTAAGAATGGATCAGCTGATAGAGAAAACTCAACTCAGACCTCATGGATAGACTGGACTAGGTTATATTGAACAAGGTGAATCTTCACAGCAAGGAAGTCAAAAGAATAACAAACCTACTTGTAATCATTGTGGCAAGTTAGGGCACACAACAAATAAGTGTTGCAGCAATGGAAAGTCAAAGTTTAATGGTAAATGCTACAAATGAAACAAACATGGACATAGGGTAAGTGAATGCATTGAGAAACCTAGGTTTGAAGGAAAATTTTTCAATTGTAACAAACAAGGTCACAAATCTTCTGAGTGCAGAATTAAGAAATGGAACCCTGTTGAACAACTAGCTAAAGCAATTTTTGGTTGGGATTACAACACATGGAGTAGATGTTATCATTATGTTGAATATGGGCATATTGGTGCAAACTGTGCAAAGAATCACCTCAAAAAGAGGAATCCTACTAAGAGATTTTATGTGTGTAAACAACTCGGCCATCTAAGCAAGAATTGCATTAACAAATAAAAAGTGGATGCTGGTTTTGAGAAAGGAAAAGAATTTTTTTTTGAAATCAGAACTCAGATGACTCAGCAGTGGGTAAGGAAATCTCCTGAGAATTCAGATCAAAACAATGAAGGATCGAATGGCACCTAAAGTAGTGAGTTGGGTGGATCTACCATCTCTGAATAAATATGCAAGGAGACAACTAGAACTGTGCATACAAGCCATCATACATTAGTTCCATACATGCTATCAAGTCTAAATCAGCATATTGATGCACTAGGAAACATTATGGTTTTAACCAAGTCAGGATCTAAGTTACATCCAAGTTACACAAGCTTAACCAAGTTAAGTTGGGTTTCATGGTTTCAAGGATGCAAAATTTAGTTTTCACCGAGCTTCATTCTGAGCTATGCTAGCTACCATGTATGGAGCATTTAATGAAAACTTAATAGTAAAATATCTTATAAAATATGAATTGGAAGAGTTATTGTTTACAAAGTTTTAAGTTTGCAGAGCGAGTTTGTGTTTGAAAGCTTTAAGTTGTGAAGTTTTATCAAACCTATGAGCATTATGGCATCTACATCTAGTAGCAAGGTTAAGAAAGGATCTGAGATGTTGGTGAGAAATGTTGTCTGTGAACCTCCAAAGTTTAAGCTTCATCCAACGATTGTAGAGGAGATAGATCCAATGGGAGCACATTCCCTAATTCCTCCAAAGGTACTATTGATCAAAGACATCTGAGCCTCATATCATTGCACCATTCAATAGCTAGGTACATTGGAAATGAATAAAGCATATGAGAAGCTCTATGAAGCTAGGAATCTGAAACCAGAATATAAACACCTTGAAGTCAAGGGTTTGACTCATATCATGCATATGTCACAGAACTTTCAGATTAAGTGGATTAGGTTTATTCTAAGCCATGTTCATGACATGCATCTATGGCTAGAGCAACTAGTGAAGATCACCAAGACAATGGTACACCGTGTTATAGGGTATCCTATGCTTGACAAGCCAAAAGCTACCAAAACCCTACCTTGGGATGACCTAACTAAGAAGACTCTTTCCGAGTGGGATCGAAGAGGAATGAGATTAAATGGAGTTACAGACATGGAATTGAAGTTTGGGATTCATGTAATTGTGCAAAAAATCTACAATTCTACCCGACCAAACAACATACCATGTGAGGTTGTGGACTTGGCATACAAAGTGGTTAAGAACAACCTTTCATTCGACCTTGACGAGTTGCAACTCATCCAATTGAGAAAGAACATGGGAAGCATCCTGGCATCAAGGACCAATCCATGTAAGTTTGGTTCACATATGGTCTGCATATTATTTATATTCAGAATTTTTTCCCTTCCAAAGGCACAATTGTTTGGAAGAAGGACAAACCCATAGTTTATTAGATAAATGATTTCATAGCAGAATTAGGAGACAATTTTGAGAGCATCATGGATGCATACTTTGAAGATTTCAGATAGAAGATGCAGAATAGATATAGAATTCCTAAAAAATTGGTAGAAGACTACAAAGATGATGTTTGATTCCTATTTGACTATGATAAAGTATACATCCAGGCAATCAAGCCTAGGGTTGCATAGATGAAACCTCTTGCATATGAGGTTAACATTGATGAGACAAAAGATATCATTGAAGCTCTTGTGAATGAGTATGTTGACCCTAAAGCACCATACTTTGGTACTTGTGAAGAAGCCAAGAGAAGAATTTCATTGGAAATTGAGATTCCTAAGATCTTGAAAAGAGGAAAGAAGAGGTTAGATAAGTTTGTAAAGAAGTATGGCAAGACTTCAGACTCTCCTCCTTCTATAACATAAAGAAAAGAAGATTAAATTAAGATAGAAGATGATGAACCTAAAAAGGAAGAGGAAGAGATAGAAGCAGAACCTCCTAAGAAAAATAAGAAGGTATCCCCCAAGAAGTAAAAGATCTCTACCCCTGTCATCACTACAAGATCTAGAAGGAAACTTATATTGCCTAAGGAAGATAAAGAAAAAGATACAACCATATTCAAAAAACTCTCACCTACCTTTGAGAATAAAATTGAAGAACTAAAAGGAGGTAGTGGTATGAGTACTCTAAAATCATTCAAATATGCTTCCAAAACTAAGGATGAACAGAAGTAGATTAAGGAAGCAATTGTAGAGAAAATGACAAGATGGAAGTATGATCCATTTGAATTGAAAAGTCATATGAATAAAGATCTGTTCAAAGAAATATTTGTTCCCTGGAGAAATACAGTTTGAACAAAAAAGAATATTAGGGAACATACCTTGAAGAAATTCATGCCATCTATGACTAATAAAGAGGTTAAAGAGGCCATGACCAAATATGAGAACAATCACACTCCAAGGTTTAGGGCCTTTCAGATATTGAACAAGAGAATAGAGGATGTTGTGCAGACTACTACAATGGTATGGAAGTCTATTTTTGAAATCATGGAAGATGATAAGGTAGAGGTACCAAGTACAGACCCCAGGGTAAAGAATAATGATGAAGAATTACCTGAGGTGGAAACTATTGAAGAATCTAATGCAGAACAGATAGCAGTAGAAGTGATGGTATCCTTGCCCCAATCACCTATACAGAACATCCTATCTTTGAGCAAGGATAAGACTACAAAATCTAGATATGGACTAGTAGGAATTGAGCATCAAGCTCCACCTACTACTGGGCTAATCCTAACCAAGTCATAGAAGGTTACTATGAATGTTTCTACAGTGAGCATTGATGCTACAGTTGGTGCAGCAAAAGTTAATGATCCACAGGATACTAAAGTGAAGGATGATACTGGAAAAGGTAAGGAAATTGTTCATTCACCCAATCCCAAGGTCAAAGGAAAAGGGAAGGAAACATATACTGATGATATTGATCTTGATAAAGATATTGTGATTCCAAATTGGGATCTATCCAACTTGATAGTAGAGAAGATGGATATAATAGGGGAGCTATGGAAGAAAAGAGCTACACAACAAAATCTCCGAGTAGAAAAGAAGAGAAATAGAGTGCTAGAGGAAATAAAAGGTATATTAATAGATGCACTAGAAATAGAAGTCGATGAGAATGACTCTATTATGGACCAAATTGTTGATATAGTTCACAAGTTCAATAAAGATTTAAGTGGTCAAGAGAAAATATTGCAGAAGGCAGAAAGAAAGTTCTAGAGAATGTTGCAAGTAAGATTGCAATAGATCAAGTGAAGCTAAACACTCTCATTAGCTATCTAGAAACTACAGTAAATAATATTCTTTCATTATTTCTAAATTTGAGTGATACTTATAACTTTACCATGGAAATCAAGACCAAGAAAACAAATATATATACAAATTTGAAGGAAAGTGAAAACTAGTTGGCACTTAAACCAAGTTTGAGTTCATCACATTTTGTAAAAAATAAGTATCTAACTGACATGCATGAAGAATTACTAAGGGAAGAAGAAAGAACAAGGGAATCCCTTACATTTATGTAGAGCCAACTCCTTCCACACATGGATGTAATGCAGAAAAATATTGCTCATGCAAAGACACTCATACCGAACAACAAATTTTTAGTTGCAGAGCTTATGATGTAGTTGTTAGCAAAGATACAGGTTGAGTTGCACATCCTGAAGGTGTTTGCAAGACAATTGGGACAATACTTTGTCTCAAATTTTGAAGGTACATAGTGATTTCCTATCCTATTTTGGTATTACCTTGTAGATATATTTTTGGCATTTGTGTCAAAAACAAGGGGGAAAGTTATTGTATATACATATAAGGAAATACATGTATAAATGAGAAGAGAATAAGTGATATATATAGAGAAAAGTTACAAAAAAAATTTTGAAAAATAAAAAATAGAGTCAGTTGTAACCAAGTTACAGAACTGTTGTCAAAACCCAAGAAAGTACCCAAGTAGATGGTAAGGGGGGGTTTTTACTTAGTAGTTTGAGTAGTTTTTGGATATGATAAGTGTTTTTGTCACTAATGCCAAAGGGGGAGATTTTTGACCTCATGGAAAGACATGTTGTCAATTAGTGCCAAAACATTTAGTCATCACACTACTGACCGAGGCAACAGTTGTAGTGTAACCTGAGTAGTGGCAGTGTCGACCGTGTAGACAGTGGAAATCAGTATTACTCGAGTGATCAATGTTACCCGAGTACATAGTGTAGCCCAAGTGCCAGAGTTTACTATGTTTCCCAAGTGACAAAATATTGCCTGAGTGCCAGTATATTGCCCAAGTGGATTACTGGACTCGAGTAACAGTATTGAGCTGACTTAGTTTATATTGTTTGATATTATTGTATATCATGGAAGCTGACTTACTAAAGTATTTTATTTGGATAAGATATATATGTAAGGTATTTTTTTTATCCAAATATGTGTGAAACAAGTGTATATGCAAATATGAAGTGGCAGACTGATTAAGAAGGATACAACAATATAAGGAATAATAAAGACCCATCTATCACATTCAGGTGATTAGTTTTATATCAAAGGATCTTATTTAGCAAATTAGAGTTTCATAGAAGATCATCTACTGGTTCATCCTAATAGGTGCAATAACAAAATCCTTTAACAAATTGAACTTAACAATCCTTTACAAATCTCCTAACAGAGTTGCATACTTAATTGTATTGTAAAAAATCCTTTCACAAGGTGGACTTAACAATCCTTATTTCTCCTAATAGGGCAGGCCATCATAAGTGGTCAATTGTAAGCTTTAACAGGATAAATTTATATTGCAGTACTAAATCTTGTGGGTGCCATCCCCACCCTAGTTTTACTTTCTATTTGGAAGGTTTCTAGGTAACCAAATATTGTGTCAAGTGTTGTGGGTGTTTATTAATTTTTTGTTCTATGCATGCAATCAGATTAGATAATATAATAAAGGATTAAAGAGATTAAGTTTTATTAGTTTGTGATTCACCCCCCCCCCCTCTCAGTCACCTAGCCTCAATATATTTCCAACAAAACTGTGGTGGGGATGAAACCCACAAAGCTTCGCTATCTGGAGAATGGAAGGTGCCGGGTTAAGGCTACAAGTGTGATCACTTCTTATGATCTTACCCTATTAGGAGTAACATGTTAGACTTGTTAAGTCTACTCAGTTAAGATATTTTAACAACATTGTTAAGTGTGCACTCGGTTAAGAGATTTATAATAAGAATGTTAAGTCCACCTTCTTAAAGGATTTCTTCTATTTGCTACATTTGTTAGAGAGTAGTAAAAAATACTTATGACCTGATAGTATGCAATCTTGAATTGCTAATTAGAGATCCTTTAAGTTTACAAATTTATGTATCACCTAATTGTGATGGATAATACCTCTATTTTGATTGGTAGCCTTGAATCTAGTTCTTCATAACTGAATTATTCCTTTTGTGTCCTTTTACATGAAACTCTTTGTCTAATCAATAGATTTCTTTTGTGGCTACAATCATTATGTTCTAATTTATTATACATCTATATATACAAAGGTTTTGACCTAATTAGGTTTCACACTTTACAAGAAAAACTCTATGATCAAAGATTTACAACTTGACCTTTATCTCCTAGTTTGCATGTTTACAATTAGTTAGAATGATTAAAATAATTACTTATGCTTTACTTGATCCTCAAGAAATGGTTTTTATAGCTAAGAACAAAGTTATTTTTAAGACGAAAGTGCTTTAGCTGACATGTATCTCAGATCCACTTTTCTCAGGAATAAAACTATCTCTCAATAGACTGGTGCTTGGTGATGTCTCTATAGACTGTGATCTTGGTTTACTCTATGAATTGTCTATCCGTGATAGTGCTATCAGTGTTCACTAATTTTGTTGATCTCTATGCTAAGACATTTTTTGGTGACCTCTGCGCCTGACTATTTTAGTGACCTCTGCGCTTGATTGTTTGTTGTCACTTGGTGATCATGTAACCAATAGTTCATGAGCTATTTCCTTGTATACTAATTACAACTTATGATTCATTAAGGATTATCAATCTCCCCGTTTGGCATTAGTATCAAAAATTGATATGTGCAAACTGATACATTCAGTATATACACCAAGTGTTTACCTTGTCAATGACTCCCCCTATGTGCATGCCTCAGTACAGTGTATGTACATGTTTCCTCCTTTGTGTATTTCCCTCTTTGGCATTTGACATGTTTTCTTGACATGTATACATATATTTTTCCCCTTTACATATAGTTTTCCCCTTTTTTTGAAAATAATGACAAAGGTGTAATACTTATAGCTTGTCAAATATGTGGGCATGGGATTTATGAATGTCTTCCATCTGCTTCTCCCATTTCTCCTTGAGGTGTTCGAGGGTCATGTGTGTCAAAGTGATTCTTGCATGGATGTCATATATACTCTTGGTTACTGACATTTCTAGGGTGGAAATTTAATGTCTTTGCCAAAGTTATGTGTTTCAACAAAAATGTGAGATTTGATAGTGACATAGCTTGGAGCTCAGTTAACTCATCTCGGATTTTTGTTTCAGCCTTTTGAATCTCTAGTCTCAATCATTTTGATTCTATAATCTTTGCATTATGCAATTGGAATGCATTTTCCTCAATTGTGATACTTTGTCCACTAACTTTAAGATCTTCATCTATTTTAGCTATATTTTCTATGCTCGGTAGTGAAATTCTCTAGTGTGCACAAATTTTGAACTAAGTTAACTACTTCTGATACTATTGGTTCCAATGTAGTTACTAGCTCATAAAGTTTTACCTTTTTTTCTGCCACTTCTTGGCTGATCTTCTCTATGAGTTTGTATTGACACTTCTCTTCTGCATGTTCCTCAATTACCTTGTCAGCTTCTACATTCTATGATGTTATGGCCTCGGTAAGAACTATTAGTTGATTAAGTATTGGTGCATTTTGATAAATTTGAGTGTCAGGTACTATCTACATTAGGATTTCCTTTTTTGTATCCAAGACTTGGGAATTTGTGTGCTCCTTCTTGAGCTTGTTTGGTATTGCCTTCCTTTTGCAAAGTTCTCCATACTTGGTCAGTGACTCAGGATCCAGTGTTCTAGGATCATAGTCGGGTATATCAATGATTTATTCAAGTGCGATCTTCTTCTTCTTCTTCTTCTTCTTCTTCAGAATTGTACTCGAAGTAGGGGAATGAAGTATTATAGCAAGTTCCTTTTCTCTCTCTTTTGATTTTAGTGATTGTGTGGGAGGTGTGGTGCTTAGTATGCTACTCGGTATTAACCTGTTGCTCAATAGTAGATGTCTCTACTTCAACCTTTTCTTTATCTGCAACCTTGTTTCCCTCTTTGGTGTCTTTGGTAGAGGCATCACTCGGTGCTTCCTTTGCACTTGTATATTTCTTCTCTTTATTTGTATCTTTTTTCTCTCCATGCTCATTACCTTTTTATTCTAGTATGTTTACATCAAGCTCAGGTGTCTTTTCCCTCTCTTCAGTAATTATATTGATAGCTTGTATCAATAAAGGCATGTGACCTGGTACATTTAACTGTGCAACATCTATTGTATCCTTTTCCTTTGCTTTCTTGGTGGCATCATTTACATCTTCATCATTCTTGGGATCATCATCAGAATCAATAAGAGTTGTATCTTTTACTATGATGTCTATTGTTTCCCCTAATAATTTTAATATTTGAGGTACATCATCTATGGCCTTAATCACCTCTATTGTCAAATCAACTGGATTGACATCCTCGGTGTCATTGATGAAGATATGCCCTAGGCTTGGTGTGGCCTCCTTCTCCTCAAAGTGAGGTATCTTAGTTAGAGCTAATATTTGCTCGGTTGGATTGAATATTTTATTCCAAATATCATTTCTTTCTTTGTCAATGTCTTGTAATCTTCCCTCTAGTACTTTTGTATGCTCCCATCTTTGTTGAAAATTTCTTTGCATGCTCCTTCATTATTGAATCAATTTCTTCAACTATTGACTCGAGTGGCATGAAAGTAACTAGGGATATTTCCCTCATTTATTTCTCTGTATGCAAGGCATATGTCCATCTTGTTGATATTTTGTTATTAAGAACATCATCAATTGTTTTAGGAACTTTGATCTTTTCAGTTTGGAGTCCTTGTTCTCTTTCATCCTATTCAGTGTCATCCGTGTCCTCTTTTCCTCTAATATATTCCCTTCTTTGTCTTGGTGCTGATTTCCTAGTTTGAGGATTTCTTTTTTGATAAGTCCTCATAGTACCTTTCTTTACTGGTGGTGAGTCTGCCTCTTTTGTAGTCTTACTTCTAGTTCTTGATGCAACTGTTACATTTGTAACCTTTACTTTCTTGGCTAGGGGTGCATTAGATTCAATAGATTCAGAGTCACTTAATTCTTTACCTTCACCGATGGCTGACTGTCCCTTGGTGACATCTTGTTCCAATTCTTCATCATCTACTAAAATTTTATTTTGAAGAGTATATATGATTTTATTCTTCTTTTGGTCTATCTTCTTCATTACTAAGTCTGTCTTGATTCTAGACTTGGCTTCCTCATATGTTCCAAATATGCTCAATGATTTGTCTACTACTTCATTTAGCAGAGCTTCAATAGAATTCGTAGCTTGATCAATGTTGATCTCATAATCTAATGGTAGTAACCATGCTCTTCTTAGTACAGCTAGTTTAATTAGAGTGGTGTCGTTGTCCAGTATGAAACATATGTCATCTTTGTATTGTTCAACCAGTTGTGCAGGGATTCTCATTCTCTTCTACATTCTATCCTTGAAAGTGGTGAATTATGCATCCATTATAGATGTGAAGTTATCCCCTAGGGACTTAATAAATTAACTAATTTGTGTAGTTATTGGTCGTGTTGTGTCCCAAGTGATATTACCGATAGAAGGGAAGAAATTTTGAAAAATAGAAGAATGCGCACATAAGGAGTGAACTGAACTTACATGAATTAGATATGGCTGATCTAATTATCCTCATGTTCTCCTCTAGTTGCTTCAGTAGTAGCTCAGATAAGTCTATTTGAAGTCCCTTCTTCACAATCTTATAAGTAGTGTCAACTGGTCCACATGCTATGCTATTCATTCTGCTAGCTTGGTATATTTCAGTACACATGCACAAAACTTCATCTCAAATTCAGTGATGGAATTAAATTTCAAACCTCTATCATCCCATACTACACCAAATAAATTTTCAATCTCAGGGTGAGAAGGATGATTTAGGGATTTATCCTTGTTGGTTATTGGATAACCAGTTACAACATGAATCACATCCTTTGTGATCCATTTTGGTTCATCCAACCACATTTTTTTATCATGTACCCAACTAAGTACAATGCGTATCCATTTGGTCTTGAACTCTCTCAAGAACATTAGGGCATTGGTTAACCCTTTCACCTCAATGTTCTTGTGTTCATCTTTCAGGTTTCCATCTGTGCATAGCTTCTGGTAAGCTTCTTCAATCTCAAGATCTCTGATCTCTGCAACCTTGCAGTGGATGTATGCATGGATATCTTCAACCCAAAAAACCCTAGGAGGGATGCTTGAGAATGCTCCCTTGTTGTCAAGTTGTGAAGAAACCTTAGGGAAAAACTTATAATTAGGCTCCTCACAGGTTGTGTTCTTAATCAAGTTGATCTTATTATCCTTTGTGTTCTTGATCTTTGAGACTCGTGAGGTAGTTTTCATTGTTAATGAAATTAGGAATTCTTTGCAAATGAACTATGTGCTCAGTAAGTCTTGGTACTTACATGATCTTCACCATGGATGGTTAAAATATGTCAGAGTAGCCTTTGAATCTATTGTAAATCATTCTGCAATCTTGTTTCTCTTAGTTTCTCTTCTTCGCTCTTTTGTTTTCTTGTTTTCGCTTGGTGAATGAATGAGCTCTTTGTTGCCATATTTATAGAAAATAACCTAAGTGGTGTATTGAATGATTTAATGACCACTCAGTCAATGAAACAAAGAGTCTCAGTTATCATACCAAAGTCTTCATCCTCGGTGAGTATACAATGCTCAGGGTAAGTGACAACTTAGTTGCACTTCTCAAATGTTCACCGATCGTGCTCGGTATGTAGCGAATATTTAACGATGATGCTTGGTTTATATTGACTGATGAGATTGGATTCACAAAATCATAAAAAGTAATACCATAGTGCATCCCCATTCTTGCTAATTTGGAATATTATCAATGAATATTGGTACTGATGTAAAATATAACTTTGTAGAGTGCAGTTCTATACTTACTAGTTTTTCTTAGTTGGGGGTGGTGAAATCACCAGATCTATCAGATGAGGTGTCACCTACTATGGTGCTTGTCCAACATCATATTTTATTGAAGCTTTCCTCCACATTTTATTTCTCATTCTCCTAATATCTTCAATGGTGTTTCCATTTGCAAAAGTGATTGACTTTGCCACTCAATCTTTGCAGTCCTTGCTTAGGTGATTGACCTTATGACAGTGTAAGCATGCCATTCTGGAGTTAGTCTAGTTACTCTATCTTTGTATCCATTTCCTCATACAGTTTGCAGCTATGTGTCCATATCTACCACATGCTGTGCAATTTACCCATGTGTTGTAATCCCAAACATATGAGTTACTGACTCTTCTTGGTTTGTAAGCATTTTCTTTCTCTCTAGGTTTCCATAATTGTCTTTTCTTTTTCCTGCATTCATGAGATGTGTGTCCATGAATTTTGCAAGTAGGGCAATATTTTTCCATGTAGTATTCCTTATTTGGTTTGTTCACCTTATATTTGTATTCATGTGCTTTGTGTCCATGCTTGTTATAGTTATAACAATTACCTATGAATGTAGAAATAGATTTAGGAATACCTTTAGCTTTGCTTCTACAAACATTTGATGTGTGGCCTAGTTTTCCAAAGTGATTGCATGACTTCTTATTTGGTCTTGGATTTGTGTAGACATCTCTTTGATCAGATTGGTTTTATTTTTCTCCATGCTCGATATACCCTAAACCGGTATTGCTTTTGAGTCTACTTTGTTCATTCAGAAAATCATCCATTATTTTTGCACTTTCTTCAGCTTTCTTGATCATATCGTTATGTTGTTTTTGAATCCTTACTTCATGCTTTCGTTTCTTATTTTCTTCTCTTAGTTCACAAATAGCTTCCAATTTCCCATTTAGTTCTATGCTCACTCGGTTGGCCTCATGAATCATAAGAAATATATGATTGGTGATCTCAATGTGATGTTCAGTTAATCTCTATATCTCAGATTCTTTCTCTTGCAACTTCTCAGTGATCTTCCTCCTCTCATCAATCACTAATGTTATTTCTTGTTCATGTTGTCTAGAATTATTCATAGCATCAATCATTCTTACCATTTGTGTCTCTTGAATGACCTGCAGTACCTTTATTTGTTCAGTCAGATATTGATTGATTTCATTCAGACTTGTAATGCTTCCTTCAGATGTGTCAGATGTATTTCCAGATGCAGATCTTGATGACTCAAATAAATTAGATATCTCTTCTTCATGATAGTCAGTTTCATTGTAGAAAGATGCCATGGATTTTCTCTTAGCCAATAATTTTTTCATCTTGTTTCTTGCTTCTTTGTATTTCCCAAAGAAAATTTGTATCTCCATCTTCTGATTCTCAATATTCTTATCAATCTTATACCTTTTCATTGTATGATCTTTTCTCTCAAGTGATTTAAACTTTTCCAAATAAGAGATCTATCTCTGATACCAATTGTTGGAATAATGTAATGGTTTGTACTAAGAGGGGAGGGGAGAGTCAGTAGCCTTAAGTTTTTTTTATCAATTAACCCTTAGTAATATTTTCTTGCATTACCGACCATATTTCTTTTCTACCTTATGCATGTAATATCATAACATAAATGTAATTGCATGTAAAAATTCATAGAAACATTCATGAAACTTAGTTACACATAAAAAAAGAATTGGTAACGTAGAAAACCCCTATTAGAAGGTGAAAATGCGGTGGAGATGAAACCCACAAAGCTTCACTATCTACAGAATGGAAGGTGCCAGTTAAGGCTACAAGTGTGATCACTTCTGATGATCTTACCCTATTAAGAGTAACATGTTAGACTTGTTAAGTCTACTCGGTTAAGATATTTTAACAACACTATTAAGTGTGTACTCGGGTAACAGATTTACAATAAGACTGTTAATTCCACCTTCTTAAAGGATTTCTTCTATTTGCTACAATTGTTAGAGAGTAGTCAAAAATACTTATGACCTGATAGTATGCAATTTTGAATTATTGATTACAGATCTTTTAAGTTCACAAAATTATGTATCACCTAATTGTGATGGATAGTACCTCTTTTTTTCTCGGTAGCCTTGAATCTAGTTCTTCATAACTGAATTCTTCCTTTTGTGTCCTTCTACATGAAACTATGCGTCTGATGAGTTGATGTCTTATGCGGCTACAATAATTATGTTCTAATTGATTATACATCTATATATACAAAGGTTTTGACCTTATTAGGTTTCACGCTTTAGAAGAAAAACTCTATGATCAAATATTTACAACTTGGCCTTGATCTCCTAGTTTGCATGTTTACAATCATTTAGGCTAATTAAAATAATTACTTATGCTTTACTTGATGCTTAAGAAATATTTTTATAGATAAGCACAAAGCTATTTTTAAGATTAAAGTGCTTTAGCTGATGTGTATCTCAGATCCACTTTTATCGGGAATAAAATTGTCTCTCGGTAGACTAGTGCTCAGTGATGTCTCTGTAGACTATGCTCTCGGTTACTCTATGAACTATCTATCAGTAATAGTGCTATCGGTGTTCACTGATTTTGGTGATCTCTTTGCTAAGACATTTTTGGTGACCTCTGCGCCTGAGTATTTTTGGTGAGCTCTACGCTTGACTGTTTACTATCACTCAGTGATCATGTAACCAACGGTTCATAAAATATTTCCTTTTATACTAATGACAACTTATGATCCACTAGGGATTATCAACAAGAGCTGTGTGTATTGCAGAAAATGGAGTTCATGATTTCTCTAAATTGCAAGATGTTGAATTTAGAGGAAGTAAAGTTATGGTTGTGGAGGACCAACCTCCTTCTCTAAACCCTACTCCCAATGAATCTATTTCTATTCCTTTTAGTAATAGTTATTATGATAATACTAACTCTAGTCCTAATTATTCTTCATCTAGTGATGAGTCCATTACTTCTAAGAAAACTCCTATTTGGTTTAAAAATTTACTTTATGAAAGTTATAATTACATAACTAGAATGGGTGGAATTAAAAGTAGGAGAATTAATTATTGAAATTATGCTTTGATGTCTTCTATTATGCATACTAGTGATCCTCAATCATTTTAACAAGCTAAAATACAACCTCATTTGCAAAATACTATGAAAGAAGAATATGATACATTTATTTCTAATAAAACTTGGGTTTTGTTAGTTTAGCTCATGGTTAGAATTTGGTTTCATGAAAATGGTTATGAAAAAAAATTAAATGCCAATAATGAAATTAATAAGTTTAAATCTAGACTTGTTTCTAGAGGATTTTCTCAAATTAAAGATTTAGATTATACTGAGACATTTTCTCCTGTTGCTAAAATGACTACTATTAAAATTGTTCTTGCTTTAGCTTCTAAAATGAATTGGCCTATTCACCAAATAGATGTTAAAATTTATTTTCTTAATGGTGACTTACATGAGTAAATTTATATGTGAGGCCTACCCCAGTCTAACATAACCTTAACATTATTTCTCATTTATATGTTCTCCAGTCAATACTAATTTTGCTATAGTCAGACTTTTGGGACACATGTATTACTTTATGGATCTGTGGAAACCTTTGCTTGTATACAAACACCTGATTTTGTAATTGGAAAATCTGTATAATACTCTATGTTAGTGATGAGGATTTCCCTACAGAACTTAGTTTTGATGGTCTTGTATATTGGGTTAGTATGAGGATGTAGATATTATCAAGATGCAAATTTATTAAAAGTTATGTTTATGCATGTGGAATAGATGCAGATATTGTTAAGTCCAATAATCTTTGATGCAAGTGTGAGTGAATGTGTGTTCAACTTACATTATGTATTCTATTATTTTTATGTATTGATTTATTGGACCTACTGATGTGTGCAATGAGTGTGCAGGAAAGTTGACCATGGTACTAATCGGGGATTCAGGAATGGACCTATGTGAAAATCGTGATGCTAAGGCCCTGTCTATATAAAGAGACATGGACCTCGTTGTATTGTCTTTTTATTCCTAAAAGTGTGGTGTATGATTGTAATTTATTTAATTAAGTAAACGTGTAATAAGTCATGCTCATGTGAAATTGTTGTGTCACTTGCCACATGTGCACTCTATGTGTTGGCATGGCTAGTGAATGTGACTAGCATAGGCTTAACCTTACCCAAGAGTTACCTAGTATAGTCCCTATGCTTACCCTAAGGGTTAGGAAGATAAGATTGAGATAAGGATGAGTCAAGGGGGATCAAATTGAGTCTTGAGGGTTGGTTTTTCGAGAGTTAACCATGGGTAGAGTTTAGAAGGGTCATTTGGACTCCTAGGGAGTAGCTAGGGTCAAAACTAACCACCCCACTTGGTACCTTAGGGGTTAGGGGTCCTTTTAAGCCCATTAAGAGTCTTGAAACCCATTTATGACTCCCCTAAAGTCACCATTTTGGGAAGTGGCGAATTTGGAGAGTTGGAAGACTTTGGTTAAGCCATCCCTTCTTTCCTTACAAGCATTTAACTCCATTTATGGAGAAGGAAAGTGGGG
>MU224934.1:604250-639250 GCA_018584345.1 Thuja plicata | reverse complement strand
ATCAAGTACACATTGTAGTTTCACATAACTCAACCATTCACCAGGTCTTCTTGTTATCTCTCCTTTTCAAATCTTCTTCATCAATCAATTGATATGACAATTTAAAAGATAGAAATTGTCTTACCAGTTAAGGTTTGACATCAATGTCAATATAATAATTGTGTCAATTATAGTTTCCAACACATATTATATGTTATATAATATATTAATGAACATATATTATATAATATAGTAAATTATATTATAATATTTTATTAACTTATATAATATTATATAGTATAGAATGGTAATCAATGTTAGACCACCAAATTACACATACATTAGAAGACCCAAAATCTAATCCTTAGGCCAAATATGATTTGTACAACCCAAAAGGATGAAGGGATACAAATGCAATATCTAGCTAGAAGGTGGATTTAGGGTATTCCTTGTGAGATGTGTTTGAAGATGACAAGAGGTATTATGCTTACGACTAAGAAGACATAGTAGCAGATCTGATCTAATGTATCAAAGTAAATGCAAGGTAAAAGAATGTGTGCACCTAAAAATGGAAGAAGAAGTGTTAGAATGATTCAGAATAACTGAGAGGGGGGAATCAATTATCCTAGGTACAGATGTATCAATTAAAATTATAAACACTTTAACCAACTCAGATCCACTTAGTAATCTACTCGGTCTCTATAGCACATAATCAGTAACATAAACTTGCAGTTCACTGTTCTAATGTAATCAACTTGCTCAATATAAAATGCTTAAAAATATAACACATCAAATAAAATTTACATAAGTATGAAACCATGATTTAATATGGAACCCAATATGGGAAAAACCACCAATAACATGCTACCAATTTTCACTCTTCTGAAGTGAGCTCTATGAGAAGCCAACCCTGTTAAAAGTTACAATACACACTATTAAATATGATCATGTTAAAGGATTTAGTCACCTTGTTAAAAGTGATCCTTGTTAAAGGGTTTAGACCATTCAATTATAATGTCACCTTGATTAAAGGATTTACATAGTACTATTAGGTCAACTTTGTTTAAAAGGATTTTGCACTAATACAATGGTTAGAAAGTAACAGTAATGTGATCTAAAACATACTGTATGCACCCTAAAATGGTCGCCTAGACTATGGGCCCCCATTCTTCAATTTATCAAATGAACAGAATCAATTTATCAAATTCCTGAATCAATGCTTTGCAACATTTTCAATTCATATAATAAGAGGAATGTTGGAAAAATTTAATGTGTCTTTCCCTCAAAGGAGTAACATTTTAAACCTTAAGGAAATATCAAGTTCTGAATGGGGGAACCTTGAAAAATAAGAGACTAAGACTTTAGACAAGAGGGAAAATACAAGATGGTCTGCTCCGCCTTATGGTTGGGCGAAATGCAACTTCGATGGAGCTACTAAGGGGAATCTGGGAAAAAGTGGAGGTGGTGGATGCATAAGAGATAGTGTTGGGAATTGTCTGGGAGCAGTTGATGCTCCTTTTGGAAATCAAATGAACCATGTAGCCGAAGCAATGGCGGCTCTTATGGTTGTTAGTCAGGCTAAAGAAAAAGGAATTTTGAAATTCTGGTTGGAGGGAGACTCATTAAACATCATTAACTATATCAAAGGCAAAGTTAAAGCATCCTGGACTATAGATCACATAATAGGCAAAATAAAATTGACTCTGCTTCTTTTTGAAGAAATTTATATTTCCCACGTGTACAGGGAAGGAAATAGGGTTGCGGACAGTTTAGCCAACATGGGTGTTAATTGTAAAACAATGACATCATGGAATGGGGAGGTGGATTTAAGTTTTGAGATTTTACATCTCATCAAGTATGACAAAGTGAATCAAAATGAAGGCTTACTGCAAATAAGTATTAATAATGATTATGACAGCTAAGTTTAATGATGACATTTACTGTCAGCCGAGGCTTGTGGGTTTGAATGAAATTGCCTACTCACATGGATTGTGGGTCACAAATAGTAAGCGAAACCAGAGAAAGCTTAAGCTCTACTCTTTGTCAAACTATAGCATGTTAGCTCAAAATTTTAAAACAATGGGGGGGGGTCTGAAGGAGGAGGAGCCGATGGATTGCTCAAAATGGAATAAAAAGAATAAAGTTTGGAGAAGACTCAGAAATGGAGGAGTTACAAACTTCATGGAATGACTGCATGGTGCGGATAAGGAAATCACGAAGAAATTTATAGATGGATGGAAGAATGGGAGGGTGAAAATATGGGGTAAATCTATCCCACTTACCTTGAATCTCATATCTAAAATTACAGGCATTCTTGCTGAAGGAATGAAGTTCTATAGAGATGATAAGAGGATGGGTACTCAAGGCTTCAAGATCTTCCCAAAAAATGAAGAAGAGCAAGCCCTTCTGACCAAAAGCAGGGGAGATTATGTAGACATAAAGAAGATTAAAAGCCACTGGGCTAACGTCCTCACAGTGATGATCGAATACTTTACTCTGGATGGTAGGTATTCAAAAATCTATAACTTCCATTTCATTCTTGCTAATCATTTTAGGCACCAGAAGTTTGTCTCTATCCCCTACTACTTGCTCAGCTCTCTGAATAATAGTATTATTCAACACAAGAAAAGAGCATTGAACCCGGTTCTGCATGAAGGTTTTAATTTTCTTATTTCAAATTATGTTAAAAATCATGTCTCGGACCCAATCCCTCAAAGGATCAAAGGGAATTTCAGAAAGATGAACCGAGATATCAAGAAAGTGAAAACTAAGAAGAGGGTTCACAGAAAGATCAAGAAAAAGGAAATAATAAAGGAAGAAATGGAGGACAGCCCTAACACCCAGAGAAACAAGGAGGATAAAATCCAGGATGAGGATAAAATGGAAGAGCTTGAAATAGATGAGGTTGAATTGGGAAACCCCAAGAAGAACCAGGCCGAAGACGATGAGGACTCCTATAAAGAGGATGATAACATAGTTGTGGAAGACATTAATCTGAATGAGGAAGATGAGAACAGGGAGAAGGAAGTGGACAACCTCAAGCAGAATGAGGAAGATGAAAATAGGGAGAACAAAGATGGAGAGGATGAAAAAGAAAAAGAGGAGGAGGAGAACAAAGAAACCAAAATGGAGGAGAATAGAAGCCTGAGAAAAGAAGGTAAGAAGAAGAAAAAACAAAAACTCAACTCCGACTACAAAATGGTGGGTTTTGAGGCTAATGAAAGAATCCTGAAATGTACAGAGGACTATGGGGCTAACATGGAGAAGTGGATTGGGGAGGAAATGAATATGATGAAACTGCACCTCAAGAACATGCAAGAAGCTATGGAGCCTCTCAACTCCAGAATGGCAGAAATGGAGAAGGAGGTGAAGATTAAGGTAAACAACAAAAATAAAGATGATGACCTTACTATTAGGGTTAATGAAATTATGGAAGATAAGTTCAATGAGATGAAAGCCTAGATCAGTCATAATGGGCACATGATAAATATCATTCTGAAACATAGTAACGAAGGGCTGAAAGATTCTATCCAGAATCTCAAAGCTTTATACGCCTACCTGGAAATGAGTCTGCTGGAAAGAACCACTTTCACGATGGAGGGTGATATTGAGAGTCGGGGCCCAAGCTCTAGAACTCGTAGAGGCATCAAAAGAAAAGCTCCAGAGATCCCTAACGAGATGCTAAATCTGAAGGAGTATATTGACTTGATGGAAAACATGCAGAAAGAGGCTGAGGAAGCCTACGAAAAAATGCAGTAGGCAGGTAGCTGCGCTGGAAGGTCTGTTGGTTTTTTGCTGGTAGTTTTGCTGGTAACTATGCTTTTTTGTCTAGTTTTCTGCTTCTTCGGGTTGTGGGTTGTTTGTTTGGGTCCTGCTCTTTTGCTCGTAGCAGGCATATCATTTTTGTATGGGTTCTCATTGAATATCTTTAATCTCCTTTTGTAAAAGGTTTTGGGTACCTTTCAAAGCCTGTTTTTACCTTAATCAAAAACATTTTCAATTCAAATCCATTTCCTTGATCAAATCATAATTAATTTAATTACTTCAATATTTCCCAAGGTTTGATCATTTTTTTAATAATATTATTTAATTAAAATAAAACATCTTTTTTTATTAAATGAAATAATCTTTTTTAATTAAAATATCCATTTTTAATTAAATGATTTTATCTTATTTAACTAATATCCCTCTTTTAATTAAATAATCTTATCTTATTTAATTAAAAGAAAATTCCTCTTTTAAATAAATAAAATCCCCACTTAAAGCTCTCTTTTTGATAAAAAGGAAATAAATCAAATAAAAAATAAATAAAAAATCCTTTTTTCTCTACATCTTCCTAAGTGGTGGGCTTTTTGCCTCTTAATCATAGCCCTCTGATCTTGCCTTTTGAATATTTAAAGCACATGGATCAACCAAGATTTAATCTCCACCATTGCTTTATTTTCCTTTTTTTTACCTCTTAATCTCCACCGTCCATTTCTTTTTATAAGGAAGCCTCTCCTTCTCATTTGGATAATAAAAAAACACACACATTCTTTAGTTTATTGTTATGCTGCAGGATTGGAGAGCAATTTTGGAGGAGAATTTGACCACTTGAGCTTGGATATTGCAACTTCTCTCTTCTTGTCTTCTTCTCTCATGCATTCATGGTAATTTATTTAGATTAATTTTGCATTTGCATTTTATATTAAACTAATATTTTCTTTCATAGATTAATTTTACATTCCTATTTCCTTTCATAGAATAATCATGCATTGTTATCATATAGATTAATTCCATTGTCATATAGAAAAAATCACGCATTGTCATATAGAATCTCTCATTCTATGGTGTACTTGCAGGGGCACAAACTAGGTCAATCTGAGGGCCTCCATCACACACCTTTGCACTCCATGAATAGAGAGCTACGAGTCGCCATTTGAGACCTCATTCTTGAGTGATCTTAGATATAATGATTCATAGATGAATCAGATGCAGAAGATCCTTTCAGAGAATGTCAAGGAAAGAATCTTGTTCGTTTAATGGAAAGAGAAGGTGACACTAGACCTTCCACATCAAGATGGCCCAAACCTTCATGGTGTAAGCATCCTAGTCATAGTTCAGACACAAGTTCACATGAGTATGAATAGGACTCTTTCTCAGAGTCTTCAACAATTGATAGAGATATTGATGTTGTTCACACTTATAGTTCTCAACTCGAGGTAGCCAATGAGTCATGTGTAGTATTAGAGGATTTGAACCCATGTGTTTCTTTAGTGGATGATTCTTTGCTTGTTAGGTAAAATCCAGATTTGGGTAGCTTAGAGGGATACTTGATGGAATTTGACTCTTTGATCACCAGCGATAATATCATTCACATTTATAACCTTGAACCAATCATTGACTTGCCTCTTGTTCATCCTGACCTCATTGATTGGTCCCAACACTATCAAGAACCTGAGCTCTTAACATTTCAAAATGATTATGAGATAGCCTGTTACTTAAATTCCATTGAACCCATAGTCTCTTCCACCAGTGAACCAGCTACCAGCATGACAGAGCTAGACATCAAGTACCTTAGTCGCAAAATAAAAAGAAAAGAAAATAAAAATAATAAGAGTTATGATGGCAAAAACCACTATGTAGCGGTGTCAGAACCAAAAAAAAAAAAAGAAATGACATATCCAAAGGTGAAAACCTCTCTGAGGAACCTAAGGATGAGGTACTTGATCATCTCCCTAGTTACTTTCAAGATAGATCTTCAGTGCTTATTGAACCAACACAAGCAGTTATTTTGGGTACTGATGAGGCTCCACAAATAGTACACTTAGCTGAGTCCTTGTCACCTCAAGAAAAAGAAGCTTACACTAAGTTCTTATAGAAAAATAAAATCAATTTTGCATGGACTTATTCAGATATGCCAGGGTTGTACATTAATCTTATCATGCATCACTTGTCCATAGCTCTGGGTGTCAAACTAGTTAAACAAAAATTGAGAAAGATGCGTCCTCACATAGCGCTCTTGGTAAAAGTAGAATTGGAGAAACTCCTTGGTGCAAAATTCATAAGAGCTATCGCCTATGTTGAATGGATATCAAATATTGCACCAGTTTCCAAACATGACAAATCCATTCGAGTTTGCACAGATTTTAGAGATGTCAATAGAGCATGCCCAAAGGATGACTTTCCACTTCCCAATATAGACATGATAGTGCATATGACTAAAGGTTATGCAATTTATTCCTTGATGGATGGCTTTTCTGGATACAATCAGATTAAGATAGCTCCTAAAGATCAAGAAAAGATGGCATTCACTTGTGCATGGGGTACCTATTGTTGGAATGTTATGCCTTTTGGATTAAAAAATATAGGAGCCACCTATCAATGAGCTATGACAACTATTTGTCATGACATGATTCATAAAAACATGGAAGATTATGTGGATGACACATTGGCTAAGTCTAAACAAAGATATACACACTTAGATGATTTAGAAGTAATTCGAGATCACATAGAACAATTTCAACTAAGGTTAAATCCTAAAAAGTGTGCATTTGGGGTCACCTCTTGAAAACTACTAGGATTCATCATTTCAGCAAGGGGAATAGAGGTAGACCCTAAAAAAGTCCAAGCAATCATAGATATGCCACCTCCTAGAAACATTCATCAAATGAGGAGTCTTCAAGGACGTCTTCAAACTATAAGGAGATTTATTTCACAATTGGTGGATAGAGCTCAACCCTTTAACAAGAACTTACAAAGAAGTCAAATGTGTTTGGAATGAGGATTGTCAAAATAGCATAGATCAAATCAAGAAATACTTGGCAAATCCTCCTATTTTAATGCCTCATATCCCAGGGAAACCACTTATTCTATATATTTTAGCGACAAAATCTTCCTTGGGGGCATTACTAGCCCAACTTGATGAAAATGGGAAAGAAAGAGAAATATACTATATTAGCCACACTCTTGTTTCATATGAGGTTAACTACACCAACATTTAGAAATCTTTCCTTGCAGTTGTGTTTGCTTCCCAAAAGTTGTGACATTATATGCTTGCGCACACTATACACCTCATGGAAAAAATAGATCCACTCAAATATTTTCTAGGTAAGGGAACTTTCACAGGTAGACTTGCTAAATGGATGATGATCCTTTCAGAGTTTTACATAGAGTACATTGAGTGTAAAGCAATCTAAGGACAAGCCATAGAAGATCAATTGGTTGATTTCCCAATACAAGATAATACACCTATTCAAGTTGACTTCCCAGATGAGCACCTCATGTATATGACTCAAAGAACATGGAAGATGTTCTTCGATGGATCCTTTATGCAAAATGGTTCAGGAGATGGTGTTTTGTTTGTTTCTTCTCATGGGTACACAATCCCTAAGTCTTAAAAATTATTGTTCCCATGTACAAACAACATTTTTGAGTATGAAGCTTTAACAAATGGACTTAAGATGGCCATAGAATGGAGAATCACAGAGTTACACATCTATGGGGATTCACGGCTGATAATCAACCAAGTTAATGATGAATATCAAACAAAAAATGAGAAAATGGTACCTTACAAGCAAATGGTTATTCCTTGAAATGCTACTTCACATTTGTCATGTTTCAACAAATCCCTAGAGTAGAAAAAAAAGTAGTTGATGCCATGGATACACTTGCTTCACTCCTTCAGTTAGAGCAACATGAATTCATATTTGAATTCTTGGTGGAAGAGCTACATCACCCTATCTATGACTCCCAAGAAAGCCATGTCATTTGTACCCTTGTTGGTCATGATTCATCCTGTTATGGTGTCATTTACTCATACCTTCATGATGGCATTATTCCTAAAACCTTTAACCGATCTGAATGCAGAACCCTTACCTGAAATGCCTCTCACCATTCCCTTATCACTTGGTGATTTGTATAGGAGGGGTTTAGATGGAACACTTCTTAGATTATTAGAAAAGGAAGAATTTGACCAAGTGTTAGTTGACATCTACGAGGGCATCTATGGGGGACATTCCAATGGTCTTGCCATTTCCCAAAAGTTGCTTAGGGTAGGGTACTATTGGCCTATGATGAAGTAGATTTTACAAAGTCATGTGAAAAGTGTCAAAAACATGGTAACCTACTACATGCTCCAGGCAGGGAGCTCATTCCTTCTATATCTCATTGGCCATTTCAGTGTTGGGCCTTTGACCTTGTTGGGAGGATTCATCCCAAATCATCAGGTGGATGTAAGTTTATTATCACTGCTACTGATTACATCACTAAATGGGTAGAATTTGTCCCACTTTCTATTGCCTCGGGCAAGACACACTCTCTATTCATTCTGAACCATATTATCTGTCGATATAGAGTGCCTTTCGAGATTATTACTGACAACAGAGGCCAGTTTAAAAATAAGGACCTTAAACAACTTTGCAAGAAATTCAAGATTAAACAACATTGGTCCTCCATTTTCTTCCCGCAAGGAAATGGTCAAGCAGAGGCATCAAACAAAACCATTCTTAAAATCTTGCATAGAATAGTTTGTAAGAATGGTAGAGATTGGCACTTATAGATAAATTTGGCTTTGGGGGCCTATAGAACGAGTATTCATTCTCCTACTAGGGATACTCCTTTTGCCCTTGCATATGGCGCTGAAGCAGTGTTACCTTTGGAGGTTGAGATTCCTTCACTTAGAGTTTCCCTCAAAGGTCTAGTTATAGATGAAGACTAGCGCACCATGAGACTTCAAGAGTTAAAAATTCTAGATGAGAAATGTCAAGAATCATTTGATGATATGAGGGTTTATCAAAAGCGCATGTCCAAAGCCTTCAACAAAAAGGTTCGCCCTAGAGAATTCCAAGTAGGAGATCTTTTCCTACATGAAAATCCCAAGAATCAAAAGCATAGAGATCAAAAGGGAAAATTTGAACCTAATTGGCTTGGACCTTACATCATTACAACAAATTTTGCGACAGGTGCTCATTTAGTGTCTACAATAGAGAGAGATCAACTCCCTAATCCTATCAATGTCTTTCACCTAAAGAAGTTCTATCCATGATGCCCATTCTATCTGGGGACATCCTTTGTACAAAGTTATTGATCCTGAAAAAATCCCAAAAAGGATATATTGTCAAAAATGCTAAAAATCAGAAAATGTCCTAAAAAAATGACCATCTTAGTGAAAATCTAGCAATAGGAGCTTTGATGTATCTCAAAAAAATTATATATTCCAAAAAAATACAAAAAATCAAAAAATTCAAAAATTCAAAAAAAATGGAAAAAGTGCCTTGGTGAAAACCTGGAAATAGGCGCCTTGGTATCAAAAATTCAAAAAAATTATAAAAAGTCCTGAAATAAAAGAAGAAAAAACTGAAAAAATGAAAGAGAAAAAATTGTAATAAAATCCAAGTGGTGAAAACCTAGAAACAGGCGCTACTTGAGGCCTTTGCACCCCTATTTCTTAGCGCATGTCCTCGACACTTAGCCTTTCTCCATCATACCTTGTCCTTGTTGCCTTGGTCTGGAATTGGTCTTTGTCTTTGTCTAGGGGGCATAACTATGTTATACTTGGTCTCTTGGATGTGTTAGTCTTTAGGACACCTCACAAACGGTGTTTTTCAACACCACCCAAACTGTATTTTTCAATACAACGCCTGACATCGAGTGTTTTTCAACACTTTTTAGTTTGGTCTTACCCAGTTTTGTCATGTGATCTTACCTGCTTGCAAGCATTCGATCCTTATCCTCAAAACTCAGCATCAGTTAACACAATTAAATTTTTAAACACAACACTTAATGATTGAGCTATGTCATGAGATTTTCTTTGTGTGCTGACTGTTATTGATTTTTGTCGAGTGTCCTTGTCTAATAAGTTTCTCCATGATGCATAGCTAGAGGACTTGGGGCATGGGGCATGTTTTTATTTGCTTCCTTCTTTATGCTTGACTATTTTTGCACAACTGTTCTTCTGGTCATCCCGGCCTCTATGTCTTGATGCGAGCATGCTTTTGCTATATTAAATTAGGTAAGCTAACAACAAAGTCATCTTGACCTTTATGTCTTTGATGCTTATGTTAGAATCTTACCACATTCCAATCTGATATAAATCGCATTCATATCTTCATAGTTGCGCTTGTGACTAGTAATGACTGTGTGATTTTCTGATGTCCGTTAATAATGACATAATGATGAAAATAAGTTCCTTAACATTCTCTTATGAATGATGAACACAAAGTCCTATGTTACAATTGCTTTATTGCAAGTACACCTTTACATTTTCATGTAGCTTCTATTGTGAGACCTCATGTTAGTTTGCATTTTAGGCTGCATTATGAGTTTGAGAGGGTTTCCTTCATCTTTCTTGTGGATTTTAATCAACTGTGGTCATGTTTGATCTTCATTTCCTTATCTTCTTTCATAATCTCAATCAAAATTTTCTATCTTAAACAGTTGATTGATTTTGGGGCATTCTCTTTCTTAACGCAAATTCTCTTTCTTCTCTCCATTCCTTTCCACCTCTTCCAAACTTCTATCTTCCATTTGCTTTCACCCCACTTCTTTTCTTCTAATTCAACCTTGGGGCATAATCTTTCATGCTTGATGATCTACCTTAGTTCTGTGATCATTATATCTTTCATCTTACATCAAGAACTGTATCTTTAGTTCGATTTGATCAAATTTATCAATTTGTTATTTCTCCTCTATCTCATTTCAATTTCGATCATGAGGGGGAAGTACCTATCAAACTTCAATCCTTGATTTAGCTTTATCAATCCTATCAGTTGCTCCACTTTGGGCAACCTTGCTTGAGATTCTTATCTCTGACATGTCAATTACCTATTTACAGGAGTGTTGACCTTGTCTTTTTCAATCTACTTATCTTTGTCCTGGTGTGTTCCCATAAAGATCACACGCCTGGGTTGTTTTGTGATCCCAAATCGATCTCACACTTCAATTGCATTCTTTGACTACATGTGTTCCCGTAAAGATCACACATTAGTCAAAGAGGGGAAAATGTATGCACTCTAAAATGGTCACCTAGACTATTGGCCCCCATTCTTCAATTTATCAAATGACCATAATCAATTTATCAAATTCCTGAATCAATGCTTTGCAACATTTTCAATTCAAATCAATTTCCCTGATCAAATCATAATTAATTTAATTATTTCAATATTTCCTAAGGTTTGATCATTTTTTCAATAATATTGTTTACTTAAATGAAAACATCTTTTTTTATTAAATGAAATAATCTTAGTTAAATAAAAGAAAATATTTCTTAAATGAAATGATCTTATTTAATTAAAATATCCCTTTTTAATTAAATGATTTTATCTGATTTAATTAATATCCCTCTTTTAATTAAATAATCTTATCTTATATAATTAAAAGAAAATTCCTCTTTTAAATAAATAAAATCCCCACTTAAAGCTCTCTTTTTGATAAAAAAGGAAATAAATCAAATAAAAAATAAATAAAAATCCTTTTTTCTCTACATCTTCCTAAGTGGTGGGCTTTTTACCTCTTAATCATAGCCCTTTGATCTTTCCTTTTGAAGATTTAAAGCACATGGATCAACCAAGATTTAATTTCCACCATTACTTTATTTTCCTTTTTTTTACCTCTTAATCTCCACCGTCCATTGCTCTTTATAAGGAAGCCTCTCCTTCTCATTTGCATAATAAAAAAAATACACACATTCTTTAGTTTATTGTTATGCTGCAGGATTGGAGAGAAACTTTGGAGGAGAATTTGAGCACTTGAGCTTGGATATTGCAACTTCTCTCTTCTTGTCTTCTTCTCTCATGCATTCATGGCAATTCATTTAGATTAATTTTGCATTTTCATTTTAGATTAAACTCATATTTTATTTCATAGATTAATTTTGCATTCATATTTCCTTTCATAGAATAATCATGCATTGTTATCATATAGATTAATTCCATTATCAAATACAAAAAATCATGCATTATCATATAGAATCTCTCATTTTATGGTGTACTTGCAGGGGCACAAACTAGGTCAATCTGAGGGCCTCCATCACACACCTTTGCACTCCATGAATAGAGAGCTACGAGTCACCATTTGAGACCTCATTCTTGAGTGATCTTGGATATAATGATTCATAGAAGTGTGACACATTTTTAGCACACACATACAACTCACTTTGCAAATACAAATACACTTTTTCTCAATGCTAACTCACTGATTGGCCTCCATTTTCATCTCTATCACTCAGGTCTTCTTGGAAATCTGTCAAGCAATCATCACTGTGCAGTCCTTTACTGCTCTTCTCAACCTTCTCTATCTTCTTCTTAGCTTTTTCAATCAACTGAATTAACCTCACTATACATAACCTCCAACTAGGTTAATCTTATACCTCTCTAATTAGGTAGCTTGATATTTTTCCACTTAATCATCACCTTAGATCTTAGGGTTTGGTCAGATCCAACGAATCCTTCCAACATTTCATTTTCCATCTACAAGGTAGAATACATCCTAAAACTCTTTGAATGCATACATAAAAATAATTAAACATATTAAATTCTCATTTAATTCTCCACAACGATCATCCTTATCTTAAATAGTCTTCACATATCCGAATAAATTAACTATGTTGGCTGGGCTCTCAAATATTAATCAAAGTTTTAAAATACTCACACTCGGTCATCACTATTTTCTTCTGCTCGATCATCACTAGATAACTCGTTAATTTAGTGACGCTCAATAAATATTGATGCTCGGTCGACACTAAATTTTCTTGACATGTACTGGCACTCGGTCGACAATCATATCACTCGACTCATACATAAGTTCCTTAATGTTCTTCTCTGTTACTTAGTCAAGAATAAATTTGTATTCATCCAAACTTCACTTGGTGTTAGAGATAAACAACATATTACCTTACCAACATGCAATCTCATCAGGTACCCATTGTAGTTTCACATAACTCAACCATTTCACTAGGTCTTCTTGGTATCTCCTCTTTTCAGATCTTCTTCATTAACCAATTGATATGGATCTTTAAAAGATAGAAACTATCTTACTAGTTAAGGTTTGACATCAATGGAAATATAACAATTGTTTCAATTGTAGCTTCCAACAACCTCCCTCTTTGGCATTGATGGAAAACACATGCAAACAATATATGCAAGGTTACCAAATAATCCAAGCAATATGTTCTGTAAACAGATTTTCATTAATTTCCTTAACTTCATTGTAATTCTCTCTAATACAAATATTATCTCCCTCATAGTATATTCTTTGTGTAACTCTCCATCTTTTTCATATCTCCCTTACTATCCAATTTGAATATCACCCTCAATGTTTTCATGTCTTATTCTCCCTCTTTGAAAACAATTCCAAAGATGTACATCTTCATCATGTAGATATCTCTATGTCAACTTTCTGAATTATATTCTCCCTCTGTCATCTTTCTTATGACTTATCAACATCTTTTGCATTACTTTTTACAGCTTTAGGCAACTCTTAAAGTGTGAACACCTTTGCATCAATTTGTCAGATATTCTATGTATTAGATTTGATGCAATCCCTCCATGTGATCATAGTTAGCCTTAGATAGGGGAATAACTCCTAATTTACCTCTCAGATACTCATGAGTATCCTTAGGTAATGCCTTAGTAAATATATCTGCCAACTGTTCTGTTATGCCCTGCATCCATGTCCCTACATTTTCTGTGCAAAATATTGGGTCCCCCCCCCTTTTTTTTTTTTTTGTTTTTGTTTGTTTTTGCTTTCGGCTCTTGCCTTGTCTTTTTCTTTGTTTTCTTTTGTTTTCCTTCTCTGGGATTTTCTTCCCCATAGTTTTTCTTTGCTTTGTTGGTTTCTCGTGCCTCTGGGACCCCGGTCCCAGAGTTGGTCGTCCTTTGTTGGGAGCCAGATTCTGGACTCCGGGATTCTTCATCGTGATGTTCTCTTTCCTTAAGATGATATCATCGTGGGGAATCCCCGGGCCCAGAGTCCAGAGGTCTGTCTATCTAGAGTTTGCAGATGAAGAGGTGGCTTGCTTTTTACTGCGATTATAAATAGAAGTTACCTATCATTTTCACATTTACCATGATTTAAACACTCAAGCAATCGGAGCGATTTGTAGCCATTTAACGATAATCTAGTGCTAATCATTTCTAACATTTCCAAGTGATTGTGGGTGGTTTGTAGTGGTGGGTTGTGATCGTTTGACAGTTGGAACTGTTGCAGAGCTTCCATGGAGGCTTCTTTTCCTCTCCTTTCTACATTCTAAGGTTGGTGCCTCCTCTCCCTTCGGCTTTCCTTCTGTCTGGTGTCGTTTGTTTTTGTTGCCTTTGCCTTTTTGTTTTTGTTCATCTTTCATTTCTTTTTGGTTTTTCGCCTGTTGGTGGGTCAGCTCTGCCAGAGGGTTGTCTGCCCTCTGTGCAGTTGTAATCTAGTTTTTTTATAGTGTAGGAAGTTGTAGATTTTCTGTGCTTTGCCTGGGTTTTTGTAGATATTTGTTCTGCGGTGTATATATGTGTAAGTTTGGTGTATATTTATTATATATCCCTCCAATCTATGTGTGTATATCCCTCGACTCTGATGTATATCCTATGTGTATCCTGCTGGGTAGCTTAGCAAGCTCGCCGTGCTGCCTATGTCACTGGTTTTCATCCACAAGCTCATTTTGAGTAGAATACCACCTGTTTGAAACTCGGCTCTCGGCCGGTTTCAAACAGGAGGTTTTCTCTCTCCTCTGTAAAACCAGCCTAGCCCTCATTTATGACCCATGTGTGCATTTAAATCTGTCCAAGTGGCCTTCACTTTTTGTGCATTCATACAGTTGGCTCCACCGTCATCACCATAACTCCCATTTATTACTCACCCACATGGCGCCCACGTAGGTCTGACAATTTGCCTTTTTGTACACATCTTTACCAACGGTTACTTCTCCGATCTTTGGGTCTCCTGCCATCATACATCCTATGTCCTTCTTACCTAATGTGATAAAATTCTCAGACCAGGATGGTCAATCAAATTCCTAAGTTCATGATATGTATGTGTGCTTTCCAGAGTTTTTGAATGAAACTAACTTTTCAGGGAAAGCAGACACTGCGGTGGTAAGATCTCCAGACCCTGAAGTATTTATTTATTAATGCATTCTGATGGTCACCTTGCCGTGCAGGTTTCCAGAGTATATTTTCAAACATGTCTGAAGCATCCGCATCCTCACCACCCAAAAGTCTGAAACTTCCATCTACAGCAAGTACCAGAGCGGCAGTGAGATCCAAAATGGAGAAGGCTCTGGAAAAGATGTTGTTGAGCCTGAAATACCTAAAGGACGGAGTCATCGCGGGATCAAAGATTGAGTCCAAGGTCCAGCTTCTTACCGACACTAGCGTCGAAACATGGCCAGAAATGCAGGCCTTGGTCAAAGTTATGTACATTCAGCAATAGGCCGGAGATCCTTTGGCCATTAAAATTGGAAACTTTGGGATCCTTAAAGCAGCTTGCTTCTCGTGCTCGGTGTAGTCACCGGAGCTTATTCTCACGCTCTCGGCTCTTTACAACCCATCTGTTTGGGCTGCTATGCTCGTACCGCCAGAGCCAACAGGGTACCCCACTCCTTTAGTGTCTCTTGATCTTGATACCTTTCAGAGGAGCTTGGGAATCCCTCAATTCACCAATCTGACTGTGGTCACCCAGTCTGATGTCTTGGCCTAATTCAAGCAATTAGAGGAGGTGGCCCGCATATATATGAACAACAATTGGCTCAAAGTCCTGAAGAGGGACCCCAGGAGGATTAAGCTAGAGATCCCCAGGTCTGAATTCAAGGAGAGCATCCATATGGGGATAATAGCACTATGCCAGGTCTTTGGGCAACAGCATGTCCGAGAATTTTTTGGATGGATGTACTACTTTTTTCTTGATATAAAAATAGTAGGGGAGTTTTTCGACTGGGCGGCCATAATTTCAAATCATGTCGACTCCCAGTTCCTTCAACTGGCCAAGAAGAATAAATTTTATATGGCTTCTTATGTTCTCTAGGCCCTGGCACAATAGAGACCCCACACCCATGGGCTACTCACCGATGACATACTTGGGATCGGTCCAGATTAGAAGGCCCCCTGGGACTACTTTCCACAGATTCAATGGGAGGCCAGTTTCCCCAGTTTCTGTAGAGTGAATGACGCGTTTGTTTACTACCACCTGCTCACACCCACCCGGGATGCAGGATACCGCCTGTCCACAAAGGCGATGAATTTGGTTTAGATTTATGGACATTATTATATACAATTGCAACATCATACTTATATAAGGGTGACTGGCTTCTCTGAGAAACCCTACTTGTTTCCCAAATACTGCGGGGACAAGATAGTCCTCCTAGAATTTTGCAGGCAGATAATGGATCTACATGCTTTCTATGTCCTGAAGAAGGTAACTAATATTCCATTCCTAATCACTTGTGGGAATTATTCATGCATTTTGGCCGCCGCCAAAGAAGCAGACAATGAGCTAAAAAGCTATAACTTGGTGGAATTCTACTGGGCGTGGAAGCATTTTGATCCACATGACAAGATTGTAGCGACACTTCCCTGGGCCTTAGAGCCCCATCAATACCATATGGAGGACTTTTGGGAAGACTGCCAGGATGACATGGAGGTTTGGAGCCGGCACTATGTCAGGATGACCGCGGGTATGATGGAAAGATTGAAGCTCCAGAGATTCCTGGAGGACTTCTCAGACGCCGGCTCCATGATAGATCCCCATTACAAAGAAAAGAAGATCGATACATTGGCCCTCCCACCAGTAAACTGGGATGCCTAGGAAGGGTCCACCATTGAGGACTTCACCCATGAGGTGGTCGAGCGTAGCCATGCTTACTTCAAGAAGGTGTGCCCCGGGAGTGTTCGCAGAGTGGCCCAACCAGTACCAAAAGAAACCCTGGGGACCAGGACTTCTTCATAGGGAGCGAACAAAGGGAAAGGAATAATGATAAGTCCTCCTATGCAAGAAGTACCTATAAAAGAATAGCTAAATCAGTCACTGGCAGCCTCCCAGCAGATGAAAGACAGAATAATCACGCGGCTGGCGACCCCGGCGTAAATGGCTGGACCTATTCCCCCCTCCTCCCCTTCACTAGCAGCCTTGATGGTTAAGGAAACAGGGGTGGATCCAGTGGAACAAGTAGCAGTAAGAGATGTGGGCCCACCCTTGATTACCCAGAGAAGGAGAACGCTCAACCCAAAGCCCAAAAAAGAGCCAGAGCTGGGGATGCCCCAGACTCCACAAGTTGAAATCCTTTCTTCTAACTCCCCAGAGCCAGAGAAGGAAGCAGAACCCGCCAATGTCCCAGCCAACCCTCCTCCACAGGAGGATTTTGATGATGTTTTTGTGACCGACGAGTTTGGTAACTTACAGGGGGACATAGAGCAGACAGAAGAAGTCCCAATAGAAGAGGAAGCTGAGGAATAAAGAACTGTGCAGGAGCAGGAAGAGCCAATGGAGGAAGAAAAGGAAACAAAGTAGGAAACCGCCTCTGAAGTTCCAGAGATGCAAGATACAAAGATGGACCAACAAAAGTAGAGTGAAAAAGTGGCATATGCTGAGGGAACCAGACCTATGGGAGCAACCGTAACCTCAGCCACCATGTTCCAAGCACCACTCCCAGAGCAACCTTTGGGTAGGTAATAACTATGGCACAAACACTAAATATTGGCCCAGTACCTCCCCTATTTCCAAAAGATGTATTAGAAGAAGAAGAGATCCCAGCAACTGAGGCTGAAGAGCAAGAACAACGAGAGGAGGAAACACCCAGGATAGCTGACAAAGGCCCTAGAAAAGATGGAGATACAGAGGACAAGGCAGAAGAGACAAACATCGCCAAGGGAAATGTTCCTGATGAGGCCCAGGATAAAGAAAAAGGGGCGGGTGAGACCCACACCACTGAGGAGGAACAATAATAGGGCACCGGGGAAGAACCAAAAGAATAGACTTTGGTGAACAAGCCACCCCTGCCGCCTCAGTGGTTAGTGGAGAGAAAGAAGAGAAAGGCCCCATCCACCCCGAGAGCTCACCTCTCTCTAGTTGAGATGATGGCCCAGGTACAGGGCCCACCAAAGGCTAAGAAAGCCCAGACAGTTCATACTCTTCAAACTAGGCCGGGAGGAGAAACAATTGTCATTGTTGCAACACCTCCCCCAGACACCGATGAGGTGATGTTCAAGGCTGGAGATTATGATATCATGGAGATATAACTAGGAAAAAGAGGTAAACAGGGCGAAGTAAGCCTGTTAAAAGAAACGGCCAGGGCGGTGGAGGCCAGATATGAAAAGGAGGCCCAAAGGCTCAAAGAAGGAAAAGAAAAGATAGTGAACCTCATGGGGTTGCTTACTGAGCTGACACAACCCATTAGTGCCATTCCTCTAGAGGCCTCCACGTCCGATGCACCATTACCACAAAGCGACATTGACTCCCTGCAAGCAATGAAGAAGAAGGCCCAAGCGGTCGATGAGTGGGTTGCTCTACAAATAGGAAACACCTGACATTTCCTAATGTCCACCCTCCTAGATTTATATGTGGCACAACACATTCTGCATCAGGCAGAGACTATTCTTAATATATGGAGGGTGACATGGAAAACTATGAGGCTTAGAAGGTAGAGCTGGAGGAGCTCCTCAACCTTGGGGAAGAGATGGTCTCTGAATTTGGGATTCTGGGAGAAGAATCATTTGACTTCATGAGGACCCAACACTCTAGACTTGACCTCACATTGGAGGTACTCAAGCAACTGGTAGGGGCTCTGCACGACAAGGTCAACATAGTGCTATATTCTTCAAATATGTACAAGGCATTTGTCGCAAAATTCTCCGAAGTTGACCCATTTAGAACCAACACATGCACTTCGGAGGAATATGTTCTAGGAAAGTTTGATGAATTGATGGAATCCAAATATCAATCCCTGGAGGGACTGGATAGGACCCAAATGATAGGGCTAACTCACATGGTCCTTAGTGGTCATGATGCGGCAAAAATGGTCGATGAGTTCAAAAATAATGTTTTAGAGCTGGGAGAACAAATTGAGGCGGCTAAGTACCGGCGGTCCTGCCTTAGAGAAAATGATGAGGATGGAATCTCCCGCCTTCTCCAAACCTTCAATGACAACAAGAAACAATAAATTTTCTCCGGAGGCTGGAGAAAACGCAAACATTTTGTATTCTTTATTCTTTCAGAGCATAAGTTCTCAGATCCTGAAATCTTGGATCCCAAATTTTTTATTCTTTCAAGTGATCCATGTCCCGGTCAACGAGGCTGACCAGTCACTTTTAGAAGCGGTTAATAAAGGTTGTCAGAAGGTAGTTGGCTACATCAAGGAGCGTCGGATCAATAGTTGGTTTTTTGACAGATGGTCTTCTCGAGGCACCGCTTCAGAGGTACACCTTCACATTGGAGACAGGGCGCCACATTTCCCATTTATGAGGCATGTAGCCTCGATCCCTGGGGATCTAATTTCTTCCTTCTCTTTCTTGGCTCTCTTCTCAAGGCTGATTCTTCCGCTCTACCTTCTTGTCTTATTCTTCTGACATGTCAGGCCTATTCCATCTCAAGGTCTTTTGTAGGGCGGCGCAAGTAGTACCGACCCCCAGATAGTGTATTTTACTACAGCGTAATGTAAAATAGGGTTAGGGTTAGGGTTAGATGAAGATGTGTATAAATAGTAAGTTCGACCCATTTCCAAGGGATGATGAAATTGATGATTTTGCTGTCCAGAGTAATAGAAAAGTAGTATTTTCATTTCAGTTGCAGAGCTCAATGCTCCATTGTTTCACTTTCCAATAGTTAGATGCTCCCCTGGAGCCACCATTGTATCATGCACCAGTGCTTGCTGGAAGAAATATTAATGAAGAAGGGAGAGTTCTTTGCAATTATGTTGTTGGAATTCAAACTTCTGAGTTAATGGAATTTTATGTTTCATGTTCTTTATGTCTTCTGCTCTGATATTTCAAGTAGCTTAACGACCTCTTTTCCCTTGCTACTGATAAAATATGAATTGATGGTTGTGTATTTCTTCAGTATTTAGTGTAGTATATCAGAGCATTATCGATATTTTGAATGTTTAAACATAACTCTAGATAGATGAAGTACTTCTAACCCTGCAGGATCTTTTTCAGTTTTATTTGCTAAGTGTAGAATGCTTGGAGAAACTTCACCTTCCTGAATCTCTGGAGAGAATGAGTTAAAGAAACCAGCTATCCCCCTCGAAAATAGTCACTTCTCCCAACTGAGCCCCACACCGTCGTGACCCAACACCCAGGTGCTTGGGGGCCTGGGGAATCTAACTTCCCCGAATAGCCTTTGCAGGTGGAGTTGGCCGGTACCCCCGGTACCCGGTGACAACTTATTACTATTGGCAGACCCGGTCAGTAAAACCCCATCAACATGTTCCTTTGTATTTACATATTCAAATCTTACTTCTTTGTCTTGTACTAGCTCTCTCAAGTAATGATAATTGATAACAATATGCTTGGTCTTTGTATGCATCACAGGGTTCTTTGAAATATTAATACCACGTGTGTTATCACTTAAAGTAAAAATTGGTTCAGTGATCTCTTCCTTCATACCTTTCAACAATTGCTTTATCCACACTATATTTTAACAATTCACTACTACTGCAACATATTCAACCTCTACTATTGATTCAGAAATTTAGTTCTATTTCTTTCTTTTCCAAGAGACTAATCTCTTTCCTAAAAAGAATGAACCACCACTTGTGCTTTTTATCTCATCGACATTACCTTCCCAATCGACATCTGTATAAACTTTCAATTCAAACTTCTCATTATTCTTATAATATAATATATAATCCTTAGTTCTCTTCAGATATCTCAGAATCCTTTTAACTGCCATCATGTGACTATCTTTAGGTTTTGCATAAAATCTTGCAACAATCCCAACTGCTAATGCAATATCTGGTCTACTATGGATAACATATTGTAGCTTCCCAATTATTGATCTATACAAGGTTTGATTGACTTCAGTTGTCTAATCAGTCTTTGATAGGTTTTGTCCAATAGCCATTGGTGTACTTACAGGCCTGGAGTCTTCCATGCCAAAGGTTTTTAGTATCTCCTTGATATGTTTATATTGAGTAATGTAGATACCTTTCTTCATCTAATATACTTGCAATCCAACAAAGAATTTTACCTCTCCAAACATAGACATCTCAAATTTAGTTTGCATCTCATTTGAAAATGTTTGGAATAAAGCATATGATATTTTAGCCCTTTTATGATGGAATTCAACTTGGTAACTAGAATTTTTCAACTAATAAACACTCAAAAAATTACAATGTACACCTTCAACCCGATAATCATTTTCACATGTGATCTTATCAATTATTTTTATAGATCCTTTTCCTTTCACAAGACATGGTTTGTCATTAGAAAACTTAATACTACCACCTTTGCAATAGTCTAAGGTTTCAAATATACTTTTATCACCAATCATATGATGTGAGCCACCACTATCAATTATCCATCTATCACCTTTAATCATATATGAAATAAGTGCAGTGTTCTCATCCTCATCAGAATCATCTTTCATAGCAACATAAACAACTTCTATATCATTGTCATCAGATTTATCAAATTTACTATCAGTTTCTTCTTCAACAATATAGCAAGATTTCTTACCTTTGTCCTTATAGTCCTTATACCTTCTGAAATATCTGTCATCCCTTTTTTCTTTCTACTTTCTTTCTCTTCTACCATCCTTTTTATTCTTGTCAGGGCATCTTGTTGCAATATGGCCAACTTTGTTACATGAAAAATAGATTATATGAAGTTTACCTTTAAATTTTCCTTTTCCTCTCAGTATTCTTCTAGCCATAAGTGCTTCAAGTTCATCAAGATCATCATCAGAAGCGTCAATGTCACTATTCACATGCCTTTTTCCTTTCTTATATTTATGAAGAGTCATTTATTATTTGAATGTAGAATCAACATTGTGAGGAGTGAAATTATCAAAATTTGATAACTCAAAAGCAGTAATTCTACAAACTAAACCTTACAGAGTTAAGTTGTTACCAGGAGTACATCTTAGTTCTTATATAGAAGATACCCTAATAGCATAAATAAGAAGTATATTTCTTAGTACCTTGCTAATAACAATATCATCATCAATAGATCCATTAGCTCCTCTAATAGCATTTACAACCTCCTTAACTCAGATACAGTATTGAACAATAGTTTCACCATCTAACATTCTCATTTCATCAAACTTACCTCTCAAGCCTTCAGATTTTTCTCTCAGTACATTTGTGTCACCTCCATAGATAGTTTCCAGTGTGTCCCACATTTCTTTTTCAGTTTTGCAGTCTTTTATATCTTCAAACTCAGGATAAATTAGGGCTGATGCAATCTCCAACATTTCTTGGTTGTGTTCTTGTTTTTATTTCATTTGTTGAGCTGTCATAACTATATGCAATATTATGTAATCATGTTCCACATAGTATTTTTCTACTTCACCAATTCCATCTAGATGTAACTTCACCAAACTTTTTCATGCATGGAAGTTCTCCTTCTTCAACCTCAGTACCTCCCTTTTATAAATCTTGATTTTTAGCTTCAAGTACCTTCAAAATTTTCCTTACAAGAACCAAAAAGCTCTGATACTAATTGTTAGAATGATTCAGAATAACTAAGAGGGGGGATCAGTTATCCTAGGTCCAAATGTACCAATTGAAATTATAAACACTTTAACCAACTCAGATCTACTTAGTAATCCACTTGGTCTCTATATCACATTATCAGTAACATAAATTTGCAGTTCACTATCCTAATGTAATCAACTTGCAGAATATAAAACTCTTAATAGTATAAAACATAAAATAACATTCACACAAGTATGAAACCAATATTTAACATGGAAACCCAATATGGGAAAAAGAACCAGTAACATGCTACCAATTTTCACTCTTCTGAAGTGAGCTCTATGAGAAGCCAACCCTGTTAAAGGTTACAATACACACTGTTAAATGTACTGACCCTGTTAAAGGATTTAATCACCCTATTAAAAGTGAGACTTGTTAGAGGGCTTAGACCATTCCATTAGAAGGTCACCTTGATTAAAGGATTTACAATATGAATATTAGGTCAACCTTATTTAAAAGGATTTTGCACTGATACAATGGTTAGAAACTAATAGTAATGCGATCTGAAACATACAACTCACTTTGCAAATACAGATTCACTTTTTCTCAATGCTAACTCATTGATTGCCTCCATTTTCATCTGTACCACTCAGACCTGCTTGGAAATATGACAAGAAATCACCACTATGCAGTCTTGTACTGCTCTTCTCAAGCATCTCTATCTTTTGATTAGATTTTCCAATCAACTAAATTAACCTCACTACACCTAACCTCCAACTAGGTTAATCTTATACCTCTCTGATTAGGTAGCTAGATATTTTTCATCTTAATCATCACCATAGATCTTAGGGTTCAGTAAGATCTAATGAATCCTTTCAACATTACATTTTCCATCTACAAGGTAGAATACATCCTAAAACTCCTTCTTGAATCCATACATAAAAACATTTAAACATATATTAAATGTTCATTTAATTCTCCACAATGATCATCCTTATCTTAAGTATACTTCACATATCCCAAGAAATTAACTATGTCAGTTGGGATCTCAAATCTTAATCAAACTGTCAAAATAATGACACTCGGTCATCACTATGTTCTTTTGCTCGGTCATCACTAGATAACTCAGTAATTTACTGACGCTCGGTAAATACTGATGCTCGGTCGACACTAAATTTTATCGGCATGTACTTGCACTCGGTTGACACTCACATCACTCGGCACATATATAAGTTCCTTAATCTTCTGCTCTGTTACTTGGTCAAGACTAAACTTGTAGTCATCCAAACTTCACTTGGTGTTAAAGATAAACAACATATTACCTTACCAACATGCAATCTCATCAAGTACCCATTGTAGTTTCAAATAACTCAACCATTTCACCAGGTCTTCTTGTTATCTCCTCTTTTCAAATCTTCTTCATCAATCAATTGATTTGACACTTTAAAAGATAGAAAGTGTCTTACTAGTTAAGGTTTGAAATCAATGGAAATATAACAATTGTTTCAATTGTATCTTCCAACAAGAAGAAGGTATTTAGATGTTGGTTTTGTATTTGACGGAGTCTTAGAATGTCCCGATACTCGAATCCAACAATCTTTAACCTGCAGCTCTGCAAACTGTAACTTCCTTTTTTGCTCTAGGAATAGGTCGAAAGTGGTTCAACCTATACCTAGGTATAGGTCAAAAATTTTATGTATACCTAAGATGACCAAAATAAAAGAATATAAAGTTGATATGAGAAAGTCCACTGATTGTCCTTCTGTATTTGTAATAGTATCTACACTCAAAACATCAGGGTATAGGTTGAAGTTTCAACCTATGTCCAACACTATTGGAATCCTAAATAGAAAAGTGGATTTCAAAAGGTCTTTAGATTGGATTCTCAGATCTGTAGCTATACCTGCAGTTAAAAAATGTGCCTACCCACAAAAGAGAAGGGGATATTATTGGGGGGAGGGGCTTGCCTTGGCCAAGCCCCTATTTATGAATTAACCTTGAATTGAAATAAAGGAAATGCTATCATGTAGAAGAGATTTAATCTAACAATGGAAATATATCATACCATGTAGATGAAATTATACTTAGTATGAGATCAAATATGTTAATACAATAGCTTTGAATCAACACAAAAACCAAAAGGAAATCATGTAAGAAAAAACATCATGTAGTAGATTCTTGCAATTCTCCTCAATATTGGATTGAAGAATAAGAAGATGAAGAATTGAATGGATGAATGTAGATATCCTCCCTTGATGGTCAACTCCTTTTCTCTCTATGGATAAATAAGCTAGATCGATGAGAAGAAATGCATGAAGATGGATGAATTCCTTTAATGAATTCTTTCTTGCTTGCTTCAAATCCTTGAATACATAAATAGTTTTCTTGATCTCTTGAAGGTGGATGTGATTTCTTTCATGTATATGTCTAGATATAAAAATTAAGGGAAGATACCTCTTTTTATAGTAATTTTGAGGTCCAAATTCAAAAAGGTTGACTGAAATGGGCATGAAAATGAAAACACTTTGCATTGATCCCAAACCCACCAAAATTCAACTCCTTAGGTAAAGTCAAAAGTGGTTGGACCTATACCTGGTATAGGTCAAACTAGGTTTGACCTATACCTAGAAGGTATAAATTTCAAGGTAAAGTTGCAGGATTCAAGAGGTATTAAGTGGTTCGGGGAAAAATGGAAAGGTATGCAGGAAGATTGATTGTAATGATAATCCTAAAGGATAATATTTTGTCATTATTATACAAAGGAAACAATTTTTGAACTGTCGGTAACATGATCACCGGAAGACAGGTTTATAGTGCAATCCGCACAACAGTTCATAGAGGTCACCGAAAATGTTAAAGTGCAAGTAAACACCGAAACTAGTTTTCACCAACAGACAGTTTACAGTGTAAACCAAGAGCACAATTTACAGTGTAAACTGATAGACAGATTCAAAGAGTAAATTGACAACATAGCTCACAAAGGAACCCAAGAGCATAGACTATAGAGCAACCCGAGCACTAGTCTACTGAGAGACAACTTTAATTATGAGAAATGTGGATCGGAGTTACACGTCAGATACAACACTTGAGTTTTATATTTCTCTTTATGATTTTCTTTAAAACCATTTCTTGAGGGATAATTAAAGCATATTTAATTGTTTTAATTAGTCTAACTGATTGAAAACATGCAAACTAGGAGATCAAGGTCAAGTTGTAAACCTTTGATCATAGAGTTTTCATTGTAAAGCGTGAAACCTATTTAGGTCAATTCATTGTATAAATAGATGTAGTAATCAATCAAAAAATGATGATTGTAGCCGCATTAGACATCTATGGATCAGAAAGAGAGTTTCATGCAGAAGGACACAAAAGATAGAATTCAGTAATGAAGAACAAGATTCAAGGCTACTGAGCAGAACAAAGGTATTAATCAATCACTATAGGTGATACATATACATTGTGTACTTAAAGGATCTGTATTTAGCAATTTAGGATTGCATATGATTAGGTCAACAAGTATTTTTGACTACTCTCTAACAATTGTAGCAAATAGAAGAAATCCTTTAAGAAGGTGGAATTAACAGTCTTTATGTAAATCTCTTAACCGAGTGCACACTTAACTATGTTTCTAAATATCTTAACTAAGTAGACATAACCAATCTAAAATGTTACAGGACTAACATGGTAAGATCATCAGAAGTGATCACACTTGTAGCCTTAACCAACACCTTCCATTCTGTAGATAGTGAAGCTTTGTGGGTTTCATCCCCAACGTAGTTTTTACCTTCTAACAGGGGTTTTCTGCGTTACCAATTCTTGTGTCATGTGTACTTACATTTCATGAATGTTTCTATGAATGTTTACATGTAATTAAGTTTATGTTTTGATATTACATGCATAAGATAGAAAAAGAACCAATGGTCGGTAATGTAAGAACAAAGTACTAATGGTTAATTGATAAAAAACCTTTAAGGGTAATGATTCACCCCTCCCCTCTCAGTACACACCATTCCATTATTCCAACAATTGGTATTAGAGCTAGATCTCTTATTTGGATAAGTTTAAATCAATTGAGAGAAAATATCATATAATGGAAAGGTATAAGCTTGATAATAATATTGAGAATCAGAAGTTGCAGATATAGATCTTCTATGAGCAATACAAAGAAGCAAGAATCAAGATGAGAGAGCTACTGGATTAAAGAAAAGTTATAGAATCTCACTGCAATGAAAATGACTATCATGAAGAAGAGATACCTGATTTGTTTGCATCATCGGGATCCACATCTAGCAATACATCATACACATCTGAAGGAAGTATTACAAGTCTAAATGAAATCAATCAACATCTGACAGAACAAGTAAATGTACTGAAAATCGGTCAAGAGAAACAGATGATAAGAATGATTAATGTTATGAATAATGCTAGATAAGATGAAGAATAAAGAACATTAGCTATTGATGAAAGGAGGAAGATCACTAAGAAGCTACAAGAAAGAGAGACTGAAATACATAGACATACTGAAAATCATCATGAGATCACCAATCAAATAGTTCTTATGAGTCATGAGGAAAACTAAGTGAACATAGAACTCAATGGGAAATTGGAAGCCATTGGTGAGCTAAGAGAAGAAAATGAAAAACTAAAGCATGAAGTAAGGATTCAACAACAACACAATGATATGATCAAGAAATTTGAAGAAAGCACAAAAAGAATGGATGATTTTCTAGATGGACAAAGAAGGCTCAACAAAAACACCGGTCTAGGGTATACTGAGCATGGAGAATCATCAAACCAAGATGATCAAAAATATGTCTACCAAAATCCAAGACCAAGGAAGTATTCATGCAATCAATATGGAAAACTAGGCCACACCTCAAATGTTTGCAGGAGCAAAGCTAAAGGTATTCCTAAATCCACATCTAAATTCAAAGGTAAATGTTATAACTGTAACAAGCATGGACACAAAGCACATGAATGCAGATCTAAGGTGAAACAACCAAAGAAGGAATCCTACATGGAAAAATATTATTCCACTTGCAAAATGCATGGGCACACATCTCTTGAATGCATGAAAAAGAAAAATCAAGCATGGAAACCAAAAGAACAAGAAAATGCTTATCAACCAAAAAGAGTCGGTAACTCATATGTTTGGGATTACAACACATGGAAAAATTGCACAACATGTGGTAGATATGGACACATAGATACAAACTCCATGAGAAAATGGATACAAAGGTCTAGGAATTGGACTAACTCCAGAATGGAATTATTACACTATCATAAGGTCAGTCATCTAAGCAAGGACTGCAGAGACCAAATGACAGAGTCAAGCACTTTTGCTAATGGGAACACTATTGAAGATATCAGGAGAATGAGAAATCAAATGTGGAGGAAAGCTAAAAGCAAAGATGATACTGGACCGAGCACCACAATAGGTGACACCTCATCCAATGGATCTGGTGATATCACTACCCCCACCTAAGTAGAACAAGTAAGTATGGAACTACACTATACAAAGCTATATTTTACATCAATTCCAATATACATTGATAATATGCCAAATTATCATGAATGAAGATGCACTATGGTATTACTTGTTATGATTTTGTGAATCCAATCTCACCGATCAATACACACTGAGAATCATCGGTGTACATATAAAAACCAAGTTGTTAATGTAAACCAAGCATCGTTGGTAATCATGTAAAAAGGCAATAAAGTCTTCGCTACATACCAAGTGTTGTTGGTGAACATGTGAAAGGTCAATTGAGTTTACACTTACCCCAAGCATCACATTATAACCATGGATGAAGTTGGTATGTTCCCCAAGTGACTCCGTCTTCGACCACCAAGAAGTAGGTAAAGCATTTATTGAACCACTTAGGGCATTGCCTATAAAAGGGCGATGGAAAGCTCATTCATTCACCAAGAGTTTAAGAGTGAAGAGCAGAGAGACCAACAATGACCATATTGCAGAGAGATTCACAAGCACATTCATGGCTACTCTGACAGATTCACAATAGCTATAGTAGACCAAGTGAGTAACTAAGACTCACGGAGAAAATAGATTATTTATAGAGAAAGCCATAATTTCATAGAAACATGGAAACTACATCGTGAGTCACCAAGATCAAGAATGCGAAGGATAATAAGGTTAACCTGATCAAGAATACAACCTGTGAAGAGCCCAAGTACAAATCTTTCCCTGAGGTTGCTTCACAACCCGACGACGCTGGAGCGTTCTCAAGTATACCTCCTAGGGTTTTTCTAGTTGAGGATTTATGAACCTATATCCACTCCAAAGTTGCAGAAATCAGAGATCTTGAAGTTGAAGAAGCTTACAAAAAGCTTTGCATAGATGGAAACATTAAGGATGAATAAGAGCACATAGAGGTAAAAGGGTTAACAAATGCCATAATGTTCCCTAAAGAGTTTAAAACCAAATGTATTTGGATACTACTCAGTAGAGTACATGACAGGAAAATGTGGTTGGATGAACCAAAACCAATCACCAAGGATGTAATTCACATAGTAACCGGTTATTTAGTACCCGACAAGGCCAAAGCACTTAAACATCCTTCTAGCCCCGAGACTGAAAAGATGACAGGTGCAGTATGGGATGGTAGAGGTTTAAAGGTTAACTCCATCACTGATCTAGAAATGAATTTTGGTACATGTGCACTGGGATACAAGGTATTCCAAGCCAACCGGTTAAACAACATAGCATGTAGAGCAGTTGACATTGCGCACAAGATTGTGAAGAAGGGATTACAGCTGGACCTATCTGAGCTTCTACTGAAGCATATGGAGGAGAACATGAGGAAAATTAGGTCAAAAAGGTTTAATTCATGTAAGTTTGGATCACTCCTCATGTGTACATTTTTTTCTATTTCCATAACTTCTTCCCATCTATCAGTAATGTCAATTGGGACACTACCCAACCAGTAGCAATACAAATTAGTGAATTTATTAAGTCACTAGGGGACAATTTTACATCACTCATGGATGCATACTTCACTACCTTTAAGGACATAATGCAGAAAAGAATGAGGATACCTGAACAAATGGTGGAATAGTATAAAGATGATATATGTTTCATAGTGGATACTGACACCATGTTGATAAAACCAACTATACTGAGGATTGCATGATTACCACCTCTAGATTATGAGATCAACATTAATCAGGAAACAAATGCAATTAAAGCATTATTGAATGAGGCAGTACACAAATCATTACCAAGATTTGGAACTTATGAAGAAGCTAAGGATTTAATCAAAACATGCCTAGTAGTGAAGAAGATCGACAAAAGTAAGACTAAAATGGTAAACACACTTGAGAAGAAACTGTTGGTTAACGATGAAGGAACATAACAACAAGATGAAAATGAGGGAAAGTCACCCACCGGTGAAGGTGAACAATTCAGTGACTCTAAATCTACAAAGTATGATGCACCACCAGCAAAGAAACTAAGAATTACTGCTGCATCAAGAACTAGGAGTCAAACTTCAAAAGATGCAGAATCACCACTGATCAAGAAAGGAACAGTGAGGACTTACAAGTGAAAACCTCAAACCTAAAATAGGCACCAAGACAAAGAAGAAAATACATCTGACGTAAAGAGGACAAGGACGAAACTGCACGGGATGAGAGTGAACAAGCACTCCAACCTGAAAAGCAAAAATTTCCTAAGACAATTGGTTAGATTGTTGCATCAATTGTCAAGACGGGTAGCATATCAAATTCTAATATTAGACATTGGCTAACTCTGAAACCTGAGGATCAAGTTAAGATAGAAGAAGCCATTATCAAGGCAATGATTGCATTCAAATATGTACCTTTATAGTTTAATAAGATGATGCCACAAGAGATTAATGACATAATCTCAGCAAGGTGGACATATGCACTAAATACTAAAAAAAAGATAAGGGAAAGATCCCTAGTTACAATTATGCCACCCGCATCAAAATTTGAGGAGATTGATGAAATTTGAAGAAGAATGCAAGAAAACTTTCAGCTAAAATGAGAGCATACAAGGTACTCGAGGGAAGATTAATAGAGCTTGATAAAGAAAGTGACAAAACTTGGAATGAAATATTCAATATACCTAAGGAGGATACAATCCTCGAGAAGGTATTATATCTTACTGAGACCCCTCAAAATGAAGAGAAAGAAGCCACACCAAGCCCAAAATACATCTTCATAAATGATATTGAGGATGTCAATCCAGTTGATCTAACAACACAGGCAAGCAAGGCCATGGATGACATACCACAGATCTTACAATCATTAGGGGATACTGCAGATGACAAAATCAAAGATATAAATATAATAGATATCACTTGAGGTGATCATGTAGATGAAGAAAAGAATGATAAAGATGTAAATGTGACCACCAATCAAGGAAAAGAAAAGGAAAAGGAAACACAGGATGATGCACAGGTCAATATACCAAGATAAATGTCTTTATTGATACAAGCTATCAATATCATCTAAGAAGAAAAGGAGAAGAGACCTGACCATGATGCAAGCATACCCAAGGATAAGGGTGATGGGGAGTAGAAAAGCACAAATGATGAACATAAAGATACTAGTGGAGAAGGAAAAAAAGTGATGCCAAGGATACCGAGGAAGAGAAAGCTGCAGAAAAAGATAAGGTTGATATAGAGACATCTACAACCAACCGACAGGTGAATACCAAATAGCAAGATAAAGGCACAACACCTCCAAAGCCTTCACCAAGTACATCAGACCAAGAAAAGGAACTTGCTATGGTACTACATACATCTTCTTCCACTACTCTTGCAAAGAAGAAGAAGAAGAAGAGAAAAGCTCCAGTAACATTAGATGAAATTATAGAAATACATGAATGTGATCTGAGAACACTAGACTATGAGTCACTAACAAGGTATGGAGAATTGTGTAAAAGGAAATCCATACAAGATAAGCTCAAAAAGGAGCACAAGAACTCATAAGTCCTAGAGAACACAAAGGAAATACTATTGCAGATTGTACCTAACACAGATATTGATAAAAGTGCACCTATACTTGATCAATTAGTAGTTCTTACCAATGCCATCACATCACAGAATGTAGATGTAGACAAGGTAATTGAAGAATGTGCTGAATAGAAGTGTCAATATAAGATTACAGAGAAAATCAGTTAGGAAGTGGCAGAACAAAGGGTAAAAATTTATGAATTAGTTACTACTATAGAACTGATAATATCAGAAGTAGTAAACTTGATTCAAAATTTGTGGACATCATAGACTTTCACTACAGAGCATAGTGACAAGTTGGCCAAAAGTGATGAAGATCTTAAGGAAAGTGCACAAGGTCTCACAACCGATGAAAATGCATTCAAGTTGCATTATGAAAAAATTGTAGAAGAAAAAATGTTGAGACTTGAACTACAAAAGACAGAAAGTAGAATCTGAGATGAGGTAACCGAGCTGTAGGCTATGTTACTCCTGAATCTCACACTGTTGTTACAAAGTATGACCTTGGCAAGAACATTGATTGCCACCCTAGAGATGTCTGTTATAAAGACAATATATGATATGCATGCTAGACTCACCTTGGAAATCATGACCCTTGAGCACCTCAAAGAGAAATGGGAGAAGCAAATGGAGCACATTCAAAAATCCCATTCCCACATTTTTGACAAGTTTTAAGTATTACACCTTTGTCATTATTTTCAAAAAAAGGGGGAAGTGATATGATAAAGGATGAAATGATAAGGTGAAAGGGGGAAATAAAAAAAGGGGAAATATATGTATAAAATAATATGTATCAAAGGAAGAAACATTTACATACAATACGCTGAGACATGCACATAGGGGGAGTCATATTGACAAGGTAAAAATTTTGGTGTATATACTGAATATTTCAGTTTTGCACATGTCAATTTTTGAACCATTGGTAACATGATCGCCGAAAGACAGGTTTATAGTGCAACCCGACACAACATTTCAGAGAGGTCACCAAAAATGTTAAAGTGCAAGTGAACATCGAAACCAGTTTTCACTGATAGACAGTTTACAATGTAAATCGAGAGCATAGTTTACAGTGTAAACAGACAGACATATTCAAAGTGTAATCTGACAACACAGTTCACAAAGGAACCTAAGAGCATAGACTCAGAACAACTCGAGCACCAGTCTACCGAGAGACAACTTTAATTCTGAGAAATGTGGATCTGAGTTACACGTCAGATAAAACACTTGATTTTTATATTTAGCTTTATGCTTATCTTTAAAACCATTTCTTAAGGGAAAATTAAAGCATATGTAAATGTTTTAATCAGTCTAACTGATTGAAAACATGCAAAATAGGACATCAAGGTCAAGTTGTAAACCTTTGATCATAGAGTTTTCATTGTAAAGCGTGAAACCTATTTAGGTCAATTCATTGTATAAATAGATGTAGTAATTAATCAGAAAATGATTATTGTAGCCACAACAAACATCTATGCATCAAATATAGAGTTTCATGCAGAAGGACACAAAAGACATAATTCAGTTATGAAGAACAAGATTCAAGGTTACTCAGTAGAACAAAGGTCTTAATCAATCACTATAGGTGATACATATACATTGTGCACTTAAAGGATCTGTATTTAGCAATTTAGGATTGCATATCATCAGGTCAACAAGTATTTTTTACTACTCTCTAACAATTGTAGAAAATAGAAGAAATCCTTTAAGAAGGTGGAATTAACAGTCTTTATGTAAATCTCTTAACTGAGTGCACACTTAACTGTGTTGCTAAATATTTTAACCAAGTAGACCTAACCAGTCTAAAATGTTACTCCTAACAGGGTAAGATAATTAGAAGTGATCACTCTTGTAGCCTTAACCGACACCTTCCATTATGCAGATAGTGAAGCTTTGTGGGTTTTATCCCCACCACAATTTTTAGCTTCTAACAGGGTTTTCTGCGTTAGCAATTCTTGTGTCATGTGTACTTACATTTCATGAATATTTATATGAATGTTTACATGTAATTAAGTTTAAGTGTTGATATTACATGCATAAGATAGAAAAAAACATCAATAGTAGGTAATGCAAGAACATAGTACTAATGGTTAATTGATAAATTTTTTTTAAGGGTATTGATTCACCCCTCCCCTCTCAGTACACTTCATTCCATTATTCCAACACATAAATGCATCCAAATCTTGAAATGGGGCACAAGGGGAAATGAATTATGTGAATGCATGGATAAATGAGAAATTGTGCATAGAGACTAGAGCCAACCTAGAGTCTTGAGAAAGATTGAAGGAGAAGGTAGGACCTTGATTTAAAATATGTATGCAATTAGGTGCAATGTGAGGTCCTAACATAAGGAACACACTAAAGTAGGCTAAAATGGTCCCAAAATGAAGACAAAAGAAATTTCTTTCTTTTTAGGACTATACACTTAGCCCCCACTTTAGCAGGAGTATGAGACAAGCTCATGCTCACAGTGAAGGAAGAGATAGAAGAAAGAGAGAGATAAAGATGATTGCGGTGAATTGAAAAGAGATAAGACATCACTAAGTCCAAGGAAATAAGACCCCAAAATAAGGATCGTAACTCCACATCCATGCACAAGGGCACAATAATAATGAAAAAAGAAAAAGAAAGATAAAAGACACCAAAAATAATAAAGGGGTTAGTACTAAATCAAAAAAAATCCAAATCAACTAGTGGAAGAGACCTCGATCAGAAATGTCTCAGCCACTATTATCATGCCTAGAAATCTATTAGAAGAGCAGAAGTGATCACATAGGAATAAGAAGAGCATCACCAATGATAATACCAACTCCATGATTTAGCCTTATAGCTTAACCATGATACTGAACAGAGAGAGAGAGAGGAGTGTAATTACCTTGCCTAGTAAGATTGTATGTCTTACTGTGAACAACACAAAATATAAAATTGAAAGTCCTAGCATGTTGTATGCCATGCTAGTCAATTTTATCTAAAAACTTGCACTTATTGGAAAATTTATCTATGTGCACCTCATGAATGGATATAGATTTGCTATATTCATAAAGATTTTTTGTATATGTGTGTTGGAAATATGGATGGAGTAACTGAGAGGGGAGGGGTGAATCAGTTACCACAAAAATAAATCCACAAGTCCTTTAGATGTCTTCAATATATACTGTTGTTACTCGGTAGATTAACTTATTATTGTTCATTAAACATTCACAGTTATTGACATACATAAATCAAATAGCATAAACACAAGTGACACCAGATATAATGTGGAAACCCAATTTGGGAAAACCACCAATGCAACTAGTTACTGATTTTTACTCTTCTGAAGTGATCCCTGTTAGGAGCCAACCCTGTTAAAGGTTACAAAACACACTGTTAGGTGTGACCCTGTTAAAGGATTTAATCACCCTGCTAGGAGTGGCCTTGTGAGAGGTCTTTAGAGC
>MU224934.1:587399-598459 GCA_018584345.1 Thuja plicata | reverse complement strand
ACCCTGTTAAAGGATTTAATCACCCTGCTAGGAGTGGCCTTGTGAGAGGTCTTTAGAGCAATTCAACTGAATTGTCACCTTGTTAGAGGATTTATGAAATGGTTGTTAAACCAACTCTGCTAAGAGACTTTGGTATCACTGCTACAATGGTTAGAAGGTAACAATGAAGTGATCTAAATTAAATACAACTTATCTTGCTGATACAGATCTCTGTTATGCTCCAATAGATCCTTACTGATCACATATAGCTTTGCAACACCTCAAGGATATCTCTAATCCTTCATCAGAATTCGCACATTCCTTCTGCTTCTTCACATTTCTACACTTCTCACACTACACACACTTTTTGAATTCGCAACTTGATCTTTCATATATACCCTTCAGGTTATTAAGTCGGATCAATTACAATTTTCAATTAATAGATATTACATTGGTCGGCTGTATAAACATTTACAAATAATATCCTTCGCAGGCCGACAACATTGTCCAGAAATGATATTCCAGTGTTGACCAACTGATGCTCGGTGAATACTGCAGATTCTGCGAAAATCCTTCGGTAACCGACTGAACTCGGTAAGCACTGACTTTCCTTCACATTTTCTTTGATGACCGAGTGAACTCGGTAAAGACTGAATTTCCTTTGTCAACCGAGTGAGCTCGGTAGTAACTAACTTCTCGGTATAGTATTCTGGAGCGCTCGGTAGACTCTGTAAATAGCTTCTCTTACCGTCTGAACTCGGTAGACTCGGTTAACTGCCTTGCTAAAAATTCTGAGCTCGGTAGGCTCTATCTAATGACTGATATGACATTTGTGTAACATCAAGGACAATACACAATTAAACAATTGTTTCCAACAATGTGGACTTCATGGATGGATACCGATCCATTATATCTATGAAGACTGGTTTGTATATGCACACAACATGTATGTATATGGTGTTGGAAAGTGGCTCATTCAGGAGTGTTTAGGAACACATTAGAGTTGTCATTTATGGAAACACATCAGTTATGAATGATCGCTTAGAGTGAAACACAGTTTCGGAGTTAAGGATTACAAAATGACTAAGTCTAGAAAGCATTTTACAGGGTACAAGAGTACAGTTTTGGGCAGCGAATATTGTATATGATGAATGAAGACATGTGATCTTACAAGAAGCTATTTTGAGATATGATAGAACTCCAGTTAAGTTCCCTTGATTTTTGAAGTTCATAAATTAAAGATATAGATGTTTGAAGACATGCAAAGATAGTGATACATTGAGATAGAGCAGTTGAATGGTCACGATGATTGAGGGAGTGTAATGTGGAATCCAAACATGATAAGTTGAATTTGGATTGTGTACTACCTATATTTTGATAGTGTATTAATTTTGACTTTGTATTTACTTTTTCTATAAGTGTTGGTTCCATTTTTGTGAAGTATTTGGGAGTCGACTAGGTATATAAACATGTATACATATGAATTTCTTTTGAGAAGTGAAGTATGTAATGGAATGGTATGTATGTGAATGGATGAATAGATGCATGGTGATGTTATAATTATAGAGATGATTATGTGAGCTATAAATGGATCTACCCAAGCATAGCATGTGCTTGTTTATGTTTATTTTGATAAAGCATTGTAACATACATATTTATGATTGTATGAGAAGTGAGATCAGTGTATACCTTTAACATGGTTTTTGTATTCCTTTAACATGGAAATGTAATAATGTAATATTCATCTCCTAATAGGGCTAGGTATCCTAACATGGACAATATAATTTTAGTGCATATTTGTCAGTATCATCCCCACCAAGGTTTTCCCTTGGCCAGGGTTTCCTCAAGAAAAAATTCACGGTGCTATGAGTTATGTGTTTTGTATTTATTTTATTTTAATTTATGCAATTAATTGGTTTAGTTGGAAATTGATAAGTTTAAGTTTAAAGTGATGTAATACTGATTCACCCCCCTCTCAGTATTACTTAATCATAACAATTGGTATTAGAGCTATTTCCCCTTGGAGAGAAGGTCTAAAAACTTAAGGGAGATCAAGATGGATTCTGAAAGTTTGGAAGAAAACTTTGAAGCAAAAGTTGAAGACCTTGATAAGGCTAAAGAAAAAAATGGTGAATTTAAATTCAAATTGAGAAGAACAGAGGGTTTTATCAAGAAACTGAAAGAACAACTTGAGCTATCCACAATTCAGAGACAAGATCTTATTGTTAGAATAACTGAGAGGGGGGGGGGTGAATCAGTGACCTCAAAAATATTCGAAGGTCCTATCTTCTCCTACCTTCTCTTTAGTTCACATGGGTTTATCTATATCAACCTTATCTTTTAAAATATTCCAAGGTCCTACTTTCTCTTCAGTTCATATGGTTTTCTCCACCCACCTCTTCAGTTCTAAAAGGTAACTCAAAATTAGGTCTTCAGTTAACTAAACTCTATCTCATCTCTCTTAGTTGAAGAGGTGGAGTTTACTAATGGCTTCTCCAGTTCCCTTTGATATCAAGTGTTCATCTGCCTATCTCTGGGATTGATCACAATCATCATCTCATTCTCAATTCCTATATACCAAACCCTTCATAACCATTTGAAGGATCCAGGATCTCAAGCTCAAGTGCGCCATTACTTTGTCAGATTGGTTCAAGCATCAAGTCATCTTGCGATCACAAAGCTATTCAATATCATATTCTTGACACTCCCAAGTCATAGACGCTGCCCACACCAATACTGAGCATCAAAAACATCATTTCAGAAGGAGTAGAGAGAGACAATAGAAGATTCAAGCAATTGGGTTTGCATTCATTTATTTTCTTCTTATTTTCTTGTACATTTTATTGTTTCATAGTTTTGTTATTAGTAGAATTTTTCTTATTGATTTCCCCCATTGTGAATTGGTGCTACTAACCCCTCGTTAAATCGAGAGTGTTACAAATTTTGATCCATTGCGTACAATTATATATATAAAATATAATATGATATATAATACAATACAATATAATATAATATAATATAATATAATATAATATAATATAATATAATATAACATAATATTATATAATATAAGATTATATAATTTATTATTATATAAGATTATACTATATAATATTATAATATATAATATTATAATATTATAATAATTTACAATTTAAAATTGGTCTGTCTTTGGTACCCGATATATATCGGGTACATGATACATATCAGTTATGGGATTTTCTTAGGTATGTTATTTTTCCAGGTGTATGGATTACAAGAATTGTTGTCCTTAAAAAAGCTTTGATTGCCACGCTGGGTTGGAAGATGACCCTTTAGAAGAAGGAATGGAGAAAATTTATGAAGGAGAAATATCCTAACTCTGATTGCTTCCATAAAGTTCTCAGTACCCCTCACATCCCCATCGGCTCTAAAATTTGGAATAATATTTTGAAGTGTAGGAATACTATCCAAGCTGGTCTAAAGTGGTAGATCAGGAAGGGTAGAAGTATCCAGATTTGGGAATATCTTTGGGTGGGTGAGAAAAAATTAGACTCTAATTTGAGCTCTAGGAGTTTGATAGATGCAACTAAAATAATTATAAGAAGCATATTTATAGATTATATTTCCCCATATATGAGGTGAAAATACATCACCAAATGTTGCAGGGAATACTCGTACTTGCTCAAAAATTCTAGGGAGCTTATGTGAATTATTAACAGGGTCATAATTCCTCTCTTCCCTAGGGAAGAAAATTTCACCTAGAAGAAAGAACGAAGGGTGATTTCACTATGAAGTTATCATACATTATGTTGTCTAAGGAGGATCCCTGTTCTAGTTTTTGGGGGAAGGTTTGGAATCCCTTATTGATTCTTAAAGTTATTTTTTTCTAGTAGACAACTCTACATAATAATATTTTATCCCAGGACAACCTCATTAAAAGGGGATTCTTACTCCCTAATAGATGCATTATATGTGAGCATGAGGAGGATTCTAATCCACATCTTTTACTACATTGCCACTTTTCCAAGTATTTCTTGCAATTGGTCTTGGGTAAGCTTGGCATCAATTGGGTCTTTAATAGTGGTTTGGATTTGTTTATTGAAGATTGAATGGGGCTAAAATGAGCCCGTTTGTTAAATAGTTATGAAAACTAATCCCCTCTCATACTTGGTGGAGTCTGTGGAAAGAAAGAAATAATAGGAGTTTTAGGGCGGATGAGAATCCAATGGAAGTTGTGTTCAGATCCTTCTTTTGTATGTTATCTATTAATTTGTCGGTGACCAAGTGCAAGAGCCTTGAGTTTAAACCTATTCCTTTTAACCAATAAATTTCTAGAGACTGGGATTTACCCAATGCTTATGCTAAAGTTGATAATTCTAAAAGACTCGTTAGAAAGAACACTAGGTGGAAACCTGCGGATGAGGGTTGGTGTAAGCTAAAATTTGATTGTACATCTAGAAATGGTTTAGCGAAGAGGGAGTGGGGTGATTCATACCTCCTCAAGGGACCTGATGGAAATATACTCTTGTCATATGGAGGGGTTTAATAAAAATTAGGTTGAGTGTATGACTATGTTCCAGGGCCTTAAAATTGCTTTGTCTATTTATGTTTAGGATATTATTCTTGAGGGGTACTCAAAATTAGTTATGGATTCTTCTCAAGGCCTAGCTAAAATAAACTAGTCCTCTCAGGTGTGATGGAAGATATCAAAAGGATTTTTCTTGGCCTTGATTGTTTTTCTATATTTCATACCAATAGGGAAGGAAATGTTGTGGCTGATCCATTGGCTACTCATGGACCAAGGCTTACTCATCTACAATGTTTAAGAGACCATGTGACCCTTCCTCCTAATGTGAAGTGTCTTCTTGAGGGAGAAATAAAATTTTAATTATTTCTATGGATGTTACTTTATGTCGAGGTCCCTATTGGATTAGTATAATTATGGATGAAGGTGTTAGAATGGGGGATACTTTTAAATTTTTTTATGGCAACTGGTATTTCAAATATTTTGGTGCTCACCTTGATTTTAATAGTTAAAATGATGACTTACATGGTTGGAAAGCTTGGTGATGTGTTATACAATTGGAGTAGTGGCCACATGATCAAGGCTAAGTACATAGAGATTAGTGTTTGGCATCACCTTTGCACGATTACAAGGGTTGTGGATTTCAACATTTATTATGGTAAATATTTTGTAATTTGTGGAGTTCATATTATTCACTGTTGTATAGGTGACTGCATGAGTGAAGAATCTCGATGAATTGTGTAATTTTTTGGGGATTGCAGAGTAATTATTTCCTTATTCAGTCAAGATTTTTATGGCATTATTTCCCTTTTCTATTTTTCTAAAATCTTTCATAATATTTCTAGAGCTGACATTGCTGAGAGTAGTTTGTTAACTATGGGGGGGAATAGAGTGAGAATTGATCCGAATAAGCATGACGAGTTAAAAAATGATGCCATAGTCTGGCATATCTTTAAGGAGAGGGGAGTGGCCCAAATCATAGAGTATATGAATGGGTATAATGAAAATATTTTGGTTCATTTTTCTCTTCCTGGTTGGAGAGAAGGGTATTTACGGGTAGCATCTCTTTTGAAGTGAGTGAGGAAGTTATAGCCAAGGCAACGAGACTCCCAATGACAGGTAGAAAGTAGAAAAAGTTGAGTAGGGTTTCTGATACTAAGAGTCTCAATCAGTTTTTCCATGAGGATGAGAACCCTGTGAAACTTCATGGAGGGTATGAACGAGAAAAGATTCAAAAACTTTGGGATCAGGTATGCTTAATGATTATGAAGTATCTCATGCTTGAGGGTAGATCGAAGGTGTATTTTTTCTACCAAATACATCTCAAAATCATTTCTTCAATTGGAGTATTATATCCTTCCCCTCTTCCTTCTGAATTTGTTGGAAAATAATATTAGAGAGGCAGTTGAAAATGCCAAAACTTGGGTAAAAAACCCATCCTACTCCACCAAGGGCTCATCTTTCATCTGTATTATTTTCACCTAGCACTCTACCCTCCTAGATAGATTGTGGCTCACAAAGTCCATTTTCCAACACCCCCCTTCTACCAGCATCCTTGACTCCCTAGACCATAGCAAGAAAAGATGCCCGAAAAACCCTTATAGTCTCAAAATTGCTTATCGTTAAGCCAGTCTTGAAACCCCTACTCATAAGTTTGTCAAGCATGATTTTGTTGAAGGGAAAAGGAAGGGCCCATCTAAGAAAAGGGGCTAAAAATGCCAAATTTCTAGTCTAGGAAGTGGGGTTCAAAGATGAAGCCATGAAGGAGGAGAGTACCCTAAGGTGCTCCTATAGAATTGTCATCCAGTTTGGTAGTAAGGGAAAAATGAAAGAGGTGGAGGAGTCCAACTCAAAGAATATGGGGGATTAGAGAAGTTATGAAAATGAGGACAAGAGTAAAGTTGAGGAGATTGAGAAGGGTGGTGAAATGGAGATGGAGGGTAGTTTTGAGATGATAAATTCTTCTACCCATGTTTCTAAAAGCAATCTAATTGGGGCCTATTGACTCACTAAGGACATGATGTCGAAGGAGGATAATGATGCAACAAGGACCTATAAAATCACTCATCCAGGGACTTGTGTCAGTTGTAATACGACAACCAAAGAGATAGGTAAGTTGAAGAACAATGTGGAGGAGCTAGACAAGAAGATTGGTAGCATCTCTAGATTCAGTTTAAGAGTGATGCTCTACTCGACCATGACTCTCTGCCTATTACAAAAGAAGATGTTGGGTCCTGATACTAACAAGGAGGGGAATTATAAGGAATTTTTAAATTTCCTTACAAAATATTGGGCGAATGTGTTGCACCAAACTGGGTGCAAAAGCAAGTGAGTTTCATGGTGGCAGTTCCCTTGGTGTTTTTTGATTTTCTGTTGATGCTGGTCGTGGTGACCGTATGTTTAATTTTTATGTTTTAATGTTAATGTTAAATATTAATAGTAACCTTGTGCTATTGGTTAGGCTAGGTCGTATATGGGATACTCATAAGAATAAGTATATGATGACATTAATTTTCCATTAGTATGCAAATAACACTTTCAATAAGCATATACTGAAAGACAGGACAAAAAGAAAACCAAAAATACAGATACAAGAGATCACTAAAAATGGCTAAGTAAAAAGAAAACTGACAACACAATTTTTTGTGTACACCAAAAATGCAAAGTGGAAATGATAAAGAGGAACTCGATAGAGGAACCCGACGTGCAAGATATAGTGTAACCTGAGAGACAGTCAAAGAGAAAACTTAGAGAATAGTTCAAGCAAGGAACCCAAAAGATAGTCAACTGACTTCAGAGCATAACTGACCATTAGAAATCGAAAGTCAATTGCAGCCCGCAAAAAGTGGATCTAACTTCCATGTCAGATAAAATAGTCTTATTCTATTTATAGAATCTTGATTTGTTTTTAAAACAATTTCTTTAGGGACAAGAAACATGAATGTAAGTGCTTTAATTAGTCTAACTAATTTAAAACACATAGACTACGAGATCAAGGTAAAGTTGTAAACCTAATCTTAGAGTTAACAATATTTTTTGTGAAACTTGATGAAGTCAATCCATCTTATAAATAGATGATGCAATCATTCATTATACATGTGTGAATATAAAAGAGAGGATTAATGAAGCCTACAAGCACATCTATGGATCAGATTGAAAGTTTTAAAAACCATAACAACAAAAGGTGAATTTGGTTAGCAAGAGCCAAGAATAGAGGCTATCGAGAATCAAAGGTATTATTCAATCACATTAGGTGATAATATTATTAATGTAATCTTAAATGGATTTGTATCTGCAATAGGAGATTGCATTTACTACGTTAAATTGTAATTTTCTATCATTCTAACAAGCGGAGCAAAGTGTAAAAATCCTTTCAAGGTAAGTGGATTTAACAATCCAACTATAAATCTCTTAATCGAGTGCACACTCAACTATGTTGCTAAAGATCTTAATCGATTAGACCTTAACAGGTCTCCACAGATACTCTTAACTGGGTAGATCATCAAAAGTTATCAAATTTTAAGCCTTAACTAACCCCTTCCAATCTACAGATAGTGAAGATTTTGTGGGTGCTATCCCTACCACAGTTTTTACTTCTTAACGTGAGTTTTTTGTGATATCATATCTTGTGTTATGTTTCAATTACTTTCATGAACGTTTCTATGAATGTTCACATGTATGTTAAGTTTATGAATTGATATATCTTACATCAAGATAGTATAGATCAGATGGTTGGATAAACAATTGATTACACAAAAGTTAATTGATTAAAGGATACAAAAGTTTTGGAGGTACTGATTCACCCCTCCCCTCTCAGTACACACTTCCCATTAATTCCAACAATTGGTATCAGAGCTAAGTCTCTTCTTTGGAAAAACTTAAAGGCTTAAGAGAAAAGATCACACAATGGAGAGGTACAAACTTGATAAAAATATTGAGAATAAGAACCTAGAAATTCATATGTTCTATGAGCAGTATAAAGAAGCTAGAAACAATATGAGACAACTGTTAGATGAAAGAAAGATTATGGCATCTCAATGTAATGAGACAGATTATCATGAGGAAGAGATACCAGATTTGTTTGAGTCTTCAGGATCAACTACAAGAAAATCATCATACACATCCGAAGAAAGCATTACAAGCCTAACTGAAATCAATCAACATCTGGATAGACAAGTAAAATCTCTGCAAATCAGTCAAGAGACATAGATGGTAAGAATGATTGATGTCATGAACAATGCTAGACAAGCTGAGCAAGAAAGAACACAAACTATTGATGATAGAAGAAAGATTACAGAAAATCTACAAGAGAAAGAGTCTGAAATACAAAAACTCACAGAGCATCACCATGAGATTACAAATTAGATTATTCTTATGAGTCAAGAGGCAAACAAAATAAATTTTGAACTCATTGAAAGAATAGAAGTTATCAGTCGGCTAAGGGATGAGAATGAAAAGTTGAAACATGAAATAAGAATTCAGCAGCAACATAATGAAATTATAAAGAAATATGAAGAAACCAATAAAAGAAAGGATGATTTTCTTGAAGGACAATGAAGAGTCAACAACAACACCAGTCTAGGTTTTACCAAGAATGGAGAATCATCAAATCAAGCTAATCCAAAGAATGTCTATGAGAATCCAAGACCAAGAAAGCTGACATGCAATAATTCTGGAAAGCAAGGCCACACATCAAATGTATGCAAAGGCATAATAAAAGGTATTCCTAAGTCTACATCTTCATTCATAGGATTTTGTTATAAATGTAACAAGAAAGGACATAAGCATATGAATGTAAGTTTGAGATGAAACAACCAAAGAAGGAAACCTACATGGACAAATACTGTCCTACTTGCAAAATGAATGGGCACACAACTCTTGAATGCTGGAAAAAGAAAAGGCAAGCATGGAAGTCTAAAGGTCAAGAAACTCCCTATCAACCAAAAAGAGTCGGTAACCAGTATGTATGAGATTACAACACCTGGATAAATTGTACAACATGTGGAAGATTTGGTCACATTGTTGCAAACTGTATGAGATAGTGGACAAGAAAGTCTAGAGGCTGGACTAACCCTGGAATGGCTTGATTACACTCTCATAAAGTTGGTCATCTCAAGAAAGACTGCAGAGACTGAATGACAGAGACCAGTAGATATCCCAATGGAAATACCATTTAAGACATCCGGAGGGCAAGAGATAAAATGTGGATAAAAGCTTCAAACAATGATGAAGATGGACTGAGCAATGCAAATGGTGACACCCCATTCACTAGATTGAGTGACATCACCACACCCACCTAAGGAGAACAAGTAAGTGTGGAACTGCATTACCCAAAGTTATCATTTTACATCAGTTCCATAATATGTTGATAAAATGCCAAATTAGCATAAGTAAAGATGCATCATGGTATTACTTGTTAAAATATGTGATAACTATGCTATCGGGCATACATATCAAAATCTATTGGTATACGCTCAAAGTTGAAACTGTCTACACTTACTGAGAAGTGTCGGTTAACATGAGAAAGCAAAGTTGCTAGTGTAAACTAAGACGTGTCGATAACCAAGCAAGGTAAACAAGTTGTTTGCAACACCGAAACCCGTCGGTAAAAGCAAGAGGTATAACGACTACCCTAAAACATCGTATTAACACCAAAAAGGGAAGGTAATGTCTTAATCGATGAACTCCACCTTCGCACATCAAAGAGTAGGTAAGAATTAATTGATAACATGTAACTGATTAAATGTTTGATAATGTTAAGTTGAAGATGATGTAAGACATTAAATCACTTAATGGTTTGTATTGTCATTGATGTCAACTTGATATCATCTGTATGGTCATATACATAATGCCAAAGACTTCAGAGAATCAATGGAACAAAGGTTATGCTTTCAGCAATGCATAAAAGTCAAGTATTCACCAAGTGACAGACTACACCGGCGGAGTGCACACCATCGGTAAAGATAGAGATAAAGTCACAATGATGCCCGATGAGCAGAAGACAATCTTGCCCGATGAAGCAGAATCATAGGATGCCCAACAAGATAAAACCAGTGTTGCCCAAAGAGAAAGATCCAATGATGCCCGATGGATGGAGATCTCAAAGCTAACTAAAGTTGCACTGATGGAACTGGCAGTTGTCACCGGTGACGAACAACAAAATTGACCAACAGAACAAAGAGATCAGAAAATGACAAAATATCTAGCTGGCAGAGCTTAAGGATAGACTTAACTAGTTTTTTTATTTGTTTTATTCGACCACAATTAAGTAAGTGATTTAAAGATGATTTATATAGATGGCAAGAAGATAACTACGAGATAAATCAGGAGTTAAAGCCATAAATCAATTTGGCTGGATTATTTTTCATGCCAAGAATCAAGAATCAAGAACCAAGAATTAAGGAATATCATGTTTATATAAGAGACAAGTTTAATTCATTTTCAGATGCACTCAGATACACGGGGGAGTGAATTGAGAGAAGATGCTGAAGAGAAACTGATGAAGGTTAAACTTCATGCAGTCCTGATCAATCAAGCTAAGGGAGAGCTAAAGAATTCTGTAGACACTGACACA
>MU224934.1:528960-575443 GCA_018584345.1 Thuja plicata | reverse complement strand
ACCTGATCTTAGAGTTAACATTGTTTTTCATGAAACTTGATGAAGTCAATCCATCTTATAAATAGATGATGCAATCATTCATTATACATGTGTGAATATAGAAGAGAGGATGAATGAAGCCTACAAGCACATCTATGGATTAGATTAAAAGTTTCAAGAACCAGAACAACAAAAGGTGAATTTGGTTAGCAAGAACCAAGAACATAGGCTACCAAGAATCAGAGGTATTATTCAATCACATTAGGTGATAATATTATTCATGTAATCTTAAATGGATCTGTATCAGCAATAGGAGATTGCATTTACCAGGTCAAATTGTAATTTTCTATCATTCTAACAAGTGGAGCAAAGTGTAAAAATCCTTTCAAGGAAGGTGGATTTAACAGTCCAACTATAAATCTCGTAACCGAGTGCACACTCAATAGTGTTGCTAAAGCTCTTAACCGAGTAGAATTTAATAGGTCTCCACAGATACTCTTAACCGGGTAGATCATTAGAAGTGATCAAATTGTAAGCCTTAATCGACCCCTTCCAATCTGTAGATAGTGAAGATTTTGTGGGTGTCATTCCCACCGCAGTTTTTTACTTCCTAACAGGAGTTTTCTACGATATCATATCTTGTGTTATGTGTCAATTACTTTCATGAATGTTTCTATGAATGTTCACATGTATGTTAAGTTTATGAATTGATAAATCTTACATCAAGAGAGTATAGATTAGGTGGTTGGATAAACAATTGATTACACAAAGGTTAATTGATTAAAGGATACAAAAGTTTTAGAAGTACTGATTCACCCCTCCCCTCTCAGTACACACTTCCCATTAATTCCAATAGTATAGTTATGCTAGTGGGTTTAAGACTGTTTGTAGCTATGTTAGCATAGTTGATATTTTCAGTACTGTTCATTATACTTTTTGTTTGAATAGTTTTTTATATAGTTAGAGTGATGTTAATATTGTTAATGTGCCTTTAGTTTACTCTTGTTGTTAGCCTGCTAAACTGGTTGTAAAGGGACAACGCCCTAATTTTTACTGCTTTTTATATCAAAAATAATAAACACTCAACATAATCTTAAAATAAAAACACACTCAAGTTCGTTGTAACAGTCACTTATATTTGTCAATCTCGGCTCATAATATTTAATTCCACTTTTAAAAATCAAAAGAACAAAAGATATGCTCTTAAGTTATAAAAATAATTCACACTCTAACACTTGTATGATAGACTCTCCAAGATACTCTTGAGTAACACCATATTTTGAAAGCATACATCATTCTAAATGCACGTGACTCCAAAGTACACAACTTCCAAGATATAACTATACTAAAATGGATAAAAAAATTTCTTACATAGAATCATTTAAAAATTGTAACTTTGATTTTATACCCATTTAAAAATCTTTATATACAATTAAATCAACAAATAAGACTCTATCATTACATTTAAAAATAGAAAACACTAAAGTTGGTTGTAACCTGTCATTAACAGTATTTGTCAATCTCTACCTCACACTTAAATAATTCCATTTGATATCTTTGAAAAAGAACAAAATTATTTCCCGTGACACGCCCAGGAGGAAGAATATACAGCCTTAATTTGTACAAGTACGGAGGAGAATGTAAAAAAAAAGGTGGGGGAAGAGAGTCTAGCAAGAATCCCGATGGGACTGTACATGGCCGTTTTTGAAAGGGTTGCCGGAATGTAGACAATAAATCGGCGGCACAGTGGGCGTTTCCGTTTGGCCGTAGGTTTTCCAACAGAAAGGTTGCTGGAGACTTCTTTCGACGGGTTCAAGCTCGATTTCCGTCAACGTCACGTCCGTGCATGGAACATCGTCGCTGCATGCAAGATGAACTGCTTTTGTTTCATACGTCCCTCTTATTTTCTCGTATTTCACGCCTGCTATCGCCACTGCTGATGTCTGGTTCCGGCACACTCTTTTGTCGCAGTAAAACTGGTCGATCACGATCGGCACTTTTACGTTCGACATCTCTATGTTGGAGAACGAAACTCCTGTCACGTCTCCCATTCCTCCCTGCATTGCATTGCATTCTGCTCTTCAAATCACTTTCTTTCAGCTTCTTTCTGTCTAAAGATTTGGCTTCACGATTAAAATGCTCACCTGCCATGTCTTTATTCGAACGCCGTTTAGTGCTTCCGATATATAGCTGTCGTAGACTGTGATGTTTGAAACACAGGCTTTTGTTTGATCTTTTCCGAGTCCTCCAATGCTGCAATGAAAATGGCAAACAATTTTTACCTCAGATCAATAAATCTCTTATAAACAGATTGGGCGTAGACTTAGAACTTTCATAGTACATAAATTCTGGTTTTGAGGTCTTGACAGAATGTACCATTTATCAAATTTGAAAAATCTGATAATACTACGGATTTTTGCAAAATTTTCAGCATCTGTTCTTCATAATCTACATATTTTGTGGTCTAAAATCACAAAAAATTTGACAAAAACTTACTGTGTTTCAAAAAATTAAAAAAAAAAAGTTTGCTGTTTTTTTTTTTTTCTTTGATGCATTCTGTCTACAACTTAGTCAGCGCCAAAAATATATACACAATGAGATTGAATGTAGTCTAGAAGTGTACGTGGGTAGCATAAAAGTGTACCTGATGCCATGACCAGGGCCACAGTTGATGTTATGTACTCTGATATCTGCGCACCCTGTTTGTATTGACACACAGTCATCCCCTGTTTTAAACAAGACAATTCTTTGGTTGGTTAGTATTGGTTTTTCATAATTTCACAAGATTGTTTTTGAAATCAATTATATAGACAATCAATTCCAAGAAAATCATTTGATTTTTCTCCACAATATAGCGTTGAATTTGTGAGATGGGGATAGAAATGTATTGAAGAAAATTGAGTTACCGCATGCAATTGTGGAATGATGTATTTGAACGTCCTGAGAGTTTTGTAAATGAATTCCGTCAGTATTGGGGCTTTCACAGGGAGAAGATATAGTGACATTGAAAATTTTGGCAGAAGTGCAACTGTCAAACTTAAGGTGGCACTGCGCGCTGTTCTGAATTGTGATCCCTTGGACGGTAACGTCGAAACTCCCATAAAATCTCAAAGCCTGCATATTATTCAAAAATCTGCATTTTATGTTCATACAAAATTTAAAACATCTACAGTGAATTTGAAAGCTTTTATGGACTTACAGTGGGCTTAATGGTGGGCATTTTCGCGGCACTCTTGGTCTTCCTACTGCTTACCTGCATCCAAGTTGCTAACTTTAAGCTCAAAAGTCCCAAATTAAACCAAAATAGTGTGAAACTGAATTGTAAGAATGGGGAGGAGGAGAAAAAGAAGAGTACCTGATATGATCCATCAGAAACATCCCACCAAACTGATCCCTGGCCGTCGATGACACCACATCCCTGGATTGTAATGCCCTTCAGTTTGATGAATTGCATCCACTGTAACAAACCAGAGCCCCATACTCGAGAACTGGTGGGCGCTATAATTGTCCCTTCGATCTGAATCCACATTTCTCTGTATTAATGGCACTCGTACCCATCTGGACAGCAAAATCTCAAATGTGAAGAATCGTACCTGAAAAATGATATTGGGCTGACAAGGTCCAGAAAACGAAATGGGTCCAACCAGAAACCGAAATTCAGCCGGAATGACAACCTGCGCAGACTCCACGCTACACGCAGCTTGCCATGTAGCCATGAATGCCTGTCATAGCAATGCAGACTGCAAAACTTAAAATCCAATTTGTATTTTCAAAATGCAAAATTAACGAAAGATTGTATATTTGTGTCGTCAGTGACTCCCAATTTGAATTTTCTAATGTAAAATTAACGAAAGATTGTACCTTTGTGTCGCCAGTGAAACCCAATTTAAATTTTGTAATGTAGAATAAACGAAAGATTGTACCTTTGTGTCGTCAGTGACTCCATCTCCCTTGGCTCCATAAGAACGCACGTCGAAAATAGCAGAACTGCCATTGCCTTTCACTGGCGTTTTGCCATGCCCAGGCTTTTTAGCAGGTGGGGCAGATTTTCTCTTAGCTGTTTTTGTTCCAGCAGCTTCGTGGAGAAACACTAGAAGTAGCAATAAAACGATGCAATGGGGCTTTGAAGGCATCCCTTCCTGCAAGGAGGACGGGAATGGGTTGGTTTTCTGAACTCTGTGAAAGTTTCAATGCAGGCTATATCAATTATAAGAGACAAATAGCGCCCAAAACGTACAAAGTCTTCTCTCTGCTCAAGGCCAAGGCTGGGCGGGCTCGTTTACCAGCATAAAGTGGCAGCACAAGAGACAGGCCCAGCTACTTCGTATTGGATATGAATGCTGCCAACTTATGCGTTTATGTAGGGAGAGCATAGCTCTTCTCAGGGGTAGGGGCCCAATTACCGGTCATGTGAATAACTGTTCATTGGATTTATTTAGTTAGAAGTTCCAAAAATAAATTAAAAAATAAGTTAAATGTCTTTTATTATTATATCTATTAGTTGAAAAAAGGTCAGTGATTAAAGCAATTGTACATTTTTATTGGTACCAATAATGCATGATAAGTGTGGCATTTGTGCATAAGTATTGAATCAGTTGTGCAAATTTTGTAGTGGTAGAAAATGACAATTAAGGGACATTAGAGAATATGTATTCGACTTGAAATGACTGCTAATTGGTTCTTGCACACATCATAACGAATCCTATGGCATTCATTGAAACTACCCAAAAACCAAAAGTACAATAGCTATAAGCACTTAAGTTGCATACAAAGAAAACCAAAAATGAATTGTCAAAACCTGAAATCATCTAGTGGGCCAATAGCCATCCATAGACATATCAAGTCGAAAAAACAGTTAGTAATTAGAAGAATTGTGTAACTTTATCGGTACCAAGAGTGCACAATTGCACATAAACATGGGGAACATTGTGCATAAATATTGGATCAATTGTATACATTTTTTGGTGCTCAAAGTGAACATCTAATAAGACAATATAGAACATGTATGAGACATTAACTTGAAATGAACTTTTTCTACCCTAGCATGCATAACAAATCCCATCATGTCCCTTGTAACTACCGTGAAGCCAAGTCAATAGATACAAGTACTTACGTCGCATATAAACAAACCAAAAGCAAACCATCAAAATCGGAAGTCATCTACTGGGTCAATAGCCTCCCACCAATATATCCAATAGAAAAAAAGAAGTTAGTAATTAAAGCAGTTGTGCAACTTTATTGGTAGCAATAGTGCTTGGGGTATTTGTGCATAAGTATTTCGATAATTGTGCAAATTTTATGGTCTACAAAGTGAACAGTTAATGAGGCAATAGGGAATATGTATTGGACGTTAACTTTAAATGACAACATTTTGACTCTTGTAGACATAACAAATGCCACTGCATTTGCCGAAACCACCGAGAAGTCAAAACATTTGCTACTACCACTTAACTTGCATGCACATAAAATCATAAACAAATCGTCAAAATGAGAAATCATCTAGTGGGCCAGTAGCCACCTATTGTGCATAAGTATTGGATAAGTTGTGCAAATTTTATGGGTGGTCAAAGCAAACGGTTATAGGATGAGAAAATAAATGCCCAACATCAATATGAAATGACCATTTTTTGACTCTTGCACACATAACAAATTCCATCACAATCATTGTAACTACCCAAAAGCCAACATTAGCTATTACCACTTAAATTGCATGCACATAAAATCACAAACAAATCGTTAAAATGAGAAATCATCTAGTGACCTAGTAGCCACCTATTGTGCATAAGTATTGGACTAGTTGTGCAAATTTTACGATGGTCAAAGCAAACGGTTAATAGGACTAGAAAATAAATGTCGAATATCAATGTGAAATGACCATTTTTTGACTCTTGCACACATAACGAATCCCATCACAATCACTCTAACTACCCAAAAGCCAACATTTATGAAAAAGTTATAAAAACCCGTATGCTACCATATAATTTGGAAGCTGAGGTGCACAAAGTTAAGCTATAACAAACAGAAAACGTTTAGGCAAGTGAGGTATAATGGTAAGGAGACACGTGAAGGGGGGCATGGGCAATGTTCTTGGTTGCAGGGAGGAGGGGAGGGGCCACTAAAAGCGTGATGTTTTTGTAGTGAAGGCAGAGTTTGAAGAATCCGGTCCCGCTCACATGCAAAACTCACGAGACCAGCAGGTTTTCTACTTTCTAACAAGATTTCTCATCTCTTTAAACTGTTCATCGAGTATTCCATTTCCACCATCTCAACACCCGTCCTTGTCTATGCACGCAACACCATTATATTAACAATTCTCATGCAAAAAGTCAGTTTTAAATACCTGTGCAGGTAATTCAGTCCATTATTCTACTTATAAACTATTCGTCTGCATTCAAAAAAATGGGTCCTGTTATTCACATGTTGGGAAATAAGGACGTTAAAAAAAAAGGAAAAGGAGAAAAGGTTCACGGAGTTGCAGTTAGACCGGGACCCAGAAGTGCGGTTTAAAACCTGAGGTGAATTCAGAGAACATCTCATTGCAAACGATTAAAAAATTGTCGTTTTTAGAGGAAACGAAAAACATCCATACATTTTCGAGGTAGAAACAAATCGGGTGGGCTACACTGGAATTATTCCTTTCCACCCGTGAATAAATATTACGGAGACCAAAATCTGGAGAGTCACGACTCAGTCACGTTACAGAAAACCATCAATGATTTCGTGCATTTAATTATGTATGCCAACACAATTGGCTTCTTCCATTTCTCTGATTTCTATCTATTTCCGCAGGTGCGTGAAACTCGTGATTTGCATAGCAAACACAATAAAATATTTAGCGTTTCCTGCCCATTTGTTCTGCACCTCGAGGCAATGTAATTTAAAAGAATTCTACAGTGTACTCAAATTCTTTTAAGAATCCAAAGCGTATTAATTTCTGGGTAATCTTGCATTGGGACCCAAAGTTCAGGGGGGTGATTCACGAGCGCGGTTAATTACTGCTCCTCCTTCCCAATTTCGTCACCAGCGAACTGTTTGAAGATTTTAGTCTGGTTTTTATGTAGTTTAAGCTGTTTAAACAAATCTTGTTTAGTTGGGTTTCTATCCGTGTGAGGTTTTGTCGGGGGCCAATTTGATCAGAGGGTTCACTTGTATGCCAAATAAATCTTTTATTAAAGCCAATGGGTCTAGAGATGATTTATAGTAATATGATTCTATTATGTATTTCCATTAGAAGGCACCTAATTGTACTATAGGTTTACAGATGGCTAATAGTAATATGTGATTATCTTGTAATCTTTGGCTTATAGTAATATGAGATTATCTTGTAATCTTTGTATGAGACACTTAATTGTGCTATGGGTTTAGAGATGACTTATAGTGATATGGGATTATCTTGTATTCTTTGTATGAGGTATCTATTTGTGTTACGAGTCTAGAGATGGTTGATAGTGATATGGGGTTGTCTTGTATTCTTTGTACAAGATACCTAATTGTGCTATGCGTCTAGAGATGACATATATCAATATAGGACTACTCTTTATTCCTTGAAGAAGGCACCTAACTGTTTATGGGTATACAAATGACTTATAGTAATGTGGGACTACCTTGTATTCTTTGTAGGAGGTGCCTAATTGTAATATAAATAAGGTATATATACATTACACAATCAAGATTTGAATTTGTGACCTCTCTGTCAAGAACATAAGCTCTCCATCATGATCCGACTGAAGTGTGCCTACTATAACCAAAGATTGGTATAATGTACATCCTAAGCTTCTAGAATATGCCTGAAACAAACTTGTTATTTGGTTTTCAATGTGCACAAGGTATTCCTATCACACTATTAATAAAAAAGAGTTGAGGATATTATATTAATATGATTAATTATTTTTTCATGTAATTATATACAATTGTATTATTTTAGTTAAAATTGGATTTGTACTACTATTATTTAAATACATAGTAATTTATTATTGTAATGATGAAATTTATACTTATTATTTAGTTTTGTATTTATTTTGAAAAAATATTTTGGTGTGTATATATTCACAAATGATGCAATTTTGGGTAAAGTTGGATTCATCCCCTAGACTTTCTTTATACTCACATATCCTTATACACATAAGCTCTCTCTCTCTCTCTCTCTCTCTCTCTCTCTCTCTCTCTCTCTCTCTCTCTCTCTCTCTCTCNACACACACGCTCTCTCTCTCTCTCTCTCTCTCTCTCTCTCTCTCTCTCTCTCTCTCTCTCTCTCTCTCTCTCTCTCTCTAAATTTACTAAATTTATACATTTGTCCATGTAACTACATTGATATAGTGGTGAACTAGCTAAAGGTTAGAAATACATAACTGATTTAGGTCATTTGTATGGTTGTACACCCAACCTTGAAATTTCAAGCTTGACCTTGTCCTTTCTAAAATTTGTATTTTTCTTACTTGTCCCATTTTTTTCCCTTTTTGAGCTAAGTACAAGTTTTATAATACTTGATGTCATGTGCTAGTATTAAGGGCATTCATTGCACTCGTTCTAACTAGTAATTATCTATCGAGAATTATTTATAATTCTGGAGCATTAAAGGATAATCAATAGAAAAAACATGGATATATGATATAAATGACGTAAATAAGTTACATGTGCATCATTGTAAGGACCATGCATGTTGTCCTCAAATATTTATTTGCATTTCTAAGGGTTGAAATATGAGAACTTGTCTCCTTATGGACAAACAATAGCCCTTTCAGGACATTTTAAAATGCCACCAACCCTCACATCAACCAAAATAATAAAGAGAAAAGATATCTATCAAGAGAATAAAGGAGTACAGATAGTAGAACTACATAAGGTCAAGTTTGTGAAGCCATTAGATAAGTACATGCAATCACATATCTATGTAGACCACTAGAATCAACAGTAGACCAAACACATGATCAATGCAAACTATGAATCTTCATTTCACCTTTATAGATCACATGTTTAGGATTAGTGTTGGTCCCACTGAGTGGTGGGGGGGGGGGGTGAATAAGACAAATCAAACTTAAAATCTTAAAATTGAACTCACTGATTCACTCAGTAAGTACTAAATACAGTAAATAACCAATTCACCAAATAATATAAGAAACAATCAATCATTCAAACTTAGTAACATCAGATTAACTCATTAACACATAATATAACTCATTTACACATGATTTAATGTGGAAACCCAATTTGGGAAAAACCTTTGTGGGAATTGTAACCTATAATAAAAATTGTACCTTTCTAAAGTAGGCTTGGTTAAGAACTTATCATGTTAAAGGTTACAAACACGTTGCTAAATGTGACCTTATTAGGGGATTTACCTAAGATTTGTTAAGATCTTCACCTTGTTATGAGTGGCCTTGTTAGAGGTCTTCAAACACTCTTTTGGAATGCCACCTAAGTCTAGGTTTTACAAATAGGATAGTTAAATCCACTTGGTTAAGAGATTTCTCTGTTACAAATATTAATAAGCAACAATAAACTTTGATTTGTAAAAATTAGCAACTCACTATGCTTAAATCGGATCCTTTATGCTCAATTAAATACTGACATCACATACTCCATTGATCTCTTTCTCAGAATGTAGATTCTTTGATCTGTCTTTCTTTGTTCTGCTCGGTAAATGTTGTTCTTCACCTTCTTTCCTTCTTTTCTCAATTCGCCAATAGTATTACACTCCGTGTAATTCCCATTTCTTTTATAGACATACTTTTGTCTCTTAATCTCCTTAATTTTATTTTCCTTCATTTGCGCTTAGTCGTTCGATCAACTTCTTCATATTTTCTCACCTCGGTAAACCAAAACACTTTTTATCTCAGAACTTGTAACTTTTCTTGGAACTTTAACTTTTCTGTTTAACTGCTTGATCTTTGCCTTAGATATTCATATTGAATTTTTTCATTCATAGATCTTGTAACAAACTTCATTTAATTCATTTGCTCATCCAGATAATCATCACTTCACATTAAATCATCATTTAATATTTGTATAATGTACTTGGTAAAACTTGCTTTGCAACTCGGTAACTGACTTTATCACTTGTCGATGTCTAACTTGCTCTGGGTGCTCGGTAACTATAACCGAGTCACATAACATTCTATTGACTGACTCAGTCTAGCTCGGTAAAGTATCTCTTTCAGTCATAACTTAATTCATTGTAGTTCCCGACTTGATCAATCAAATGTAGCGATTTGATAACATCAAATATATAGTAGAAAACAACTATAACATCATTACTTCATCATTGTCTGATCTGTATTTGTCACCCATTTAACTTCTCCTCTTAAGATATGGTAACACAATAAAAATCAATTAATCAATTTCTTGACATCAATGACAAAACAACAACTGATCTAACCATTTCTACAATCATGATACTCGGTATCACTCACTCTTCATCATCTCCATTAGATAAACATCAGTTAATAAAAAATATCCCTCTTTTGTATTGATGACAACCAGGTAAAAGTACAAACATGTGTCAAACTTTTATAAAGGAAAAGGTCCACAACAGGCAAAACTGTCAAACTTTAACAACATAAAAGTGACATTTGTGTTTAGAATTTGAAAATGATTAAACTAATGAAATGTATTAAATTAGATTTAGTTTATATGTCTATAATTTTTTAAATTTTTTTAAATAAGAATTGACATAGTTCTTTAATTTTTTAAGTCTATTTTTTAATTGCTGAAAATCTAGGGTCTAGTTCCCACCAAAAAAATATATGCAAATAATCTTATTTTCCTCTGATTCCATAATATGTTTTAGATGACATGTATAACTAGTGCCAAACAAAAAAAAAGACTGGTTTTTAGTATATATTTTGTCTATTATACCTATACAAAGTTGGAGCTACCCGAAATTAATAGTTTTCATCTCCCACCTAATTTTCCCTAGCAAATCTACACCTTATAGAAAATAAATTATATATTCTTGAAGAGGACTCTCTCTTCTAGTGTTAAATATAAGTTTTAAATTTTTCTGACATGATTTGCTATTTTTTTCTTTTTTTGAACAAGCATGTTATTAAATGTTAAAATACCTACTTAGAGTTTTTTAACTTATAATATATTATATATAATCAAAACATATAAAAATTATATGACCATAATCTATACTCCGAGCTCTACAAAAGACTATTTTTAGATTTTAAAACAAGTTGAGTTTTGATGGAGAATTAAGCTCCTAAACTGACATGTTTTTAAATTTTCCATTTTTTGCTTATTTGACTCACATGGGATGCCACATAGGTAGTTTTGGCTGGAACTATTCCAACCGAAACTAAGGCTGACCAAACATGGTCATGTGGATGATCACGACCCTCAAAGCTCTTATATTAATTCATTTTTTTGTTAATTAAAAAAATAGAATTATCAATTATTGTGACTTAAAAAATATTTTTTTAATAAAATCATTTTTAAAGAGTTTTAAAGGCGTATTTTTGGCGTTAAAGGGCAACTACGAATTAAGATTATCAAGGAGGTTTGTATTTTTTGCAAGTTTATTTCTTATTTTAGTTTTTTGAGATTTTTTTGTGCTTTTAATTAAAGCATTGTTCAATATTAAATTATGAACTTATCAATATTATTTTTGATTTTTTTATCAAGTGTATATGGTTTTGTGTATGTAGGTGAATTGAAGCTCTCAATTTGAACAATTTGTATAATGGGGAATAAAAGGAAGAGAACAAGATAATATGATTGAATAAGGGATGACAAAATGAAAGGTCATACAAAACGTAATGAAGATGAATTTGTTGAAGTTCAAGAAGATGCAATTTCAAGAAGGGGAGCAAATTGGTGGAAATATATCTTTTGACATGGGCAATTTGATGGAAATGAATGAGGATTCACTTTTGAGTCAAATTTCATATGAAGAAATGGTATCTGAAAGCACAATAAAAAAAAATGCAAAAAAAATTGAGATGAATATTTTCAAAATAAAATTCTAATTGGAAAAGCACAATTATTTGCTAGGTTATTCAGGAAAAAAGAAATGACTCCTGTTTTGGAGTTGTTAGGTGTTGATAACAAGAAAAGTTTAGGAGACAGTGTAAATTGAATAAAAGTTGAAAAATTTCAAGATGCATTGAATGGCATTAACAACTCAAGTCGAGGAGCCTATTTAAGTGTCACATGTAGAGCATTGATGACTACTTTATCTGGTAGGATGTTGACACGGAGAAAACAAGTACATCTAATTTTTGATTTACTGAATGTATCTAGAAGAACTGTTCAAAGATATATCAGGAAGAGAAATATGTTAGATGAAAATATTCAAAAGAATTGGGTTAATATTTGTAGACTTCCCCATAATGACAAAATTTTTGAAGATGTAAAAAGATAGGTCGTTGAATATTGGACCGCTTACTCCCGCGTTTCTTCTAATAGAAGGGATACTATACAGATGAAAGTGAAGAGACTGGTATGAAAACTGCACATTCAAAACATTTTATAGATAGAACATAAAGTGAATTGTTTGAAGCATTCAAGCAAGAATTTTTAGATGTGAAAATATGTCAAAGAATGTTTGAGAGGTTACGCCCTTGCTTTGTACGCATAAATAAGGTACGTTAAAATTTTTATTGTCTAAATTATGTCAAGTTTTATCTATATTTGCAATCATATAAAAAAGTTATGGCACTACTTAATTCAGATATGGTCATCCCTGGAAGTACGACACAATTTGTGAAGTCTATTTTATGTGAGAAATTAGAAGATTCAGATGAGTTCAAAGTACAATGTATAAAGAGTGCATGTAGTGATTGTGGATATTTACATAAATTTCCATTCCAAATTGAGAATATTAATGTTTCAACGCCTGTTTTGTGCAAGAGATTTGAATATGAGACATACCAAACTAAGACAGGAGATGAATCCAAAAAAATTATACTGAAAGAGAGTGAATTTCCCTACCTTGAATTTATGACTAGGTTCCTTAATATAATTTATCCATATATCCAGCATTGTCATGGTGCACAATGGCAAGCTAAGCAATTTCATGATTCCAAAAATTGTTTTCCACTTGGTTGTGTTCTTTCACTTATAGATTTATCTAAGAACTATACATTCTCCCCTCAATTAGAGCTTCAATCTCAATGTTATCATTCTGAGTAAGTTGCAATTTATTTGTGCAAGTGACGTATAGACACACACAATTTGATTTGGATGAGGTAAAAATTACCAATCCAAATGAACACATTATCATCAAGGAGGTTCATTTCTATATCAACGATGATAAGGTTCATGATAGGAGCTATGTGGCTCATTGTTTTGCAATGTATTTTGAAGATATTGTGAATCCCGGGATAAAGGCTTCACAACATTGGATTTGGTCTTATGGTTTTGCAGGTACGTGTATGCACTTCAATTCATTTTCATTCTCATTGATTACTTATTATTATTAAATGATCATAATCTTGCATACAACAACTTAATTTTGGAGGACAATTTTAATCCGCAAAATCCTTTAATTGGATAGCCATGCAACATGCTAGATGCAATGTTAAGTTTCTGTGGAACTTCTTTGAAAGTGGACATGGAAAAGGAGAACATGATGGAGCAGGAGCATGTGTGAAGCATGCACTTTGCCAACATGAACTTGCAGGTACAAATGGTGTGAACAATAGTTATATATGTTGGAAATGAGATAAGTAACTGAGAGGGGAGGGGTGAATCAGTTACTCCAAAACAAATCCCTTGTCCCTTAGATGTCTTAAATAATATAACACTGTTACTCGGTTAATTAAGATATTCTTCTGTAACTTGGGTGTTAAAGCAATCTTTATGATATCCAATGCAATTATACTTTACTGATTAAGTGTAGAAACATAAAGCATGAAACAAATAACATATACACAGGTGACACCAAGATTTAACATGGAAACCCAATATGGAAAAAACCACAAATGTAACTAGTTACTATTTTTCACTCTTTTGAAGTGAGCCCTGTTAGGAGCCAACCTTGTTAAAGGTTACAAAACACACTGGTAGGTGTGACCCTATTAGAGGATTTAAATCACTCTATGAGAAGTGGCCTTGCTAGAGGTCTTTAGCACTTCAACATAGAAATGCTACCTTGTGAGAGCATTTACAAAAAAAATGTTAAGTCTACTCTGTTAAGAGATTTGAGATCACTGCTACAATTGTTAGAAAGTAACAATGAATTGACCTATATGTGTAAGAAACTGTCTTTGCTGATTCAGATCTCTATTCTAATTATAACTAGATCCTTATTGATCAAATATTCTATTGCAGCTCCGAGTGTTATGTACTCAATCATAATCCCATCTAATTTTTCCTTCACTCTTCATATCATAGAATTATACACTTCTGCTTATACACTCTTTCTTACTCCTATTAAATCCAAACTTGACCTTTCATATATATGATAAGCCTTGTCAAGTCGACTTGTATATACTTCTAAATAAGTAATAAATCATAATTCAGTTGACCTCATATAACCAATTAATTATAGAATTTAAACCACTATTAGTTGGCTGACACTAAATAATCAACTCATTTAACATTGAGTTTCTTTGATGCCCAACCATGACTGAAATGTCTGAGTGACTCAATCAACACTGAAAAACTCTTTATATTCACCAACTGTGCTCGGTCTGAATGTAGACATTTGTGTAACACCACTACATAAGTGTAAATACATGTGTAACATCAATGACAATACACAATTGAATAATTGTCTTCAAGAATCTCCCTCTTTGGCATTGATGGCAACACGACATGTCATAATACAAAGAATTGTAGAGAAAAATAAAAATTTCTTTAATGTCTTTAGCTTCATTATGATTCTCATCCAAAAACTCCCTCTTTCGTCAAGCTCTCCCTCTGACATCAAACTCTTCCTCTTTCTGTTATGAACTCTCCCTTAAGTAATTTCTTCTGTATTATAGAAAACTCTCCCTCTTTGACAACAGATGCCAAAGACTCCATCTCCATAAAAACTAAGTATAAATACCAATAGTAATTACTATTTCTCTTTGAAATTGTAATGTACTTGAATGTACTAATTCATTTGCAATGGGCTATGATGTACCTGCATCAACTAATAGATCTTCACTGTGGCTCAGGTTGATGCATCACTAAACTGCATTTTAGTGAGCTTCAGTTAGGGGAAGCACCCCTAGCTTTCCTCTATGATACAAAAATGCATCCTTAGGTAAAGGTTTGGTGAATATTTCTGCAACTTGTTCTTTAGTACTCACATATTCTAACCTTACTTCTTTATTTTGTACTAATTCCCTCAAGAAATAATTTTTTATTGCTATATGCTTGGTTTTGGTGTGCATCACAGTATTATTTGAAATGTTAATGGCACTGGTGTTTTCACAATAGATAATAATTGGTTCTTTCACTTCTTCCTTCATTCCTGACAACAACTTCTTGAACCATATGATGTTTGAACATTTCACTGCTGCAACAACATATTCTGTCTCTGTTGTAGACTGAGAGATACAATTCTGTTTCTTGCTAGTCCAAGATACTAACCTCTTTCCAAGAAAGAAAGCTCCACTACTGGTTCTTTTCCCATCATCAACACTTCCAGCCCAATCAACATCAGTGAATGTCTTCAAATCAAAGTTCCCACCTTTCTTATACCATAAACCATAGTCTTCAGTACCCTTTAGATATCTCAAAATTATTTTCATTGCCATTAGGTGATTGTCTCTGGGATTAGCTAAAAATCTTGTAACAGTACCAACTGCTAATGCAATATCAGGTCTGGTGTGAACAACATATTGCAATTTTCCAATCATAGATCTGTAGTTAGTCTAATCTACCTCTTTTGAATCTTCTTCCTTAGATAATTTTTATCCAGTACACATGGGTGTTCCAACTAGTTTGGAATCTTCCATTCCAAATTTCTTGAGTATCTCCTTGATACATTTTGATTGAGTAATGTAGATACCATCTTTCATTTGATGAACTTGTAATCCGACAAATAATTTTATCTCACCAAAAATAGACATCTCAAATTCTTTACTCATAGCTACAGAGAATGCTTTGCATAAGTCATCATATCCAGTGAATAATATGTCATCAACAAATATCTCTACTAACAATATTTTATTCTATGGTCCTTATTTGATGTACAGGATACTGTTATCATTGGTTCTCTGAAAACCAATATTTACTAGGTAACCATGCAATCTTTCATACCAGGCTCTAGGCGCTTGCTTCAGTCCATACAATTCTTTGTACAGCTTGTAGACCATCTTCCTTCTGCTAGGATCAATGAATCCTTCAGGTTGTTAAATGGAGACTTCTTCTTCTAGGATTCCATTCAGAAATGCAGACTTCACATCCATTTGATATACTTTGTATCCTTTATGTCCAGCATATGACAGAAGAGTTCTAACTTCTTCAAGTATTGCAGGGTAATTACACAAAGATGGGGGACCAAAAATGGGGTATAAGATGCCACTTTTTTTTTTTTTTTTTTCTGAAATCAATAAACTCTAAACTTCAACAAGAAATTGACGATAGTTACACTCAAAATTTTAAAAAGTGAAAAAAATAAGAGTTGTTCTACTCCAAATCTACTTTATAAACTACTAATTTATTTTATAAATGGTGGATATTAATGCCCTCAAAAAGGGGGAGCACAAAAAGTGGTCCTATTTTTTGTGAAAAAACATAACATAGCATATGGTGTGCTCCCCTTAAAATTTTAACTTTTTTATTAAACAAATTTAATCGCTCCAGTGAGAGAGCTAACACCACCTAGTTTATCCCAGATTTTTCTACTAATTTTTTTATGAAAGTATGATTTTTTGTGATTTTTCGAAGTGGACACATCCTGAAAATGTGAAATTTTTGTGTGCTCCCCTAGAAATCATTGAAAACTAATAAAAAAGAAAAACTTCCTTTTTTTAAAAAAAAGTGTGTAGAATGGAGTCTAGTTTCTGAAGATGTAATTTTTTTCAAAATTTGATGAACGAGCCAAAATCTAAGCCCAAATGAATACACATTGGTTTTTGACAAAAATCAGACATACTTACAAAAGAAATAAGAGATGAAAAGCTTAACATAATGAGAATTCAAAACATATTATATGGTTAGATAGCTAACAAAGAGATCTACAATATCACCTTGTCTAATTTTATCGTTATTGAACCACACGCAAACCTGACAGAGAGCACACAAAAAAAAATGTTTATTTTTGAAGGTTTGCTGGAAAACATGTCTCAGACCTGTTTGAATCCTCCAAACCTTTGGGTTGGAACTCCAAGGAAAATCAAATCCTTAGGCTTGGTAAAATTCAATGTCGTTCAAAGGGCGTACACCCTATAAGCACTATAGTGTGTATGCCCTATAGGATGTACACCTTATATTAGACACACAAAATGATGAGAGAGAGAGAGAGAGAGAGAGATAGAGAGAGAGAGAGAGAGAGACTCTCTCTATATATAACCTAATAGGGAGTATTCTCTATAGGGCACACACCCTGTGGTTTAAATTACAGGCGGGCTATAGGGAGTTCACCACATAGAGCATGCACCCTATAAACTGCACACCCTATGTACGTATTGGGGACCAAAAATGTATTTGGCACCTTTTTGGTCCCCCATCTTGATGCATACACCCTGCAACAGGAGAAAATTTTTCTCCATAATCAATACCCTCTTCTTGAGCATATCCTTTACAAACTAGTCTGACCTTGTTTCTAGAAACTTCACCATTTTCTTTCATCTTATTTCTAAAACCCCACTTGGTTCCAGTCACATTCTTTTCCTTTGGCCTATGCACAAGAGTCCAAGTTTTGTTCTTCTCAATCTGCTCAATTTCTTCATTCATTGCCTCTATCCAACTTTCATCATTTAATACATCTTTAACTGTTCTAGGTTCAAATTCACTTAGTAAACATGTACCTTTGATTTTTTTCCTTGTCATTACACTTTCTATCTGATCTCCAATTATTTTCTCAGGTGCATGATGCCTTCTAACATATTTGGAAAGTACTGGATCCTTCAGTCTTGATTCTGGATTTGATCCACTAGGTCTATCATTCTCAAACATTCTTTCATGTTCTTCTGTCTGATGCTTGGGTTCCACTGTCTGTGACTTGAGTCCCTCTGTCTGTGACTTAGGTCCCTCTGTCTGAGACTTGGTTCCCTATGTCTGTGACTCATTCTCTTCTAACAATAGCTCGGGTTTCACAGTTTGCAACTTAGGTTGTACAGTTTGTGTTAGTATATTCAGTGGTTGACAGTTCTGTTATCCAATCACCATTGCTCGAGTCATAGGCATAGTATCAGGTTCATGATACACAAAGTTCTTGTAGTCTTCAGGCTCTTTACTGCTCTACTCTTTATATCTTTCTACAAAATCATCAATCTTGACATGTACACTTTCTATGACTTTATGAGTAGTAAGATTCAGACATTTGTATGCTTCTCTTTTACATGAGTAACCTAAGAATATTCCTTCATCACTTTTTGCATCTAGTTTTCCATTTCTTGCTTCCTTCAAGATGTAACATTTACTTCCAGATACTTTGAGATAATGAACATTAGGTTTATATCCATACCATTATTCAAAAGGTGTCTGGTTACTACCTTTCTTTGGTTGAAATCAATTCTAGTTGAACACTGTAGTGTTGATGGCCTCCTTCCAGTATTTGGCAGCAACATTCTTTTCAATCATTAGGGTTCTGGCACAATCCATGATGGATCTATTTCTTCTTTCTTCTATTCCATTTTTTTGTGGTGTACCAGGGGAAGATACCTTTCTTTTGTTTCCTCTTTCATTACAAAATTCATTGAACTCATTAGAAATGAATTCTCCTCCTCTGTCAGATCTTATACATTTTAGTTTCTTTCCTATTTCCTTTTCAACTCTTGCAAGATACCATTTGAATTTCTGAAAAGCTTCTGATTTTTATCTGAGAAACATGACACTCATCATTCTGGAATGATCATCAACAAACATAATAAAATATTTCTCTCTAGAATAGCTTGTTGTTCCAATTGGCCCACAAAGGTTAGTGTGTACCAATTCCAAGATTTCATCAGTAATGTAATTTTTGCTCTTGAAACTTGTCTTTCTCATCTTTTCGATTTGACATTGTTTGCACGTTGCTAACTCAGGTTTCTTCAAAATAGGAATACCTCTAACTCTCTTGTTCTTGCTTATGTTTACCATATTATCAAAATTTACATGACACAACCTTTTATGCCATAGCCAACTTTCTTCTATTTGTGCAATGAAGCATGAACCTTCAGTGATATCAAGATAGAATAGATTACCTTTTTTTTTCCTGCCAGTTCCAACTAGGTTCCCTTTACCATCCAGGAGCTTGGCTTTACCATTCATGAATTCTACCTTGAAGAAAATATTGTTCAGCTGTGCTACACTGAGAATATTTCTCCTTAGTCCTTCAACCCAATAAGTATTTGTTGACGGGACTTTGTGACCGGATCCGCCAACAGATGTAAGTTGTCACTGGGTACCGGGGTACCAGCCAACTTCGCCTGTAAAGGTTGTCTAGGGAAATGAGATTCCTAGGGCTTCTAAGCACATGAGAATTAGGTCTCGATAGTACGGGGCTCAGTTGGGAGATGTGACTATTTTTTGAGGGGGATAGCTGGTTATCTTCAAATCATCAACTCTGGGGATTCGAGTAAATGAGGTTTCCTCCAAGCATGTTTTCACTTAACAAATAAACTTAAAAATATGGTGCAGATTTAGAAGTATTTCATCTACCTATAGTTATGGTAAACATTCAAAACATCGACAATGCTCTAACACACTACACTAAATACTGAAGAAATATACAACCATCAGCTTATATTTTATCAGTAGCAAAGAAAGGAGGTTGTTAATCTACTTTAAGCGTTAGAGCAAAGGACATGAAGAACATAAAGCATAAAATACCGTCAACCCAGAAGACAGAGTACCAACAACATCATTGAGAGAACCCTTCCTTCTTCATTAACATCCTTCTAGCAAGCACTGGTGCATGGTACAATGATAACTCCCAGGGAGCATTTAACTACTGAAAGCTTAAAACTATGGAGCATTGAGCTCTGCAACTAGGAAATGAGAAAACTGCTTTGCTATTAACTATGGAATGCAAAATCATCAATTTTTCTGACCTCTGGAATGAGGTCAGACTTATTATTTATACACCTCTTTTGACCTAACCCTAACCTTAACTTATTTTACACTTTTACAATAAAATACATTATCCGGTGGCTGGTACTACCTGCACCACGTTACAAAAGACCTTGAGATTGAAAAAGCTTGACATGCCAGAAGAATAAGACAAGAGAGATGGAGTGGAGGAATTGGCCTCGAGAAGAGAGTCAAGAAGGAGAAAGAAGAAATTTGATCCCCTGGGGATCGAGGCTACATGCCTCATAAATGGGAAAGAGGTGCCCTGTCTCCGAAGCACTAGGTGTATCTCTGAAGTAGCGCCTTGGGAAGACCATCTGTCAGAAACCTCTCATCGAGCTGACGTGTCTTGTTGTAGTTCCCCATCTTCTAAAAACCTTTATTACTGTCTTGAAAGTGACTGGTCAGGATTGGGAATCGAGACACAAGTCACATGAAGAATTCAAAAATGTGGGATCCAAAACTCCAAGATCCGGGAACTTGCATTGCAAAAGAATAAAGAATACAAAATATGATGTTGGGCTAAATTCTCCCAGATCCAGAGAACTTTATTGACTTTTATTTTCTCCCAAGCCTCTAACACTTGGCTAATGCTCTCTTCATCTATGCTCTAGATGCTATCCCACCGGCTACAGACAACCTCCATTGCCTCAACCTCTCCAGCCCCACTCTGGAACTCATTCACCATCTTAATGGCGTCGTGCGACCAAATCATGGTCTTTGACAACCGGGACAACCTGCCTTGATCAAAATCTCTGCTCGGCGGATACAGGGATTCCATCCTTTTGTCAAACTTGCCGAGGACATGATCCTCTAGGGTACATGTTCTAGTGGTGAGGGGATCAACTTGTGAAATCCCAACCACGAATGCCTGGAATAAGTCCAAGGGATATCGGGCACCTATTAGATTTTCTTTTAAGGTCTTAACCAGTTCTTTGCAAGCCTCAATTTTGAGGGCAAGTCTAGAGTATTGGACCTGGAGGGAACCATATGATTCTTATCCCAAAATGCTAGACTTTGTGGAAACCTCCTCGCCAATACTGTGTATCTCCTCCAACCCGGCCTTATATTTTTCATATTTTTCTAAGTCTAACTCCCATACCTGAGTGGAGCTTCTTGCATGGCTAAGGGTGAGATCTACCCTATAAATGTCTGGGAGGGATGCTACTAGAAATTCTCTCATCACCATTATTTTCTCGGCTGCCCACCCGTCTACTACTTGCGCCTTTTTCTTCATCATGCGCAGTGAGTCCACGTCGCCTTGTGTAAGAGGCAATCCGGAAGAAGGGGTTCTGGAGTGAACTTCGGCCAAGGGCCGTGTTAGTTCTGCTAGAAGTGTGAGGAGATTGGCATTTGTCTCTCTTTCCTCTTGCAACTTCTGGCCCTATTTTGCATACCAGGCCCCTATAGTCTTGGTAGCCTCTTTTAGCAAGTTCAATTCCCCTTGCTTGTCTCTTTTCCCTAGCTCAAACTTTGTTATATTATAGTCTTCAGGCCTTGTGGCCGCTGCATCTATATTTTCCGGGGGCATTGGGATGACCGCAATGGTGCTACCTACTGGGTTGGTCCAGAGAGTATGGACCACCCATGCCCTTTTGGGCTTCTTTATCTCGACATTCTTGGCCATCATCTCGGTCAGTGATAAAGGAGCACCCGTAGTCACCGCCGGAGCTTTTCTTTTCTTGGTTTCTACTATCCATTGGGGTGGTTGGGGCAGCCTGGCTGCCAATTCCTATTTATTAAGATCCATTACTGAATCTGGTGGCGCATTCCCCGAGTCTACATTTTCTTCAGGTTCTTTTTCCTGCTCCTATTTCGGTTCCTTTTTCTCTTGTTCTTTTCTTATTTCCTATTCTATGGAACCTTCTATATTTTCAGCCACATTGGCGTCCTCTATAAAATCACCCAGGATCTTTTCCCCAGTCTCTACTTCCGTATTCTCAGGGAACTCATCTTCCCTGGTGGTATCAGCAGCCTCTTCATTTTCTTCTTCCGGGACCTCCTGCTCCATTGGTTGCTGCTGTTCTTGGGCCTTACTAGCCTCATTTACTTCAACATTCTCCTCCTCTATTGGGACATCCTCCGGAGGTGGGTGAGGTCGCTGGCCAAAGTTTAACAAGGTGACAACTGTTATGAACTCACCAAAAGTGCTTTGGGGCACTTGGTCAACCAAAGTTCCCAAAGGCACCTGGAGCGTGATGGTTGGAGGTATGGCTGTTCCCTGGGGTTCAGGTTCTCCTTCCATCGGTGGCTCAAGTGTAGGTTTCCTTGGAAAATCTACAGTCCCCTAGACCAATATCCTTTCCTGTTCATGCCTTGTTTGGGTTTCTCCCTGAGCCTCTTGCTCGGATGCATCTTCTTCTTCAGCAGTGAAGAGGAGTCTGAGATATCCTCAAGTTTGGGAGAATCTGAACTTACATCCACTGGGGGCTTCTCGGGCACACCAAGGGCGATGCTTGGTGTGGGGACCATAGCTATTTTCTTTTTCTTGGTTAGAGAAGCCCCGGTGTCCAGAATGCTGGAAGACTCTACCTTAGAAAAATTCTACCTATTCATCATCGCTACCAATGAAGGGGGTCCCATTGAGCGAGCAGCTGCCATTGGAGTAAATGGGAGACCGACAGCCACCTGCATGCTGATTTGTTGACTAACCAATTTTTTTGCCTCCATTTTATCATGTAGTTTTTCCATTAAGAGTGTGGGAATCTGAGGGGATGCCTTGGGCACTGAGACTCCTTCCTTTTCTTTTCCTTTTCTCACACTCGCTTCAGCGGGCATGGCAGACGAAGAAGGTCTGGCACTGGCTAAAGAAGGGAGGGTCTTCTTGACTGCTACTCTCTTACGGGTGCTTTTGAGGCACACCTGGGAAAAATACCTGTGACTTGCTTCTATGATGTGGCACCATACCCCTTCAATCATTAAATCCTCTAGAGTGGCCCAATCCACTGGAGGGAGGTCCAATTTCTCCAGCCACTGTCCCTTGTATGCTGGATCCTCTAGCAGCCTGCCGTCATTGAAACCCTTCGGGAAAGTCCAAAGGTCTAGCGCCTTAATGAGCCCCTTGCTCATTCTTGTATGTTGCCAGGCCCTGAGATCAAAGCTATTCTGGCAATCCACCCAAAAGTCTTCAATGTCCTCTTTGTGCGGGGGGGGACGCCCTAGGTAATGCGATGACAATCTTGCCGCAGGGATCATAATTCTTCTAGGTGTGGTTGAATTCAACCAGCCCCAATCCTTTTAACTCAGTATCTTCCTCCCAGGCCATAGTGAGGCTGCATGTGCAATCCCTGTAAGAAAAGGGGAATGGGACATTGATGACCTTCTTCACTATGAAGAGGGCGTGCAGATCCATCATCTGCCTGCAGAATTCTAAAAGAATAATCCTATCCCCGCAATACCAGGGAAGGAGGCAAGGCTTCCCATTGAAGCCTGTCACCCTAATGTATGTATGGTGTCTAAATTGAATAAAATATTGGCCATAAGAATTGACTAGTGTCATTTCTTCCTATGAGAGGTGGTACTCAGAATCTTAGGTAAGTGTAAGAATGTTGTGGTAAATGAAGGCGTCATTTACCCGGCATAAATTCTTGAAGCTAAGCTCCCACTGCAATTGGGGATAATGATCCCAAGGTGTGACCTATCCTAGACCATTCCTGAGCTCTCCAACTGTTCCTAGGCCCTAAAAAGATGTCCTTTGCTATGCCAATGCCCACAGCACATATGAAGTCATATAGAATTGTGAATTTTGGGCGACGGTCTTCATCTGTGTATCTACATGATTTGATATAATTGCCGCCCAGTTGAAAGTCCTGTTGTGTGTTGTTATGCAGTATAAGAAATAATACATCCATGCCAAGAATTCCTGGGTGTGGGGCCATCTGAAGATTCTGCACAAAATAATTATGCCCACTTCAATGGGCTCCTTGAAATCCCCACCTAGAATTTCCAATTTCATCCTTTTATAGTCTTGCTTTGGAGACTTCAACCAATGATTATTGAGGTTTTTCCGGGAAATGATTTGGCCTCATCAAATTCCTTTAGTGATGATGGTGGACCCTTTGAACTATGGAATTCCCAACCCAGAAACAAAGGTGGGGGCATCCAATGTGACGATGGTGGTGGGATATTGCAGTGGCTGGGGATCTAGAATCAAGACTAGGAGAGTGGTCAGATTATACAATGTCGCTAGCTACTGGATAAGTTCGGATGATTGCACCATGCATGGAAAGTTTGTGGCCTTGATGATGCCAGAGGAAGCTAGGCAAGTGGCTAGCTTATCCCCCTGTTCCTTTAACCTGTAAGTGGTTTGGATTAGACCCTATAATTCAGCCCAACTCCTGGGGTCTGGATCTATTATTTCATAAAATTTGGAGTCTATCTTGGACCCCACAACACGTCCATCTTTCAGATACTTGGAGGTTAAAGGTAGCTTGGCCAACATCCTTTCAATCTTTGATTTTGTGGCTGCCCAGGTAGAGGTGGTTAGTAGTTCCGGACTATCTGGAGGTGCAAAATTGTTAGACATTTTGAACTAGCTTATCAGCAACTTGCAAGACCGAAAAACCGTCAGGACATATATAAACACAAATTAAAACTCTGGGAGATTTCTCACCAGCCCGCACCTGTCAAGCAAATGTTAGCACGTATATCAAAAGTTCCAGAGTATGTAAAAATGAACATGGCTTAAGCATTTCGGGGTGTGCGGACGCGGTGACAAGGAAAAGCAGAAGACAAGATCCCACTAGGAGTTTGGAGTCTGGACAAACTAGCCGTTGTCGACATGACTGGAAACAAGCCGTACTCTGGTCATTATGCATTGGCACGTAGGAAAATGGCAGGTGGAGTGAATGTGGTTATGGCATTGATTAGGAAAAGTGGGCCGACACGGGGCAAAATTGAATGCCAGATTGGACACATTTTAAATGCCATACATGGGAAATTAATCCCACCATTAACATGAAAAGAAAAAGGAGAGAGAAAGCCACCATGGTTTGAACTAGGAAGGTGCCAAGTTCAAACCGTGGTGACCTTACCTCGGCGGGCTTGATCTTGTGAGGCAAAAATACATGATAAAGTGCAAAAAACTTGCAAGCTTTGAGGGATATACACAACACATATATACATGACATACATAAAAAGCACAAGAGGGCCAAGGGCCAAAGTGTATACACACAAGATACATAAAATATACATCATGTACAACAATATATAGAAAAAATGGAACACAGAGAAACTACCCTAAAACAAAACCAGAATGTATAGACATATAAATTATCCTACATCTGCATAGAGGGCAGACAACCCTCTAGCAGAGCCGACCGACCAACGGGTGGTAGACCAAACAAAAAGAAATGCAAAGATAGAAACAAAACAAAGCAAAGATGAAATGAAATAAAAACTGAGAGCGAAGGCAAGAACTAGAAACACCAACCTGGAATCTGAAGAATGGCAAAGGGAAGAAGCACTAAGGCCGCTCTGCAATAGCTTTGACCTCCAATGCCAAGAACAACTATCAAAGATTGATTCATCGTTACCCACTAAGCTCAGAGAAACTCGCACTCAATTCGCATTCAAATCGCCAATGAATCGCTCTGAAAACTCTAAGTATTTTTAATCTTGGTAACTATAAAAATGATAAGTAAATCTTATTTATACTCAAGGTAAAAGCAAGTTACCTTCTCTCTGAAAACTTTGGAATAGGTGAACCTCTGGACTCCAGGCCCGGACTCCAAACAACCATGTCTTCTTACGAGAAGAAGACATCGTGGCAGAGAATCTCAAAGTCTGGAATCCGGCCTCTAGAAAGGAAACAGCCGACTCCGGGACCGGATCTCGGAGATGCGAACAACAAAAAATAAAATAAAAACAAACCCTCCGGGAAGAAAAACCCAGAGAAGGAAACAAAAGAAACGAGGGCAAAGAGAACAAGGCAAAAGTCAAAAGCAAAAAGGGGGCCCCAATATTTTGCACACAAAATGTAGTGACGGGTATGCAGGGCATAACAAATGGTGACTACCTGGGATGAATTCCTTAGCGCATTTGAGAACTACAGAATCTTTGGTTATAAAAACTGTAACAAATTGTTACTTAAAGCATCTTGCTTGTAAGGCGTGAAACATCTGAGAAAGTCTGGCCATATGCGATTTAATCCATGATCCATTCATCAGTTGTGAAGTGTGTGCTTTGGAAGGAAATCAAGCCGATGACCTCTGGGAGAAGCAGAGAAGAGGTACTAAGTAAACTAAACCCAAAGTCATCAATTTCACTCATTTCTCCCAGATACCAGAATCTCGTCCCATCTTTTCTTTTGTTATTTTATTTTCCTCTGGGTGGGAGGGTGGTACTTCTTTCACCATTAATATTAAGCTTAGCTAAATTCAATGGTGATACTTTTTTCACCCCTTCACCCACCTTAATTTTCTGAATGGGGAAGGAAAACTCTAGACCTTGAAAGAATCTCTAAAGGTGCAGACTTGGGTCAATCAACTAGCTAGTGTGACCGATCTACTCTCGGTGGGTCTGATTACTTGTTCCTTTAAAATTTTGTTTTAACTGATTGCTAGACTTTCGAGGATAAATCCGATGAAGACTACTCATAATTTACCACCAAAATTGTAAAATAACTCTAGAGACCAGACCAATTCCACCATGCTAACAATAGATTCAAAGTTCACCAACATGCCAAAGGCACCATCCTGGGGACTGGATGTTATGCGAAGCATACCAGCCTACAAAACGGGAGCAAAACACTGGAAACCTGAAAAAAATAAAAATAAAATGAAAGATAAAAAGGCCAAGCAAATAGAAGAAAAGGGGCGGTCCTGAAGGATGACCAACCAAACTATTTACAAGGAAAGGCACCCCCAAACGGGGACACCGAGAAAGAAGTATTTAGAAGCAAGAAGATTTACATAAAATACAACTCTGGGTAAACCTACCTTATTCGAAGTAATGTTTGAGAAACTATCCATTGATAGGTAATGGGACAGGTTCTCTGATCATGGCATTAAGGTGATAGGTATTTTCCCCGCAGATCTCTGAGATCAAGTATGGTCTGAGCCAGAGACGTTGGAATTTACTGTGCTTTCCTTTCTTTTCTTGGGCTTTATCCCACAAAAGGACCAAGTCTAAAATCTGAAAGGCCTTGTATTGGGCTCGCTGGTCAAACCATCATTTTACCACTGCTTGGTGACACGCAAAATGTTCAAGGGCTACATCATGTTGTTTTTCCATCCGCACTAGATTTAGGAGTCAAACCTCCACAATATCATCCTGGTTGGTGAATTCCTGCATGAATTGTAAAACTAGGATCTGTAAGTTAATCGAGAACACTGGATTTTGGCCATAAACTAGATGGAATGGGGATGTTCTCAAGGTGGCTTTAATTCAAATGCGATCTGCCCAGAGGGTGAATCTCAGCTTTTGGTGCCAGTCCCGGGGATTTTGTTCTAACAGGTGTTTGATCACTTCAAGCAAATTTTTGTTTGTTGATTCAGCAACACCATTTCCCTGGGGGTAATAGTTGCTAGAGAACTTCAGAGTGATCTTCCAGTTATAGGTTCATTTGAGTAGTTGTGCTGAAGAAAACACCAAACCATTTTCACATACTATAGTGAAGGGCATTCTGAATCTCGTGACGATGTTTTCTTCCAAGAATTTGATAACCACGTATGCCATGTTGTTTTTGCAAGGTATGGCTTCAGACCACCGGGTGCAGTAATCAATTGCCGTTAGGATGTATCAGTGGTTGGGAGATGAGTTGGGGTTGATTTCCCTGATAAAGTCAAATGGCCATTGGGCAAAAGGTCTAGCTTCGAACACCGGTTGCAAGGGCATAGCCGGGTTACGCTCTCGATGTGCCGCGATTTGGCAAGTATGGCACTTCCAGATGTGAGTGTAGACATCTTTAAATATGCAGGGCTGATAGTATCCGACCCAAAAGATTTGATGGGCGGTGGCGTCAGCTGAACCATGCCCAGTCCCAAACTGCCCGTGGAACTCTTCAATCATTTTCGTAGCTTGGTCCCTGTTGATGCACCGAAGGTACACCCCTTCATAATTCCCGCGATAAAGCGTGGAGTTTTTTATCATAAAATGGTTCTTTTCATCACTAGGGTGCAATTTTTGTTGGGAGGCAACCCCTCTAGACATTTATTATTTAACAATAAGTACACCAAATCGGTGTACCACAGGTCTCGAGTGATAGGCTCCACTATGTATGTTTGACATTCTATGTGGGGAGTCTCTTTCGCCATCGCTTGACTTAGTTTTTGGCGTCAGACTATCTTCATGGGTTGCATTTCTAAATCATATTCTTGGAGGATGGCCATCCATTTCCCCCATCTTTCACCCAATTCACTTTGCATCAGCAGAGATTTTACAACTTGGTCCAGGATGATAGCATGCACCTTGCTTTAGAGAATGTAATGCTAGAATTTCTTCATAGTGTGAACAAGAGCAAAGGCCTGCTTTTCCAATGATGAATACTGAGCTTTGGCATTCTTGAAGGGGGAGCTCATAAAAGCTATTGGTCATTCTTCCCCTTTGACCTTTTGGGTCAATACTGCCGTGGTGGAATGAGGCGAAGCAAAGGAGTAAATGTAAAACGAGAGGGAGTAGTCTGGACTAGCCAGGACCGGTGCCTCCATTATTGTCTATTTAATCTGGGTGAACGCCTACTTTGCTTCAGGATCCCACTCAATTTTGGTGTCTTTCTTCATCATCTCGTTGAGTGGCTTCACGATTTTGGCGAATCCAGTGATGAACCGCCGAACAAAGTTGATCTTTCCAAAGAAAGATTGCATCTCTTTCTTGCTGTCGGGCATTTGTAGATTTAGCAGTGCTTCAAATTTCTTTGGGTCAATGGATATACCCTTCTTGGAGATGATATGCCTAAGGAACTTCCCTTTTGTGACTCTGAATATGCACTTCTTGGGTTTGAGGGATATTTCATACCGGCGACATCTCTCACAAATCTGGGCAAGGTGGGCGGAATGGTCACGCCTGTCCTGGGAAAAGACAGTCAACTCATCCATGTAGATGAATATGTACCAGTTCACAAGGCCCTTGAACATAATGTCCATGGCCTTCTGAAATGTGGCCCCTGTGTTAATCAAGCCAAAGGGCATCCTCCGATATGAAAACGTTCCCCATAGGGTGGTGAACACCATTTTGTCTCTTTCTTCATACTTAACCATGACTTGGTTATAGCCAGAGTATCCATCCAAGAAAGACATCATTTGGGATCCATTCACTATCTGCAAAACCTCATCGAATGAGGGGAGAGGGTGATTATCTTTCTTGGAGGCTCTATTCAAATTTTGAAAATCCATGCAAAGGCAAATTTCATCGCTCTTCTTTCTCATAGGGACTAAGTTGGCAACCTGTTATGCCCTGCATCCCCATCCTTACATTTTGCGTACAAAATGTTGGGTCCCCCTTTGTTTTCTTCTTTTGGCTCTTGCCTTTCTTTTTCCTTTGTTTCTTTGTTTTCCTTCTCTGGGTTTTCTTTCCTGCAGTGTTGATTTTCCTTTTTGTTTTTGTCCCTTGTGTCTTCGGGATCTGGTCCTGGAGTTGGTCGTTTGTTGTCTAGGAGCCGAACTCTGGACTCCATGATTCTTTGCCATGATGTCTTCTTTTCACAAGAGGGTATGGTCGCACGGAATCCCTGGGCCTAGAGTCTAGAGGTCGGCCTATTCTGGAGTTTGCAGAAGGAAAGGTGACTTGATTTTCACCTCAAGTATAAATAGGAATCACCTTTCATTTTCACAATTACCATGATTAAAACACTTAAGCAATTTCAAAGCAATTTCAGATTGATTTTAGTGAGATTAAGTGCGAAGTAGTTCTGAGTTGTTCTGAGTAATCGCGGTTGGTTTTTGGTAGTGAGTGGTGATCATTTTGAGGTGGAAGCTGCTGCAGAGCGTTCAAGGTGCCTTGCCTTCCTTGCTTCCTTTGGATTTTTAGGTTGGTCTCTGTTTCCTTCATTTTTTTCCTGCTTTTGGCTTTTGTTTGGTTTGCATTTTTCTTGGTTTTGTTTTTGTTCTGTCACTGTGTTTTGGTCATCTGGTTTGCCACCCGTTGGTGGTATGGCTCTGCCAGAGGGTTGTCCACCTTCTGTGTGGTGTAAAATATTGTATATATGTTGTAGATTTTGTACATTTTGTGCTTTTTTGTATAAGGTTGTCATTATTCTCTGTAATAAATTTAGTGTGCATTAATGTATATCCTTCCATTTCCATGTATATACCTTTTGGCCCTGCTATAGTTTAGGTGTATATGTTGTGTATATCTATCTGGTCTTGTGTCAAGCTTGTCGTGCTTCATCTATTTTTCATCCATGTTTGTGAGCTCATTAAGGGTAGAATACCACCTGGTTGAAGCTCGGCTCTCGGCCGATTTCAACCAAGTAGTTTTCTCTCTCCTCTACAAACCAAGCTTAATGATCCATTTATGTCCTATGTATACATTCAAGAATGTCCATGTGGCATCCACTTTTCATGTGTTTAGACAGTTGGCACCACTGTCACCATAACTCCCCATTTATTGCATAGCCATGTGACGATGATGTAGGTCTGACAACTCACTTTTCATGCACATCTTCCAACGGTTAATTTTTTGACCCCGGGTCTTTTGCCCTCACCCAACCCACATCTTTCTTTCATCAGGTATGTTGAGACCCCCAGGCCCGGATATTGGTTAATTGTCAAAGTTTGCATTATATACATATATATAATTTTCAAGATTTTGGACTTAAACTAACTTTTCAGGGAAAGGACATGCCGCGGTGGTAAGATCTCTGGATCCCAAAATAATATTTATTCATAAATTTTGACGGTCGCCTTGCCTTGCAGGTTTCCAGAACAACATATCTTAAAAATGTCTAAGGCTTTCACATCTTCACCACCCGGAAGTCCAGAACTTCCTTCCACGGTGGTCACTAGGGCAGCCGTCAGATCTAAAATGGAGAGGGCCTTAGAAAAATTACCTCTCAGCATGAAGTATGTGAAGGACAATACCATCATGGGATCAAAGATTGATTCCAAAGTTTAATTAATTACCAACACCAGCATCAGAATGTAGGTTGAGATGCAGGCCCTGGTCAAGATAATGTACATTCAGCGATAGTCTGGGGATCTGCTAGTGATCAGCGTCTGGGATTCCAGGATTCTCAAGGCCACCTATTTCCCATGCTCGGTGCAGGCCCCAGAGTTGATTCTCACACTTGCAGCACATTACAACTTTTCCGTCTGGGCCATCATGCTCATAGCCCCAGAACCAACCAGATATCCCACCCCCATGGTGTCTCTTGACACCATAAATTTTTGGGTTGGGTTGGGGATCCCTCAATTTGACAACCCAATTGTCATTACCAGAGCTAATGCCTTAGTGCAATTTGAGCAGTTGGAGGTCGTAGCCCGACAATACATGAACAATCATTGGCTCAAGACTCTGAAGAGGGACCCCTAGAAAATGAAGTTAGAGATCCCTCAGTCTGAGTTTAAAGAAAGCATCTAGATGGGGATGATAGCACTAAGCCGGGTCTTCAGGAAACCCCATGCCTAGGAATTCACAAGGTGGATGTACTACTTCTTGCTTGGCATCACCACCGGTGGGGAGTACTTTGATTAGGCCACCATTATTTCAAACCATGAGGATTCTCAGTTCCTTTAGGTGGCTGAAAAGCATAATTTTTATATGACTTCTTATGTTCTCTAGGCCCTAGAGCAACAATGACCTGCTACCAATAGGTTACTCACATCAGGTGTACTCAGGATTGGCCCAGGTCAGAAGGCTCCCTGGGATTATTTCCCACAAATCCAATGGGAGGCTAGTTTCCCCACTTTCTTCCAGGTGAACGATGCCTTCATATACTACAACCTGCTCATGCCTACCCAGGATGCAGGATACCACCTCTCCATGGAGGCAATGGATCTGGTCAGAAGTTATGGCCATTATTACATACAATTCCAGCAGCATACATACATAAGGGTAACTAGCTTCTCTGAGAAACCTTACTTGTTGCCCAAACATTGTGGGAACAAGATAATTCTCTTGGAGTATTGCAGACAAATGATGGAGTTGCACACATTATATGCCTTAAAGAAGGTGACAAATATTCTATTCCTAATCACTTGTGGGAATTACTTGTGCAGTCTGGCCATAGCCAAGGAGGCAAACAAAGAACTCAAGAGCTTGAACCTGGCAGAATTTTATCTAGCATGGAAGAACTTTGATCTGCATGGAAAAATTGCACTGGTGCTTCCCTGGGCATTAGAGCCCCACCAATATCACATAGAGGACTTCTAGGAGGATTTCCAGGATGACGTTGAAGTCTGGAGCTAACATTACATCTGGATGACCATGGGGATGATGGAAAGGTTGAAGCTCCAGAGATTTCCAGATGACTTCTCAGACGCCGGATCCACAAAAGACCCCCAGTACAAGGAAAAGGGGATTGATAAGTTGGCCCTCCCACCGGTGGACTAGAATGCCTAGGAGGGGTCCACCATTGAGGAATTTACTCACAACATGGTCGAGCATAGCCACATATACTTTAAGAGAGTATGCCCCGGGAGTACCCGCAGGGCTGTCCAACCAGTACCAAAGCTAACCCCCAGGGCCAAAACTTCTTCACAGGGAGAAGATAGGGGAAAAATAATAATGGAGACTCCAAATCTACAGGAGCCCCCCATAAAAGAATAACTGAAGCAATTAATAGCAGCCTCCAAGTAGATGAGGGAGAAATTAATCACATGGTTGGCTACTCTTGTGCTCATGACCAGACCTATTTTTCCTCCTTCTTCACCTTCACTAGAAACACTAATGGTCAAAGCAACAGGAATAGATTTGGAAAAGGAGTAGGTCCTAAGGGATGCGGGGCCTCCTTTGGTCACCAGGCGGAAGAAAAGGCTTATCCGAAGTTGAAGGTAGAACTGGAGCTAGGGATTCCTCAGATCCCACAAGTAGAAATCCTTTCTTCTAACTCCCCGGAGTTGGAGAGGGAACCGTAGCCCACTCATGTCCTAGAAAATCCTCCCCCTTAAGATGAATTTGATGATGTTTTTAGAACTGATGAGTTTGAGAATTTACAGGGAGACATTGAGCAGCCGGAGGCTGAAATTCCAAAGCAGGAGGAAGCTCCAAAACAGGAACCTACACAGTAGCAGGAGGAACAAGTAGAAGAAGAAAAAGGGACAGAGAAAGAGATCTCCTCTGAAGTCCTAGAAATATAGGATACAGGAGTTTCAGGGCAACATAAACAAAGTGAAAAAATGGCATCGACTAGGGAAACTAGACCCATGGGAACAACCGTGACCCCAACCACCATGTTCCAGATGCCACTCCCAATGCCAACATTTGGGGAGGTAATCACTGTGGCCCAAACGTTAAACCTTGGCCCATTGCCTCCCCCATTACCTAAGGATGTACCAATGGAAGATGAAACCCTAGCAATAGAGGTTGAGGAAGAACATGAGCAGGAGAAATAGGTAGAAGAAGAAAAAGGGACAGAGCAAGAGATCTCCTTTGAAGTCCCAGAAATATAGGATACGGGAGTTCTAGGGAAACAAAACCAATGTGAACAAATGACATCGGTTGGGGAAACCAGACCCACAAGAACAACTATGACCCCAACTGTTGTGTTCGAGATGCCACTCCTAATGCCAACATTTGGGGAGGTAATCACTGTGGCCCAAATGTTAAACCTTGGCCCATTGCCTCCCCCATTACCTAAGGATGTACCAATGGAAGAGGACACCCCAGCAATAGAGGCTGAGGAAGAACAGGAATAGGAAGAAGAAGAAAACCTTGGGGCAACCAATGAGGACCCAAATATTACTAAAGATATAGATGATGGGGAAAAGGATACAGGTATCACCGGAGAAAATATTTCTGGTGAGACAGAAGATACAGGGAAGGAGCCGAAAGAGGCTCATACTACTGAGGGGGCACAATAGGATATTGGGGAGAATTTATAGGAACAAGTTTTGGCTACAAAGCCACCCCACCCACCACAGTGGTTGGTGGAATCTCAAAAGAGAAAGGCTCCCCATGAACACCCAGAGCCCATCTTTCTTTGGCAGAGATGATGCCTCAAGCACAGAACCTGTCGAAGGCTAAAAAATCCCGAACAGTTCACACTCTTCAAACTAAGTCAGGTGGAGAAACAGTCATAGTAATCGTGACACCTTCCCTAGATGCAGACAAGGCAATGACTGAGGCCAAAGATTATGATGTCACAAAGATGTCACTAGGGAAGAGGGGAAAATAGGGTGAATTGAACCTATTGAAAGAAGTAGCCAAGGCAGTGGAGGCTCACTACGAAAAGGAGGCTCAAAAGTACAAGGCAGAAAAGGAGAAAAATACAAACCTCATGGGGTTGTTGACTGAGCTAGCCCAACCCATTAGTGTTATTCCTCTGGGGGCTTCTATGTCAGATGTACCACTTCCACAGAGTGATATAGACTCATTACGGGTGATGAAGAAGAAGGCCCAAGTGGTTGATGAATGGGTCACCTTGCAGTTGGGAAATGTCTCGCCTTTCCTGGTATCCACCCTCTCAGATCTATATGCGACCCGCCATGTATTACATTAGGCTGAAACCACCATTAGTATATGGGCGGTAGACATTGAGAATTATGAGGCATGGAAGATTGAGTTAGAAGAACTCATCAACCTCGGAGAGGAGATTGTTTCCAAGTTTGGAATTCTAGGGGAAGAGTCCTTTGATTTTGTGAGGACCCAACACTCTAGACTTGACCTCACATTGGGGGTAATCAAGAAAATGGTGGGGACTCTATGTGATAAGATCAATGCAGTTCAGTAGTCTTTCAATTTATACAAGTCTTTTGTTTCAAAGGTCTCCAGAGCTGATCCATTTAGCATTGACACATGCACACCGGAGGAGTATATTTTGGGGAAGTTTGATGAGTTAATGGAGTCTAGGTATCAATCCCTAGAGGGAATAGATGAAGCTCAAATGACAAGAATAAATCACATGATACTCAGTGGTCACGATGCGCCAAATATGGTCGATGAATTTAAGGGAAATGTTCTGGACCAGGGGGAACAGATTGAGGTGGCCAAGTACCGGCGGGCTGGCCTTAAAGACATCAATGAAGATGGAATTTCTCATCTCCTCTAGACCTTTAATGACAATAAGCAACAATAAATATTCTCTAGGGGCCGGAGAAAACCTAAGTGTTTTTGTATTCTTTATTCTTTTGGAATGTAAATTCCTAGATCCTATATTTTGTGTTATTTTAGTGACCCATGTCCCAGTCCCCAAGGCTGACTAGTCACTTTCAAGGCAATTAATAAAGGGTGTTAGAAGGTAGGTAACCTCTACAAGACATGTCAGCTCATTGGGAGGTTTCTAACAGATGGTCTTCTCGAGGTGCCGCTTCAAAAGTACATCTAGCACATTGGAGATAGGGCGCTGCTTTTCCTATTTATGAGGCATGTAGCCTTGATCCCCGGGGGATCAAATTTCTTCTTTCTCCTTCTCGGCTCTCTTCTCAAGGCTGATTCTTCCACTCCACTTCTCATCTTTTTTTTCTGACATGACAAGCCTATTCTGTCTCTAGGTCTTTTGTAGAGTGGTGCAAGTAGTACCGGCCACTGGATAATATATTCTATTGAATAGTGTAACATAAGTTAGGGTTAGGGTTAGATGTGTATGTGTGTAAATAGTAAGTCCGGCCCCATTCCAAGGGTCAAAAAAATTGATGATTTTGCAGTCCATAGTGATAGAAAAGTAGTTTTTCATTTCTCAGTTGCAGAGCTCAACGCTCCATAGTCTAAGATTTTAGTAGTTAGATTCTCCCTTGGAGCCACCATTGTACCATGCACCAGTGCTTGCTGGAAGAAATGTTAATGAAGAAGGGAGAGTTCTTGCAATGATGTTGTTGGCATTATGTCTTTCACGTTGATGGTATTTTATGCTCTGTGTTCTTAATGTCCTTTACTCTAACACTTAAAGTAGATTAACGACCTCCTTTCCTTTGCTACTGATGAAGTATGAACTGATGGTTGTATGTTTCTTCGGTATTTAGTATAGTGTGTTAGAGTATTGTTTATGTTTTGAATGTTCGACACAACTATAGGTAGATGAAATATTTCTAACCCTACAGGTTCTTTTTCAGGTTATTTGTTGAGTGTAAGCACGCTTGGAGAAACCTCACCTTCTTGAATCCCCAGAGAGAACAAGTTGAAGATAACTAGCTATCCCCCTCAAAAATAGTCACATCTCCCAATTGGGCCCTGCACCGTCGAGACTCGACTCTCATGTGCTTGGAGGTCTAGGGAATCTCATTTCCCCAGACAACCTTTATAGGCAAAGTTGGCCAGTACCTCGGTACCCGGTGACAACTTACCTCTATTGGCAGACCTGGTCACAAGAGTTCTGTCAATAGAAACTAGTGCTAGAAGGAGGGCATGAACTTGTCCCACTCTTGAGATTCTAATTTTACACCTCCCGATGATTCCCCAAGCCATAGTTTTAGGAGTGAAGCCTTCAGTGGGATTGGGTCTTTCCCCCCAGCAAGATTTGAAAGAATTCTTAGGTCACCCCCATACCCTGGAAGGTTTGTCAAACTCAAGCCTCCTTCTCAAAAGAAATAGACCCTGAAAGCCACACCAACCACCATTGTCTAGGGGTCTAGTGTACCTCAAAATATCCAAAATTCCCAGACAACCTTGGGAACTAGTGCCCAACCTGCTCAAAGTTCAATTTCCCAAATGGCTGTATACTTCGGTAATACCGAGTCCCTTATGGGAAATTTCCTGGGTGCAACCAATGACTTACCCTTGCACCTGGAGAAGATTTTCCCAAGATATGAGCACTTAGGCTCATGAACCATAGAAGAACACTTATAGGCATACAAAGATGCCATGAATAGACACTTAATCCAACATGAGGATGTTGTGACTTGGATGTTTCCCCTGTCCTTGGGACAAGGCAAACTAAACTGGTACCTTAACCTTCCCGCCAACTCCATCAACAGTTGGCAGGACATGGAGGATACCTTCTTGGCTGCCTTTTACGTACATGTGGACCCAGCTTGGTCCCACGGCTAGTTCATTTCCATCAAAAAGGAACCCAATGAACCCCTTGCAACATTCAATCACTGGTTCCAATGCGCCTTGAAGCGGTGCACGGTCCCTTTCATTCCATCCCTGGAGGTAACCATACAGACCTATCTCAACACGATGGACCCCTTCGTTGCCACTCTCCTCTGGAGAACAACCACCATGGGCGACTGGGATATTTTGGTGAAGGTTTACAAGCTAGCCTTAGAATTGTCCCATGGCCTCAACAAATCCCTGGGTGAGATTGGGTAGAGCATGCCTTTCAACATGATCCCTAGTGGAACTACATACGCCAGGGGATATAACCCCAATGTAGCAATGGGTGCCCCTGCGATGGCAATGAATCCCCCGCCCCCGTCGATAGACTAGTAGGCTTGGTACATTTATCCATCACAGACTCAAGCAATACCAGGTCTTGAATATTTTCCTTGGAACTAGACGCAATAGACACAACAACAGAAGACACAACCATCCAAAGTGCCTTTCTTCCAGTCACCTATGGCTGGAGGATTTCTGCCCTTGACTCCAACAAACACTACTGCCTTCCCAGGGAACCAACAACAACAACTGTCACATTGTGACACAAACACTTAGCTGAACATTGAGATTGAATCCCTCCGAAAAATGTTGTCCACCCTAACTGTGGACATGGGTCAGCTAAAGGCAGGGTCCTATGCACCCTAGAATTCCAATTCCCAAAGAGGTAATATTTTTTGTGGCCAACGAAACAACAATGATGGAGGAAGAAACTTCAACAACAGGCCTCGACCTAACCAACAATAATGGAACAATAATGAAAACACCAGAGGTCCACCTCTGAACCAAAATGCTAATCAAAGTGGTGCTAGACCATCCCATTTCACACCAGTCACAGAATTCTAGCCCATGACCAATTGATACAGATTGCATGACACAAGCTCCCACAACGAGGTGAACTGTGCCACGCTGGAGAAGGTCATCATGATTTCCTAGCTAGACAGACAACAATTGCATGACACTACTCTCCTAGAGCCTCATGTGCAAGAGCCAACTCATAGTGCATTCACTTTTGAGACTGTCTTCTTTAGATCTACCGGAGAAGACAAAGAAGAATTCAAATTACAAGAATTCTTTGATGAATCGATTCCATCTTTTGAGGCCAATCCTTCACCAACCTGCGGACTCCTTACACCACTCAGAGCCAGGCTGGTAAAGGACAAGTTTACATGGCACCTCCCAAGGACACTCCTCCCCAAGACAATACAACTGACTAGCCTATCCCTCTAAAAGGTTCTAGCTCTAATCAAGCAAAAGACCTAGCCAAGGGAAGCCACCAATTCCCAGGAGGAAGATTTGACATCACAAGGGTGTTAGAAAAAACCACCACCGCCATGACCTTGATGGAGGTTTTGGTAAACTGTCCTGAGTAGAAGAAGTCTCTTCCAAAGCTCTTGGGAAACTTGGAGGTTGTCAATCGCCCACCCAAGACTGTCTTTTTTGAGGACGCCAACGCGGCTGTCTTACAGGGAAATAACAAAGATCCTCCATTCTTACTGGGCCTAAATATACAAGGCAATAACATATAAAACTGCCTAGTAGATTCTAGGGCTTTGGGCAACATCATGCCCTTATCGATATGCCAGAAGTTCAAATTCCAACCCACCCCATCTAATGGCGCAGTGATTCAATTGTATAAAACTGCTATGAAAATGGTAGGAGAATTGAACAATGTCTGGATATAGCTCATCCAAGACCCCAAAATAGCTAGCATAATCGATATCCAAGTGGTGGACATCCTAGAGACTTATGGGATGTTATTAAGTCAAAATTGGTCTAAGTCCTTGAATGGATACTTTTTGACCAACTTCTCCCACTTGTGGCTCCCCTAGGAAGGAGAATCAAACAAGATCCAGGTTGAGAGTGAGCCGCAAATAAAGAAAGCCCTTACCAAAGTTGGGAGGGTTAACGAAGTCTTCTTCTTTGAGACTTCCCCCAGGGTGTACCAACCCTTTGAAATATTAATGTTCGATTTCACCCTAGGAGAGGATCCCATAGTTGTGCAGAGAACCCAAGACCTAGAAGAAAAGTTGAGGGTTGAGGTTAACTCTCAGGGTACCATAATGACCCCCACTACACTCTTGTCCAGAACTTAGTGCTGAGTACACTATTAGAAAAATTCGAAGCTAGAGTGTGAGCCTTGCTTTTCCATCGCTACTCGACACATTGACGCCCTCTGGAACAAAGAACATATAGCTGATTCCCTGAAATTTAGTATTTCTATTGGAGGCACTTCTTCTGTGCCATTTCCCCAGGGATCCCAATTCCAAATGCCTCTGAAGGTGAACCTCACCCATGTGTCATTAGTGTAGGAGGAAGCTCCTCCCAAGCCTCCCAAAAGCAATCCAAAGACTACCCCATCTCCCCAGCTCCAGACTACAAGTGATGATCTGTGGACCCTTAAGTTTGACGGTTCTTGATCCAAACAGGCTGTGGGGCTGGAGTAGAATTAATCAACCCACAAGAGAAATATTTCCTTGCATCCTATAGGGTGGAGTTCAACTACATAAATAATGTTATGGAGTATGAGGCTTTGATCGTTGGACTCCTATTCGCATTAAGAAAAGGGATCACCCACCTTCGGGCTCTGCGTGATTCAGATTTGATCATCAAATAGGTCCAGAGTCAGTACACATGTCATGATAAGAGGCTGGCTACATACCGCAATTGGGCATGGAGCCTTATTGAATATTTTGATGCCTTCGACATTGATCTTATTCCCTGGTGACAAAATTATGTCCCGCATGCCCTCGCTATTTCTGCCAGCACACTGGAGCCCATGGCCATCTCATGACTACAAAGATTTTTTGTGGAGATGATCCCGACCCCATCCATTCTAGATAATGTCACCCACTTTTAGGTTTTTGAGGATGATCAACATATCCTAGCCTTCATGGTCAATGTTGGTGTCTTTGAGGACCAGATAGTGGAGGAACGAGACCATGATGATACTGGACAGGGTGACGAAGATGATGGGATCATGGACCTACCTACCAACACCATCCCTAAGGGGATGGTCACGCTTGAAAAAATATTTGACTCAGACCCTTGGGGCTAGGAAAAGATGTCATCCTCCTTGGAGGGAGGAAAATTCAAGAAAATAAACATCAGCCAGCCCAGTGAAGAAAAGATGATACACATTGGTACCTCCTGCTCCCCTGAGGAGAAGGAGAAGATTCTCGCAATTCTCTGAGAATACATAGATGTGATTTCATGGGGATATGAGGATTTGAAAACATATGACACATCTATTATGACTAAGACCATCCCCCTGAAACTTGATGCCAATCCTTTTTGGCAAAAGAAATGACCAGTCAACTTGCTGTTCGAGCCTTTGATTCGTCAAGTGGTGGAGAAACTACTGTTGGCCCAGATAATCTTTCCAATCTCGCACACTACGTGGGTTGCCAATTTGGTCCCTGTTAGGAAGAAGAGTGGTGAAATTTGCCTTTGCATGGATTTTTGAAATTTGAATAGAGCCTCCAAAAAAGATAATCACCCTCTCCCCTCATTGGATGAGGTGTTGCAGATAGTGAATGGGTCGCAGATGATGTCTTTCTTGGATGGATACTCTGGATACAACCAAGTTATGGTTAAATATGAAGATAGAGAGAAAATGACATTCACTACCAAGTGGGAAATGTTTGCATATCAGAGGATGCCCTTTGGCTTGATTAATGCAGGGGCAACATTTCAAAAGGCTATGGACATTGCGTTCGAGGGCCTTTTGAATCGGCGCATAATCATCTACATGGATGATTTGACCATATTTTCTTGGGACATACGTGACCATTCTTCCCACCTCGCTCAGATCTATGAGAGATGTCATTGGTATGGAATATCCCTCAACCCCAATAAGTGCATATTCAGGGTCACTGAAGGCAAGTTGCTCAGGCATATTGTCTTCGAGAAGGGTATATCCATTGACCCTAAGAGAGTTGAAGCGCTACTAAATCTTCCTGGCAGCAAGAAAGAGATGCGATCTTTCTTTAGAAAGATCAACTTTTTCCGGTGGTTCATCATTGGATTCACCAAGATAGTAAAGCCACTCAATGAGATGATGAAAAAGGATACCAAAATTGAGTGGAGTCCTGAGGAAAAGTGGGCATTCGCCTAGATCAAATAGACGATAACAGAGGCACCCGTCCTAGCTAGTCTGGACTACTCCCTTCCATTTTAAATTTACTCCTTTGCTTCATCGCATTCCACCATGACAGTGTTGACCCAAAAGGCCAAGGGGGAAGAGTGACCCATAGCTTTTATGAGCTCCCCCTTTAAAAACACCAAAGTCCAATATTCATCATTGGAGAAGCAGGCATTGGCTCTTGTCTGCGCTATGAAAAAATTTTGGCATTATATTCTCTGGAGCAAGGTGCATCCTATCATCCCAGACTAGGTTGTGAAATCTCTATTGATGCAGAGTGAACTGGGTGAAAGACAGGGGAAATGGATGGCCATCCTCTAGGAGTATGACTTGGAAATGCAACCCATGAAGATAATCTGAGGCCAGGGACTGAATCGAGCGATGGTAGAAGAGACTCCCCACATAGAATGTCAAACATACACAGTGGAGTCTATCACTCGAGACTCATGGTACACCGATCTAGTGTACTTATTGTTAAACAATAGATTCCCAGAGGGGTTACCTCCCAACAAATGCCCCGCCCTGCAGATGAAAAGCACTCACTTCATGATCAAAAACTAAATGCTTTACCACAGGAACTATGAGAGAGTGTACCTTCGGTGCATTGATAGGGACCAAGCTGCGAAAATGATTGAAGAATTCCATGGGTAGTTTGGAACTGGGCATGGCTCAGTTGACACCACCGCCCATCAAATCCTCCATGCTGGATATTATTGGCCCTGCATATTTAAAGATGTTTACACTCATGTTTGAAGGTGCCATACTTTTTAGATTGTGGCATATCATGATTGTAACCCGACTATGCCTTTACAACCAGTCTTCGAGGCTAGGCATTTCACCCAATGGGCATTTGACTTTATTAGGTAAATCAACCCCAAATCATCTACCAACCACTAATATATTTTAACCACAAATGATTACTGCACCCGAAGGTCTGAATCCATACCTTGCAAGAACAACATGATAGATGTAGTTATCAAATTCTTGGAAGAAAACATCATCACAAGATTCAGAATGCCCTTTGCTATAGTATGTGACAATGGTCCAGCATTTTCTTCGGCACAACTACTTGAATGGACCTATAAACAGAAGATCACTCTAAATTTTTCCAGCAACTATTACCCCCAGGGGAACGGTGTTGCTAAATCAACAAACAAAAATTTACTTAAAGTGATCAAACACCTGCTAGAACAGAATCCTTGGGATTGGAACCAAAAGATGAGATTCGCCCTCTAGGTGGATCACATTTGAATTAAGGCTGCCCTGGGAATGTCCCCATTCCATCTAGTTTATGGCCAGAATCTAGTGTTCCCAATCAACTTGTAGATCCTAGTTTTGTAGTTTATGTAGGAATTCAGAAACCGGGATAATATTGTGGAGGTTCAGCTTCTGAATTTGGTGCGGATGGAAGAACAACAAGACTCAGCCCTTGAACATTTCACATGTCACCAAGCAGTGGTAAAATGATGGTTTGACCGAAGAGCCCAATACAAGGCCTTTCATATTTCAGACTTGGTCCTATTGTGGGACAAGGCCCAGGAAAAGAAAGGAAAGAAAACCAAGTTCCAATGGCTCTGGCTCAGACCATACCTAATCTCAGAGAACTATAGGGAAAATACCTACCACCTTAACACCATGACTGGAGAACCTATCTTGTTGCCTGTCAATGGATAGAGTTTCAAACATTATTTCAGATGAGGTTGGTTTGCCCAAAGTTGTATTTTATGTAAAGTTCCTTGCTTGTAAATATTTCTTTCCCAGTGCCTTGTTTGGGGGTGCCTTTCTTTGTAAATAGTCTTATTGGCCGTCCTTCAGGACTACCTCTTTTCTTTTGTTTTTCTTGTCTTCCTTTTCAGGTCCTGACATTTTTCTCTCCCTCTTGTAGGGATTGGTATACTTTGCATAACATATGGTCTCTGGAATGGTGTCTTTAACATGGCGGTGAACTTAGGAATCTATTGTTAACATGATGGAATCGGTCCAATCTCTGGAGTTATTTTGCAAGTTTGGTAGGAAATTATGAGTAATCTTCATCGAATTTATCCCTGAAAGTCTGGTAGTCAGTGAAATAAATAGTAAGGAACAAGTAATAAGACACATTGAGGATAGATCGGTTGCACTAGTTGGTTGACCCAAGTCTAAACTTTTAAAGGTTCTTTTCGGTCCTGGAATTTTCCTCCCCCATTTAGCAAACTAAGGTGGCTGAAGGGTGAAAGAAGTACCACCATTAAATTTAGCTAAGCTTAAGCTTGATGGTGAAAGAAGTACCACCCTCCCGCCTAGAAATAACAAAGAAAAGGAAATGGATGAAACTCTGGTGCCCGGGAGAAACGAACGGATTTGATGACTTTAGGGTTTGATATACTTAGTGCCTCCTCTCTACTTCTCCCAGAGGTCATCGGCTTGATTTCCTTCAAAGCACACACTTTACCACTGATAAAAGGAACACAGATTGGATCATGCATGGCCAGATTTTCTCAAAAATTTCACACCTTGCAAGCAAGATGCTTCAAGTAACTATTTGTTCTAGTTTTGCTAACTAGAGATTCTGTAGTTATCGAATGCACTAAGGCATTCATCCTAGATAGTCACCATTTTTTATGCCATACATCCCCATCCCTACATTTTGTGTGCAAAATGTTGGGTCCCTCTTTTTGTTTTCTGCTTTTGGCTCTTGCCTTTATTTTTCCTTTGTTTCTTTGTTTTCCTTCTCCGGGTTTTCTTTCCCACGGTGTTGGTTTTTCTTTTTATTTTTGTCCCTTGTGTCTCCGGGACCCAGTCCTGGAGTTGGTCATTTCTTGTCTAAGAGTCAGACTCTGGACTCCGTGATTATTTTCCACGATGTCTTCTTTTCGTAAGAGGGTATGGTCGCACGGAATCCCCGGGCCTGGAGTCCGGAGGTCGGCCTGTTCCAGAGTTTGCAGAGGGAAAGGTGACTTGCTTTTCACCTTGGGTATAAATAGGAATCACCTGTCATTTTCACAATTACCATGATTAAAACACTTTAGCAATTTCAGAGTAATTTCAGAGTGATTTGAGCAAGATTATGTGCAAAGTAATTCTGAGTTGTTCTAAGCAATCGCAGTTGGTTTTTGGTAGTGAGTGGTGATCATTTGGAGGTGGAAGCTGCTGTAGAGCATTCGCGGTGCCTTACCTTCCTTACTTCCTTCAAATTCTCAGGTTGGTCTCTATTTCCTTCATTTTTTTCCTGCTTTTGGTTTTTGTTTGGTTTGCATTTTGCCTGGTTTTATTTTCATTTTGTCTCTGTGTTTTGGTCATCTGGTTCGCCACCCGTTGGTGGGTTGGCTCTGCCAGAGGGTTGTCTGCCTTCTGTGTGGTGTAAAATATTATATATATGTTGTAGATTTTGTAGATTTTGTGCTTTTTTGTATAAGGCTGTCATTTTACTCTGCTGTAAATTGGTGTGCATTGATTTATATCCTTCTATTTCCATGTATATACCTTTCAGCCCTGTTGTAATTTAGGTGTATATGTTGTGTATATTCGTCTAGTCTCGTGTCAAGCTTGTCATGCTTCATTTGTTTTCCATCCATGTTTACGAGCTTCTTTAGGGCAGAATACCACCTGGTTGAAGCTCAGCTCTCAGCTGGTTTCAACTAGGTGGTTTTCTCTCTCCTCCATAAACAAGCCTTAATAATCCATTTATGTCCCATGTATACATTCAAGAGTGTCCAAGTGGCATCTTCTTTTCGCATGTTCAGACAGTTGGCACCGCCGTCACCATAACTCCCCATTTATTGCATAGCCATGTGACGATGACGTAGTTCTGATAGCTCACTTTTCATGCACATCTTCCAACGGTTAGTTTTTTGGACCCTGGGTCTTTTTCCCTCACCCAACCCACATCTTTCTTTCGTCAGGTATGTTGAGACCCCCGGGCCCAGATATTGGTTAATTGTCAAAGTTTGCATTATATATATACTTTTTGAGATTTTGGACTTAAACTAACTTTTTAGGGAAAGGACGTGCTGTGGCGGTAAGATCTCCGGATGCTGAAATAATATTTATTCATGAATTCTGATGGCCACCTTGCCTTGCAGGTTTCTAGAACAACATACCTTAAAAATGTCTGAGGCTTTCGCATCTTCACCACCTGAAAGTCTGGATCTTCCTTCCACGACGGTCACTAGGGAAACCATCAGATCTAAAATGGAGAGGGCCTTTTAAAATTACCTCTCTACATGAAGTACATGAAGGACAATGCCATCGTGAGATCAAAGATTGATTCCAAAGTTTAATTAATTATCGACACCAGCATCGAAATGTGGGCTGAGATGCAGGCCCTGGTCAAGATAATGTACATTCAACAACAATCTGGGGATCCGCTGGCGATCAGCATCGGGGATTCTAGGATTCTCAAGGCCCCCTATTTCCCATGCTCGGTGCAGGCCCTGGAGTTGATTCTCACACTTGCAGCACATTACAACTCTTCCATCCGGGCCGTCATGCTCGCAGCCCTGGAACCAACTGGATATCCCACCCCCATGGTGTCTCTCGACACCGCAACTTTTTGGGTTGGGTTGGGGATCCCTCAGTTCGACAACCCAACTGTTGTTACCAGAGCTGATGCCTTAGCACAATTTTAGAAGTTGGAGGTCGCAGCCCGGCAATACATGAACAATCATTGGCCCAAGACTCCAAAGAGGGACCCCAGGAAAATGAAGTTAGAGATCCCCCGGTCTAAGTTTAAAGAAAGAATCTAGATGGGGATTGTATGTGTTAATTTTGGCCTTGTTAATCAACGACACACTCCTGCATAGTCCTTTTTCACCAGGTACATACAAGAATGAATATGAGATTATTCATATTATCTGCCTCCGTGATTCGACCTGTTGCCTTCTATCTAGATGGGGTTTTTGAAATTGCTCTCAGAATGAGAGTCTCACAACCATGGACCAATCTAAGAACGAAGGATTTATCATGATGAATGTAATGCAAGATTATGCTAAGAAATGAAAGATGTGAGATAATCTAAACATGATTGCTAAATGCCATTATTCTAGAAATTGAAGTTATGCTATTGCAAAAAATGAAGTTATTCTATATGAGCTTATCAAG
>MU224934.1:495041-515698 GCA_018584345.1 Thuja plicata | reverse complement strand
TTATGCTAAGAAATGAAAGATGTGAGATAATCTAAACATGATTGCTAAATGCCATTATTCTAGAAATTGAAGTTATGCTATTGCAAAAAATGAAGTTATTCTATATGAGCTTATCAAGAAAATGAGAAAATAATTCAGTATTCTAACAAGCATAAAGTAAGTGAGTAATCAAGGGGTAATCAGGGGTTTTGAATGAAGAATGAGAGTTCTTTTATAGACTCTGAGAGGATTAGAATAGAAACTTTCCTTTTTGAAATAAAACAACTAGAAAAGCTAGTTAAAAAAAAAAGAAAGCTTTATTAAAAAGAATTCAATAAATTGTTTTCTTCCTGCTTTAACTATTTTCTTTCTTTGATTTAATATTGTTTTATTTGAATTTAATTTTTTTATTTCTCTTTAGAACACAGTTAATTCAAAGTTTCCATTTCTGAATAGAAATAAGATTTTTGAGAGAATATCTAATTAATTAAATAAATATGACCTCATAATTGCTTTTTTTTCTCAATTATTTGAATAATTAAATTCAATTATTGAAATGAGGATATTTATCTAATAATTAAATATTATTTAATTCATTTTTCATGTGTCTCAGCTAAAGAGGGTGAATTTAATTTAATTAAAGTGCTAGGACTTTATTAATTAAATCAATTGAATCATAGGGTTTGTTTAGCCAATAGATATTTAGGGATTAAATATAATGTATGATTAATACAGATTTAGGATTTTCTACATTTGACACTCAGGTCGAGTAGAGTCAATGAAAACTTAGAATTGCCTAATATAATAGGACTTTGATGATTTAGAAGAGCGAAAAATGCAACAAAATTGGTTAGAGTTGCACAATGCCAATTTTGGGGTGTTACATGGATGATAGCACGAAGCCGAGTCTTCGGGAAACCCCATGCTTGGGAATTCATAGGGTGGATGTACTACTTCTTACTTGGCATCACCATCGGCGGGAAGTACTTTGATTGGGCCACCATTATTTCAAACCATGTGGATTCTCAGTTCCTTCAGGTGGCTAAAAAATGCAAGTTTTATATGACTTCTTATGTTCTCTAGGCCCTAGCACAACAATGACCTGCCACCAATGGGTTACTCACATTAGATGTACTTGAGGTCGGCCCCAGTTAGAAGGCTCCTTGGGATTATTTCCCACAAATCCAATAGGAGGCTAGTTTCACCAGTTTCTGTTGGGTGAATGACGCCTTCATCTACTACAACCTTCTCACGCCTACTCAAGATGTAGGATACCGCATCTCCATGGAGGCAATGGATCTAGTTAGAAGTTATGGCCATTATTACATACATTCCAGCAGCATACATACATAAGGGTAACCAACTTCTTTGGGAAACCTTACTTATTGTCCAAACATTGTGGGAACAAGATAATTCTCTTAGAGTATTGCAGACAAATGATGGAGTTGCACGCATTATACGCCTTAAAAAAGGTGACAAATATTCCATTCCCAATCACTTGTGGGAATTACTTGTGCAGTCTAGCCATAGCCAAGGAGGTAGACAATGAACTCAAGAGCTTGAACCTGGCAGAATTTTATCTAGCGCGGAAGAACTTTGATCCACATGGAAAAATTGCACTAGCACTTCCCCGCGCATCAGAGCCCCACCAATATCACATGGAGGATTTCTGGGAAGATTTCCAGGATGATGTTGAAGTTCGGAGCTGACATTACATTTGGATGACCATGGGGATGATGGAAAGGTTGAAGCTCTAGAGATTTCGAGATGACTTCTTAGACGCCGGATCCATAATAGACCCCTAGTACAAGGAAAAGGGGATTGATAAGTTGGCCCTCCCACTGGTGGACTGGAATTCCCATGAGGGGCCCACCATTGAGGTGTTTACTCACAACATGGTCGCGTGTAGCCACGTATACTTTAAGAGAGTATACCGTAAGAGTACCCGCAGGGCTGCCCAACCGGTACCAAAGCTGACCCTTAGGGCTGAAACTTCTTCACAGGGAGAAGATAGGGGAAAAATAATAATGGAGACTCCAAATCTACAGGAGCCCCCCATAAAATAACAACTAAAGCAATCAATAGTAGCCTCCTAGCAGATGAGGGAGAAATTAATCACATGGTTGGCTATTCCTGTGCTCATGACTGGACCTATTCGTCCTCCTTCTTCCCCTTCACTAGCAGCACTAATGGTCAAAGTGACAGGAATAGATCCAGAAGAGGAGCAGGTCCTAAGGGACACGGGGCCTCCTTTGGTCACCAGTGAAAGAAAGGCTTAATCCAAAGCTGAAGGTAGAACCGGAGCTAGGGATACCTCAGATCCCACAAGTAGAAATCCTTTCTTCTGACTCCCCAGAGCCGGAGAGGGAACCAGAGCCCACTCATGTCTCGACAAATCCTCCCCCTCAAGATGAATTTGATGATGTTTTTAGAACTGACAAGTTCAAGAATTCACAGGGAGACATTGAGCAACCAGAGGCTGAAATTTCAGAGCAGGAGGAAGCTCCAGAATAGGAACTTGCACAGGAGCAGGAGGAACAGGTAGAAGAAGAAAAAGTGATAGAGAAAGATATCTCCTCCAAAGTCCCAAAAATATAGGATATACAGGAGTTTTAGGGTAACAAAAACAAAGTAAACAAATGGCATCGGCTGGGGAAACTAGACCCACGGGAACAACTGTGACCCCAACCGCCATGTTCCAGACGCTTCTCCCAATGCCAACATTTGGGGAGGTAATCATTGTAGCCCAAATGTTAAAACTTGGCCCATTGCCTCCCCCATTACCTAAGGATGTACCAATGGAAGAGGACACCCCAGAAACAGAGGCTGAGGAAGAATAGGAGCAGGAGGAACAGGTAGAAGAAGAAAAAGGGATAGAGCAAGATATCTCCTCCAAAGTCCCAAAAATATAGGATACGGGAGTTTCAGGGCAACAGAAATAAAGTGAACAAATGGTATCAGCTGGGGAAAGCAGACCCATGGGAACAACCATGACCCCTACCACCGTGTTCCAAATGCCTCTCCCAACACCAACATTTGGGGAGGTAATCACTATGGCCCAAACATTAAACCATGTCCCATTGCCTCCCCCATTACCTAAGGATGTACCAATGGAAGAGGACACCCCAGCAATAGAGGCTGAGGAAGAATAGGAACAAGAAGAAGAAGAAAACCCTAGGGAAACCAATGAGGACCCGAATATTATTGAAGATACAGATGATGGGGCAAAGGATACAGGTATCGCTGGAGCAAATATTTCTGATGAGATAGAAGATATAGGGAAGGAGCCGAAAGAGGCTCATACTAATGAGGGGGCACAACAGGATATTGGGGAGAATTTATAGGAACATGTTTTTGCTACAAAGCCACCCCACCCACCAGAGTGGTTGTTGGAATCTTGGAAGAGAAAGACCCCCCATCAACACCCATAGCCCATCTTTCTTTGGTAGAGATGATGGCTCAAGCACAGAACCTGCCGAAGGCTAAGAAAGCCTAGACAATTCACACTCTTCAAACTAAGCTGGGCAGAGAAATAGTCATAGTAATTGCGACACCTTCCCTAGATGCCGACGAGGCAATAGATGAGGCTGAAGATTATGATGTCACAGAAGTGTCGCTGGGGAAGAGGGGAAAATAGGGTGAATTAAACCTGTTGAAAGAAGAAGCCAAGGCAATGGAGGCTTGCTATGAAAAGGAGGCTCAAAAGTACAAGGGAAGGAGCTAAAAGAGGCTCATACTACTGAGGGGGCACAACAGGATATTGGGGAGAATTTACAGGAACATATTTTTTCTACAAAGCCACCCTACCCACCACAGTGGTTGGTGGAATCTCGAAAGAGAAAGAACCCCCCATCAACACCCAGAGCCCATATTTCTTTGGTAGAGATGATGGCTCAAGAACAGAACCCATCGAAGGCTAAGAAAGCCTAGACAGTTCACACTCTTCAAACTAAGCCAGGAGGAGAAATAGTCGTAGTAATTGTGACACCTTCCCTAGATGCTGATGAGGAAACAAGTGAGGTCGGAGATTATGATGTCACAGAGGTGTCACTGGGGAAGAGGGGAAAATAGGGTGAATTAAACCTATTGAAAGAAGAAGCCAAGGCAATGGGGGCTCGCTATGAAAAGGAGGCTCAAAAGTACAAGGCAGAAAAGGAGAAAAATGCAAACCTCATGGGGTTGCTGACTGAGCTGGCCTGACCCATTAGCATTATTCCTTTAGAGGCTTCTATGTTAGATGTACTACTTCCATAGAGTGATATAGACTCATTACGGGTGATAAAGAAGAAGTCCCAAGCAGTTGATGAATGGGTCACCTTATAGTTGGGAAATGTCTGGCATTTCCTGGTGTCCACCCTCCCCAATCTATATGCAGCCTGCCACGTATTACATCAGGCCGAAACCACCATCAGTATATGGGAGGTGGACATCGAGAATTATGAGGCATGGAAGGTTGAGTTAGAAGATTTTGTGAGGACCTATCACTCCAGACTTGACCTCACATTGGGAGTAATCAAGAAACTGGTGGGGACTCTGCGTGATAAGATCAATGTAGTTTAGTATTCTTTCAATTTATATAAGTCTTTTATTTTGAAGGTCTCCAGAGCTGATCTATTTAGTACTGACACATGCACATCAGAGGAGTATATTTTGGGGAAGTTTGATTAGTTAATGGAGTCTAGGTATCAATCCCTAGAGGGAATAGATGGAGCTCAAATGACGTGAATAACTCACATGATACTCAGTGGTCACGAGGCGGAAAAGATGGCCGATGAGTTTAAGGGAAATGTTCTAGACCTAGGGGAATAGATTGAGGTGGCCAAGTATCAGTGATATGGCCTTAAAGACATCTATGAAGATGGAATTTCTCATCTCCTCTAGACCTTCAATGACAGTAAGCAACAATAAAGATTCTCCGGGGGCTAGAGAAAACCTAAGTGTTTTTGTATTCTTTATTCTTTTGGAACGTAAATTCCTGGATCCCGGAGTCTCAGATCCTATATTTTGTATTCTTTCAGTGACTCGTGTCCCAGTCCCCAAGGTCGACTGGTCATTTTGAAGGTAGTTAATAAAGGGTGTTAGAAGGTAGGTAACCACTACAAGACATGTCAGCTCATCGGGAGGTTTTTGATAGATGGTCTTCTCAAGGTACCACTTTAGAAGTACATCTGGCACATTAGAGACAGGGTGCCACTTTTCCCATTTATGAGGCATGTAGCCTCAATTCCTGGGGGATCAAATTTCTTCTTTCTCCTTATTAGATCTCTTCTCAAGGTTGATTCTTCCATTCCACTTCTCATCTTTTTCTTCTGACATGATAGGCCTATTCCATCTCTAGGTCTTTTGTAGAGTCGCGCAGGTAGTACTGGCCACTGGATAATGTATTCTATTGAACAGTGTAACATAAGTTAGGGTTAGGGTTAGATGTGTGTGTATAAATAGTAAGTCTAGCCCCATTCCAAGGGTCGGCGAAATTGATGATTTTGCAGTCCATAGTGATAGAAAAGTAGTTTTTCATTTCTCAGTTACAGAGCTCAATGCTCCATAGTTTAAGATTTTAGTAGTTAGATGCTCCCTTGGAGCCACCATTGTACCATGCACCAGTGCTTGCTGGAAGAAATTTTAATGAAGAAGGGAGAGTTCTTGCAATGATATTGTTGGCATTCTGTCTTCTAGGTTGATGGTATTTTATGCTCTATGTTCTTAATGTCCTTTACTCTAACACTTAAAGTAGATTAATGACCTCCTTTCCTTTGCTACTGATGAAGTATGAACTGATGGTTGTATGTTTCTTTTGTATTTAGTATAGTGTGTTAGAGTATTGTTGATGTTTTGAATGTTTGGCACAACTATAGGTAGATGAAATATTTCTAACCCTGCCAGATCTTTTTCAGTTTATTTGTTGAGTGTAAGCACACTTGGAGAAACCTCACCTTCTTGAATCCCTGGAGAGAACGAGTTGAAGATAACCAGCTATCCCCCTTGAAAATAGTCACATCTCCCAATCGAGCCCTACACTATCGAGACTCAATTCTCACATACTTGGAGGCCCAGGGAATCTCATTTCCCCAGACAACCTTTACAGGTGAAGTTGGCTAGTACCCCAGTACACGGTGACAACTTACCTCTATTGGAAGACCTGGTCACAAGAGTCCCATCAACACAACCTATGTAGTATGCTGGATTGGAAAGATTATTTGGGCTGATAACATTTTTTCCACCTCTTGACAAATTAGAGGCTCGATCAGCGGGTTGACTGGCCGTTGCTTTTGCTAGAAAAGCTTAGCATCAGGTTTTAGTGGGATGGTATGAGTCATAATGGATGTGTCATGTGTTTTTAAATCCTCATACCCCCACGCAATCACATCTATGTATTCTCAGAGAATCATGAGAATCTTCTCCTTCTCCTGAGGGGAGTAGGAGGTACCAATGTGTATCATCTTTTCTTCACCGGTCTGGCTGATGTTCACTTTTTCAAAATTTCCTCCCTCAAAAGAGGATGATATCTTTTTCTGGACCTGAGTATCTGAGTCAAAGATTCATTCAAGTGTGACCATCCTCTTCAGGATGGTGTTGGTAGGTAGGTCCATTATCCCATCATCTTCATCACCCTGCCCAGTGTCATCGTGGTCTTGTTCCGTCACTATCTATTCTTCAAAAACACCAGCATTGGCCATGAAGGCCAAGATATGCTGATCGTCCTCAAAAACCTGAAAGTGGGTGACATTATCTAGAATGGATGGGGTGGGGATCATCTCCATGGAAAATCTCCGGAGTCGTGAGCTGGCCATGGGATCAAGTGTGCTAGCAGAAATAGCAAGGGCATCTAGGACATAGTTCCATCACCGGGGAATAAAATCAATGCTAAAGGCATCAAAATCTTTAATAAGGCTCCATGCCCAATTTCTATATGTAGCCAGCTTCTTATCATGACATGTGTACTGACTCTGGACTTGTTTGACAATCAACTCTAAATCACCCAGGGCCCGAAGGTGAGTGATTCCTTTCCTTAATGCAAATAGGAATCCAAGGACCAAGGCCTCATATTTTGTAACATTGTTTGTGTAGTTGAAATGTGGCCTGTAGGATGTGAGGAAGGATTCCCCTCATGGGTTGATTAATTCTACTCTGGCCCCACACTCTTGTTTGGATTGCGACCCATCAAACTTAAGGGTCCACAAATCATTGCTTGTTTTTTGGAGCAGTCTTTGGATTGTTTTTGGGAGACTTAGGAGTTTCCTCCCATGCTGATGGTGCATGGGTGAGGTCTCCCTCCAGAGGGGTTTTGGGTTGAGATCCCCAGAGGAATGGTACTGAAGAAGTGCTTCTAGTAGGGATACTGGGCTCTGGGGAATCATGTTCATGCTCTTTGTTCTAGAGGGCGTCAATGTGCCAGGTAGTGACAGAAAGACAAGCCTCACACTCTAGCTCTGAATGCTTATGATAATGTACCTAGCACCAAGTGTCAGACAAGAGTGTAGCGGGGGTCACTGTGGCACCCTGAGAGTTAACCTCAACCCTCAAATTTTCTTCTAGGTCTAAGGTTCTCTGCAAAAGTATGGGATCCTCTCCTGGGTTGAAATCAAATATTAAGATTTCAAGGGGTTGGTACACCCCGGGGGAAGTCTCAGAGAATAAGACCTTGTTAACCCTCCTGACTTCGGTAAGGGCCTGCTTCATCTGGGGCTCACTTTCAACCTAGATCTTGTTTGATTCTCTTTCCTAGGGGAGCCACAAGTGGGAGAAGTCGGTCGAAAAGTATCCATTCAGGGACTTAGACCAATTCTAACTTAATAACATCCCGTAAGTCTCTGGGATATCCACCACTTGAATATCAATTATGCTGGCTATTCCAAGGTCCTGGATGAGCTGTATTTAGACATTCTTCAATTCACCCACCATTTTCACAATAGTTTTACCCAACTAAATTATTGCACCATTAGATGGGGTGGGTCAAAATCCAAGCTTCTAGCATATGGATAAGGGCATGATGTTTCCCGAAGCTCCAGAATCTACTAGGCAGTTGTGTATGTTTTTTTCTTATATGTTCAGGCCTATTAGGAATGGAGGATCTTCATTATTTCCCCAAAAGATGGCTGTGTTGGTGTCCTCAAAAGAGACAGTCTTGGGCAGGCAGCTGACAGCTTCTGGGTTTCCGAATAATTTCAAAAGAGACTTCTTCTGCTCAGGATAGTTTAGCAAAAGCTCCATCAAGGTCATGGAGGTGGTGGTTTGTTCTAATACCTTTGTGATGTCAAACCTTCCTCTCAGGAATTGGCAGCTTCCCTTGGCCAGGTCCTTGGCTTGGTTAGAGCTAGAACCTTTTAGAGGGATAGGCTGATCAGTTGCATTATCCCAGGGAGGAGTGTGTGCATGAGGTGTTCGCGTGTAAATTGGTTCTTTACCGGCCTAGCTCTGAGTGTTGTAAGGATCCCATGGGTTGGTGAAAGCATTGGCCTCAAAGGCCAGAATCGACTCATCAAAGAATCCTTACAGTTTGGATTCTTTTTCATCTTCTCTAGCGGATCCGAAGAAGATGGTCTCACAGGTGAATGCACCATGAGTTGGCTCTTACACAGGAGGTTTTGGGTTTGTAGGATCAAATGATTATTGCCTGTCCAGCTGGGAAATCATGATGACCTTCTCTAGTGTGCCACAGTTTACCTTGTTGTGGGAGCCTGTGTCATGCAATCTACACCAATTGGTCATGGGCTAGAAGTCTATGACTGGTGTGAAATGGGATGGTCCATCACCATTCTGATTGGCATTTTGGTTTGGAGGTGGACCTCCAGTTTTTGCGTTGTTGTTCCATTGTTGTTGGTTGGGCTGAGGCCCATTATTGAAATTTCTTCCCCTGACATTGTTGTTTTGTTGGTCGGAGAAAATATTCCCTCTCTGGGAATTGGAATTCTGGGGTGCATAGGACCCTGCCTTTAGTTGACCCATGTCCATAGTCAAGGTAGACAACATTCATTGAAGGGATTCAACCTCAGTTCTCAACTGAGTGTTCATGTCATAATGTGATGGTTATTATTGTTGGTTCCCTGGGAAGGTAGCAGCATTTTTCAGAGTCGAGGGTGGAAGTCCTCTAGCTGTGGACGACTGAAAAAGGGGCACTCTGGATGGTTGTGTCTGTGGTTGTTGTGTCTACTACAGCTGGTTCCAAGGGAAAGATTCCAGACCCAGTATTATTTGAGTCTATGATGGATATACGTACTGGGCCTGCTAGTCTATTGGTGGTGGCAGGGGATTCATGGCCATCACGGGGGCACCCATTGCTAGATTGGGGTTATATCCCTGGTGTAAGGAGTTCTGCTGGGGATCATGTTAAATGGCGTGCTCTGCCCAATCCCACTCGGGGATTTGTTGAGGTCGTGGGACATCTCTAAAGCTAGGTTGTATACTTTTTCAAAAGTATCTCGGTCGCTTAGGATGGTAGTTCTCCAAAGGAGAGTGGCAACAAAGGGATCCATTGCTTTGAGATAGGTCTGTATAGTCACTTTTGCAGATGGGATGAAGGGGCCCGTGCAACACTTTAGGACACACTAGAACCAGTGATTGAATGCTATGAGGGGTTCATTTAGTTCCTTCCTAATGTAAATGAACTGGCTATGGGACCAAGCTGGGTCCATGTGTATGCGGAAGGTAGCCAGGAAGGCATCTTCCATGTCCTGCTAGTTGTTGATGGAGTTGGCAGGAAGATTGAGGTACCAGTTCAATTCATTCTGTCTCAAGGACAGAGGGAACATCTAGGTCACAACATCCTAATGTTGGATCCAGTGTCAGTTCATGGCATCTTTGTATGTTTGTAGATGTTCTTCTGTGGTTCGTGAGCCTAAGTGCTTATATCGGAGACAAATATTTTCGGGGTGCGGGGGTAAATCGTTGGCTGCACCCAAAAAAGTTCCCATTGGGGACCCGATATTTCCAAAATTAGTAGCCATTGGGGGAGTTAGGTATTGATTAGGTTGAGCGTTAATCCCTAGGATTGTCTGGGGGGCTTGGGTATTATGTGGTACGCTTGATCCCCAGACAATGGTGGCTGGTCTAATTTTTTGGGTCAGTTTCTTTCGAGTAGGGGGCTCAAGTTCCATAAACCTTTCAGGATTGGGGGCTGATCTAAGGACTCTTTCAAATCTCACTGGGGAGAAAGACCCAATCCCACTGAAGGCTTGAATACTAAAACTATGGCTTGGGGAACCCTCGGGCGGTGTAAAATCTGAATCCTAAGAGTGGGATGAGTTCATGCCCTCCTTCTAGCGCCAGTTTCTGTTGACGGGACATTGTGACTGGGTCCGCCAACAGATGTAAGTTGTCACTGGGTACTGGGGTACCGGCCAATTTTTCCTATAAAGGTTGTCTAGGGAAATGAGATTACCTAGGCCTCTAAGCATGTGAGAGTCAGGTCTCGACAGTGTGGGGCTTAGTTGGGAGATGTGACTATTTTTTGAGGGGGATAGCTAGTTATCTTCAACTCATCAACCCTGGGGATTCGAGTAAATGGGGTTTCCTCCAAGCATGTTTTCACTTAACAAATAAACTTAAAAAGATGGTGCAGAGTTAGAAGTATTTCATCTACCTACAGTTATGCTAAACATTCAAAACATCAATAATGCTCTAACACACTACACTAAATATCGAAGAAATATACAACCATCAACTTATATTTTATCAGTAGAAAAGAAAGGTCATTAATCTACTTTAAGCATTAGAGAAAAGGACATGAAGAAAATAAAGAATAAAATACCGTCAACCCAAAAGATAGAGTACCAACAACATCATTGAGAGAACCCTTCCTTCTTCATTAACATCCTTCCAGCAAGAACTGGTGCGTGGTACAATGATAACTCATAGGGAGCATTTAACTACTGAAAGCTTAAAACTATGGAGCATTGAGCTCTGCAACTAGGAAATGAGAAAACTACTTTGCTATTACTGTGGATTGCAAAATCATCAATTTCACCGACCTCTAGAATGAGGTCAGACTTATTATTTATACACATCTTTTGACCTAACCCTAACCTTAACTTATTTTACACTTTTACAATAAATTACATTATCTGGTGGCCGATACTACCTGCACCATGTTACAAAAGACCTTGAGATGAAAAAGGTTTGACATGTTAGAAGAATAATACAAGAGAGATGGAGTGGAAGAATGGGCATCGAGAAGAGAGCTAGGAAGGAGAAAGAAGAAATCTGATCCCCCGGGGATCGAGGCTACATGCCTCATAAATGGGAAAGTGGTGCCCTATCTCTGATGCACTAGGTGTATCTCTGAAGTGGTGCCTTGGGAAGACCATCTGTTATAAACCTCCTATCAAGCTGACGTGTCTTATTGTAGTTCCCCATCTTTTGACAACCTTTATTATTGTCTTGAAAGTGACTGGTCAGCATTGGGAACCGAGACATGGGTCACGTGAAGAATTCAAAAATGTGGGATCTAGAACTCTGAGATTCAAGAACTTGTGTTCCAAAAGAATAAAGAAAACAAAATATGATGTTGGGCTAAATTCTCCCAGATTCGGAGAACTTTATTGACTTATATTTTCTCCCAAGCCTCTAACACTTGGCTAATGCTCTCTTCATCCATGCTCTGGATGCTATCCCATCAGCTATGGATAGCCTCCATTGCCTCCTCAACCTCTCTGGCCCCGCTCTAGAACTCGTTCACCATCTTAATGGCATCGTGCAACTAAATCATGGTCTTTGACAACCGGGACAACCTACCTTGATCAAAATCTCCGCTCGGCAGATATAGGGATTCCATCCTTTCATCAAACTTGTCGAGGACATGATCCTCTGGGGTACATGTTTTTGTGGTGAGGGGATCAACTTGTGAAATCCCAACCATCAATGCTTGGAATAAGCCCAAGGGATATCGGACACCTATTAGCTTTTCTTTTAAGGTCTTAACCAGTTCTTTGCAAGCCTCAATTTTGAGGGAAAGTCTGGGGTACCGAACCTGGAGGGAATCATATGATTCTTATCCCAAAATGTCAAACTCTGTGGAAACCTCCTCGCTAATACTATAGATCTCGTCCAACCCAGCCTTCCATTTTTCATATTTTTCTTAGTCTAACTCCCACACCTAAGCGGAGCTTCTTGCGTGGCTAAGGGCGAGATCTACCCTATAAAATCCTGGGAGGGATGCCGCTAGAAATTATCTCATGCTATTATTTTCTTAGCTGCCCACCTGTCTAGTGCTTGTGCCTTTTTCTTCATCATGTGCAGTGAGTCCATGTGACCCTGTGCAAGCGGTAATCCAGAAGAAGGGGTTTTGGGGTGAACTTCGGCCAAGGGTCATGTTAGTTCTTCTAGAAGTGTGAGGAGATTGGAATTTGTCTCTCTTTCCTATTGCAACTTCTGGCCCTATTTCACATACCAGGCCTCTATAGCCTAGGTAGCCACTTTTAGCAAGTTCAATTCCCCTTGCTTGTCTCTTTTCCCCAGCTCGACCTCTGTTATATTATAGTCTTAAGGCCTTGCAGCCATTGCATCTATATTTTTTGGGGGCATTATGATGACTATAACGGTGCTGCCTACTGGGTTGGTTCAGAGAGTATGGACCACCCATGCCCTTTTATGCTTCTTTGTCTTAGTATTCTTGGCCATCATCTTGGCCAGTGATAAAGGAGTGCCTGTAGTTACCGCTGGAGCTTTTATTTTCTTGGTTTCTACCAGCCATTGGGGTTGATGGGGCAACCTGGGTGCCAATTCCTATTCGTTAAGATCCATTTCTAAATCCGGCGGTGAATTCCCTAAGTATACATTTTCTTCGGGTTCTTTTTCTTTCTCCTATTCCGGTTCCTTTTGCTCTTGTTCTTTTCTTATTTCCTATTCTTTGGAACCTTCTATATTTTCTTCTGCACTGGTGTCCTCTGTAAAATCACCTAGGATCTTTTGCCCAGTCTCTACTTTTGTATTCTCAGGGACCTCATCTTTCCTGCTGGTATCAGCAGCCTCTTCATTTTCTTCTTTTAGGACCTCCTTGTCCATTAGTTGCTACTGTTCTTGGGCCATACTAGCCTCATTTACTTCAACATTCTCCTCCTCTATTGGGACATCCTCTAGAGGTGGGTGAGGTTGTTGGCCAAAGTTTAACAAGGTGGTAGCTTTTACGACCTCACTGAAAGTGCTTTGGGGCACTTGGTCACCCAAAGTTCCCAAAGGCACCTAGAGCATGATGGTTGGAGGTACAGTTGTTCGCTAGGGTCTGGGTTCTCCTTCCATCGGTGGCTCAAGTGTAGGTTGCCTTGGCAAATCTGCAATCCCCTGGACCGGTATCCTTTCTTGTTCATGCCCTGTTTGGGTTTTTCTCTTAGCCTCTTGTTCGGATGCATCTTCTTCTTCAGGAATTTCCTTCTCTGTAGGGGCCTCTTCTTTATCTTGAGCCTCAATTTCCTTCACTGCAGTATTAATTCCTTGCCGGATCTCCAAAAGCTCCTCCACCAAAAATGTGTCATCAAAATCATCATGAGGTAGAGAGGAGTCTGAGATATCTTCAAGTTCAGGAGAATCCAAACTTACATCCATCTGGGGCTTCTCAGGCATACCAAGGGCGACGCTTGGTGTGGGGGCCATAGCTATTTTCTTTTTCCTTGTTAGAGAAGCCCCAGTGTCCAGAATGCTGGAAGACTCTACCTCAGCTAAATTTTGCCTATTCATCATCACTATCAATGAAGGGGGTCCCATTGAGTGAGAAGCTGCCATTGGAGTAATCAGGAGATTGATAGCCACCTACATGCTGTTTTGTTGGCTGGCCAATTTCGCTGCCTCCATTTGATCATGTAGTTTTTCCATTAGGAGTGTGTGAATCTGAGGGGATGCCTTGGGTACCAAGACTCCTTCCTTTTCTTTTCCTTTGCTCACACTCACTTTAGCGGGTGCGGCAGATGAAGAAGGTCTGACACCAGTTGAAGAAGGGAGGGTCTTCTTGATTGCTTCTCTCTTGCAGGTTCTTTTGGGGCACACCCAGGAAAAATACCTATGAATTGCTTCTATGACGGGGCGACATACCCCTTCAATTGTTAAATCCTTTGGAGTGGCCCAATCCACTAGAGGGAGGTCCAATTGGTTTGACCCTTGTCCCTTGTATGCTGGATCTTCTAGTGGCCCATCATCATTGAAACCCTTCAGGAAAGTCCAAAGGTCTAGCGCCTACATGATTTGATATAATTGCTGCCTAGTTGAAAGTCTTGTTGTGTTTTGTTATACAGTATAAGAAATAATACATCCACACAGAATTCCTGAGTGTGGGGGCATCCAAAGATTCTACACAAAAATATTGTGCCTACTTGAATGGGCTCCTTGAAATCCCCGCGTGGAATTTCCAATTTCATCCTTTTATAGTCTCACTTTGGAGACTTCAACCAATGATTATTGAGGTGTTTCTAGGAAATGATCTTGGCCTCACCAAATTCCTTTAGTGAGCTGGCCCTGGTGATGACGGTGGACCCTTTGAACTATGAAATTCCCAACCCAAAAACAAAGGTTGGGGCATCCAATGTGATGATTGTGGTGGGATATTACAGCGGTCAGGGATCTGGAAACAAGACTGAGTGAGTGGTCAGATTATTTAATGCCACTAGCTGTCGGATAAGTTTGGGTGATTGCACCGTGCATTGAAAGTTCACGGCCTTGATGATGCTGGAGGTAGCAAGGGAAGTGGCTATCTTATCCCCCTGTTCCTTTAACCTATAAGTGGTATGGATTAGACCCTATAATTTGGCCCAACTCCCAGGGTCCGGATCTATTATTTCATGAACTTTGGAGTCTATCTTGGACCCCGCAACACTTCCATCTTTCAGATACTTGGAGGTTAAAGGAAACTTGGCTTAAATTCTTTCAATCATTGATTTTGTAGCTACCCAGGTAGAGATGGTTGGTAGTTCCAGACTATCTAGAGGTGCAAAATCATCAGACATTTTGAACTAGCTTATTAGCAACCTGTAAGACCAAAAAACAATTAGGACATATATAAATATGAATTAAAACTCTAGGAGATTTCTCACCAGCCCACACCTGTCAAGCAAATGTTAGCACCTATATCAAAATTTCTAGAGTATCTAAAAATGAACATGGATTAAGCATTTTGGGGTGTGTGGACACTGTGACAAGGAAAAGTAGAAGACAAGAGCCTACTGGGAGTTTGGAGTCTAGACAAACTAGCCATTACCGACGTGACTGGAAACAAGCCATACTCTAGTCGTTGTGCATTGGCATGTGGGAAAATGGCAAGCAGAGTGAAGGCAGTTATGGCATTGATTAGGACAAGTGGGCCGACATGGGGCAAAATTGAATGCCATATTAGACACATTTCAAATGCCATATGTGGGAAATTAATCCTGCCATTAATGTGAGAAGATAGAGGAGAGAGAAAGCCGCCATGGTTCGAACCAGTGAGGTGTCAAGTTCAAACCATGGTGACCTTGCCTTGGTGGGATCAATCTCGTGAGGAAAAAATACATGACAGAGTGTGAAGAACTCACAAGATCTGAGGGATATACAAAGCACATATATACATGACATACATGAAAAGCACAAGAGGGTCAAGGGCTGAAGCGTATAAACACAAGATACAGAAAATATACATCATCTACAATAATATACAACAAAAATGGAACACAGAGAAACTACCCTAAAACAAAACTAGAATGTACAGACATATACATTATCCTACATCTACATAGAGGGCAGACAACCCTCTGGCAGAGTCAACCCACCAATGGGTGGCAGACCAAACAACAAGAAAGGCAAAGACAAAAATAAAACAAAGCAAAGCCAAAATGAAACAAAAACTGAGAGTGAAGGTAAGAACTAGAAACACCAACCTATAATCTGAAGAATGGAAAAGGGAAGAAGTACTAAGGCCACTCTACAACAGCTTTGACCTTTGACACCAAGAACAACTACCAAAGATTGATTCGTCATTACCCACTAAGCTCAAAGAAACTCACACTCAATTCACATTTAAATAACCAATGAATCACTCTGAAAAATCTAAGTGTTTTTAATAGTGGTAACTGTGAAAATGATAGGTAAATCTTATTTATACCTAAGGTAAAAGAAAGCTACCTTCTCTCTGCAAACTTCAGAACATGCAAACCTCCAGACTTCAGGCCCAGGGATTCCAAAAAACCATGTCTTCTTACGAGAAGAAGACATCGTGGCAGAGAATCCTAGAGTCCGGAATCCATCCTTTGGAAAGGAAACAACTGACTCTAGGACTGGATCCCGGAGATGCAAATGACAAAAAAAAAAACAAACCCTATGGGAAGAAAAACCCAGAGAAGGAAACAAAAGAAAAAAGGGTAAAGAGAACAAGGAAAAAGAAAAAAGCAAAAAGGGGGACCCAAATTTTTTCATACAAAATGTAGGGATGGGTATGTCGGGCATAACAACATTATCACATTTGATTCCTTCTATCAGAGAAATGAAACCTTTTCCTTTCACATAATAGGGTTCATCATTCCCATAACTGACACTCCCACCATCATAGCGTTCAAGATGTTCAAAATTTGTCTTATCACTAGTCATGTGATGAGAGAAACCACTATCAATTATCCATGTGTCATTTTTACTGATATGTGAGAAAAGTGTTGTCTTTTCATTTTCTTCATCTAACTCATCCTTAATATAAATATAAACCTTTTCATCTTCTTCTTCATCACTGTCAAAATCCTTAGAAATATAACAAGACTTCTTACCTTTGTCCTTGTAGCTCTTGTAGTTCTTGAAATTTTTCTTTTCTTTGTACTTGTTGAACTTTTTCTCATCTTTGTCTTCTTTGTTCAGACACTTGGCAACAATGTGACCAACCTCATTGCATGAAAAACAAATGAATGGAATTTTACCTTTGTATTTTCCTTTGGAAGATCTCCTTGCAAGTAATGCTTCAATGATATCTAGATCTTCATCATCAGATTCTACATCACTATAACTTTCAATCTTCTTTCCTTTTTAGTATCTCTCCTTCTTACCAAGGTTTAATTTAGCTTTGAATGTAGAGTCAAGATTGCTAGAGCTAGGAGAATAATTTTCAAAGTTGTAAGCCTTCCGACTAATGTATCCAGAGTTATATCTGTATTGCACCTCATCTCTTGAATAGATGAAACTCTAATAGCATAGATAGGAAGTAAAGTTCTTAATACCTTGCTAACCACTATTGTATCTTCAATTATTCCTCCTATAGCTCTGATGGCACTCACAATCTTCTTGATTCTTTCACAGTATCTTGTAATGTCCTCTCCTTCTTTCATTTTCATCTAGTCAAATTGTCCTCTAAGACTTTCTGCTTTGGCTCGCTTTACATTTGCATCTCCTCCATGAATGTCCTATAATTTCCTCCACATATCATAGGCTATAGGGAAGTCCTTGACTTCATCAAATTTTGAGTAGCTGAATAAAGAAGCTATATCAATCATCATTATGTTATGAAGCTTCTGTTAGCTCTTTTTCTTGCAGAATCAATTATAATAGCAATAAATGCCAGACTCTCTTGTACCCAAGTTAGATTCTCATAGGGAAAAGGCTAATTAACAAGGATGAAAAATCCTTCTACACTTTGGGCTCCACATACCTAGATGGGTGCACCTTTGACAAAATATTATCTTTCAGCAGTTTTTTTTTAATAGTGGATTAAGGATTGGTGATCCTTCTTTTTATGCCATTAGGCTTAGGAAGGCTAACCTATTGATTCAATCTTCAAGGAATCACTAAGATGAATTGTACTAAATATAATTAGCTAGACATATACTTGAGATAACAAAAATATAAAGATTGATTAAATTTGAATTGATGATAACAACCACTTGTCAGCATTTTGACCAGTGCCTAATCATGGGTGATAGAGTCAAAATAGAGCATACATATATTAAAGATAATCAATGGAAATACAAATGAACCCTAGATAGAATGCCTTACAAACTATCCTATCATCCTCACACCCCTATATCAAATCCTTGCATAAACCCTAACCCTCTACAATTATCTGCAAGATTTAAAACACTCCTTGTAAGCAACTCACAGACAAGAACATGGCTACTTTATAACCAGTATACTCAAAATGCCTTACAAATTGAACATACAATAATCAATAGAAAATGCAAGAAGACATCATTGATATCAAAATGGAGACTCCATTGTATTTTATTAATGTAAATTCGATATCAGTACATTCAAAAGACTCAAAACTGACATTCAGACACAATTCAGTAATCTACCTTGTAGTCTTATTTTTTTACCATCTCTTTTACAATATTACAACTTGATACTTATAGACAGCCACAGTCATCTTGGAATCCTTTTGGAAAATAAGGATGCAACAAGCTACGGATGACTAGACTAGAGGACAAAATATAGTTTTCAGATGAGACAAAATTTCAGGCGGATGGGATAACAAATCTTTGCTACAAGCCATGTAATCTTTTGTCCTATGACCGCTTGAATTCTTGAATTTTCTCTGAGGTGGCTGGGTCCTTGTCAACTGGGATTTGTTCTCTTGCTGATGTAGAGCCCCCAATATCTGATTTTCTCAAACTGGTCGACCTCTTTTGTGTTAGCTGTCCCCTTTTTGTTTACTGTCTCATGCTACCGGGGTGACTATACCACACTTGCTAACCCATGTAGTGAACACCTCATCACTTGGCCAACTGAAACTGAGGACCTCATCCTTTTGACTATTGAATTCTTCCTATTCATCATTAGCTTTTTTAACTTCTACCTCCCAGGATTCAAAAAATGCCTTGGCTTTGTTTAAAATATCAATGGTTAACACAAACCAACCAGTATTCGCCAATGTAACAATACTTTTTGTCCTGCTGGTTAGTGTTTCATTCAATTTCCTTAGCCATAATACTTCATTTTTTATGTTCCCATCTTCTTTGAACATGTTGGGAAACATGTCATATCTATCCCTGGAGAACTCTTCTCTCAAAATTGTGACCCTCTTTATGACCATGCTCTTCTGGATGTCCAAATTAACCATCAATGTGAGATATTTATGGGTGCTTGTTAGAATGATATCAATATTGTTCTATTCCTTTGAAAGAGAGTAAAAGGATTTGACATGGGCTGCCTTCCCTTTCCAGTTCTTCATTATCACATCCCACTGTTCTTTTTCACTATCATGTTTGCTTATGATGCCTGCAATCTTCTTTCCCAGTAGATAGAGGTTAGAAAGGTTAACTTCACTGACACACCTTTTGAGGTTGGAAAATATTTGACTAGAATTTTTTTGTTTCACCAATTCCTAAGCCTCTTTGTATGCATGAGAATCTTCAAGATCCCTTTTACCCTCTTCTTCTAGCCTTGATCTCTCACTGATCAACCTGCTTTTCTCAGCCTCTAATTCTGCTCTTTGGCATCAATGCCTTCTTGGGTGGTGGGATTTAAAGGTGTAGGCGATGGGGGATATGTCACAAATGGACTAGAGGAGGAGGGTTGGTGAGGTTCTTGAGAAATTACCCCTTGGGGCATAAGTTGAATTTTTTGATTACCCTCCAGTACTACTATTATGTTATCCTTCAACAAGGATTTGACCTTTTCCTCATTGTAAGATTTAAGTACAAACTCATACTTCTCATTTAAATTGGCATAAGCCTCCCTTTCTCTCTCAGCTACCCTTAGGCTTAAACTAGTTATTTGAACAATGAGATCTGCTACTTCAGTTCCCAAAGTGTCAACAACCCTCTTCACAATTAGGCTGCCTGTATCTTCAATATCATCACCCTCCTTTATTCTCCTCTTGACTTTCTTCTTCAATGACCAAATTGCTAGAGCTGCATGGTCTTCACTAAACTGGGTACCAATTAATCTTCCAGTAGTGCTCATAGGTTTCGCCTGCTTTCTGACACCATCAAAGACTACTACATCTACTAGATCCCATTGAGGTAGTATGAGAACTCCCTACTTCTTAATCATTTCTCTACCCTCTTCAAGGGTGATCTTATGAAAATTTGATACCATCTCCTTCTTAACCTCCTTCTCTATATCTTCTTTAGCAGAGTTGGGCTCGAATTCTTGTAGCTTTTGGCACTTGTGATTGAATTCATCAATGTGGCATCTCCTTAGAAATTGAATGAATGCCCTGGTTTTAATGAAATTGTCATCAGACAAGAATTCATCACTGGCCTACTTGGTTATAGGATCTAACTCCCTGCCAAAAAACTCTACTACTCTAAGGTCAGTTGTTGTATGTTTAGGTGCCTCTAGCATCCCTTCTTGTAGCTCTTGAGTAGTAACAACCACTTCACTAGCATTCCTCAATTACACCAATTGCTCAGCAATAGCTTGGTCATCATATTGCATGGGGGATTGGGAAGGAGAGTACAATTCACTCTCTTGTTTTGTTGTTTCCACCCTTTGTCTTTTGGGAGAGGGCACTTCTTGAACATCAACATTTTTTGGCCTTTTTCCTTTATGCGGAAGAGGTTTGTCAGCTTTAGGTGCAACAGTAGTGTATCCTCTTATTTTATACACTATATAATCCCCTGGTGGGACTATTCTCCCCTGTGGAAGTTTATTCAAGACAACAAGAGCCTTTTCTGGTTCATTTTCAATTGATCTCTGCCTCTTCTCATTTAGGGTTTGTATGATCTGTAATGCCCAAAATAATCTAGGCAAAAACACAACTAATTTTTTTTTTTTTTTGTTTTTTTAAAAAAAAAAAAAAAAAA
>MU224934.1:457634-490199 GCA_018584345.1 Thuja plicata | reverse complement strand
TCACATTCACAAAAGAAAACACGATACAACGAGGTCGCACTCTCTCACTTGAGTCGACCTTGGATTTTACTGATTGCACAAGATCCTATCCTGTTTCCCCGGATTAAACCATGGCCATATCCCTGCATGCTCAAACTCTATGTCAATACATTATATAAAAAAAAACCATCTATATTAATAAACATTTCAACATAAAATGATAGCATCTTCTAATCAATATACTTGTGCATACGTCTACATCATATAGCATCACAAATTTGCGGAACAAGTGTTAGCATCATATTCTCGAACCATGATTTCATTAATGAATATAATATCAAAGATAACAGAACAAAGCTGAATACATATATCATGCAAAAATCAAGATATCAAAATAAGCATGTGTATAGATATAAAGAGTACAGAAATAGTGATCATCAACAAAACCTGTAACAACTACTCATAAGGTCCAAAAGATGACATGCATAAACCATAATGTCAAAACTCAAAATATCATCCAGATGAGTCAAGTGTCAAAATGAAAGTCAAACTAGGACAGGTCAGGGCAGGACCTCACATGATCCCCTCAAAAAGATTCATTAGGGAGTCAATTTTGTAAGACCATGGGAAAAATTCCTTTAAAGGATCATAAGTCTTGTCAAAATTTCGTACAATGTCCAAAGACTTGTTGTATGCCATCCATTTCTCTTTCCTAACTTCCTCAACAGCAAGGTCAAAAATATTTCTGATGATATCCTCAGGGTAGTTGAATTGATGTTCTAATATCAAGCATTTAGTCCTCTTCCTTAACATACCCATGATTAAATCTTCATTATCTGCACATCTGGACACAGACGTGGCTAAATGATAAGGCTCAAAATACTTGTCAAACTATGTCCACCCACCTTTGGTTATGATGAAGTGATGGGCTCTTGTGAGGGTAGGAAAGATGTTTCCCTTCATCTTTCCGGTCAGGGCTTCTTCCTGTAGCCCACCCAATTGCCTTATAATTTCTGCTACTCCAATCTTGAGTGAGACTCTATAGGGAAGCACATAAGGGGTTCCTCTGAATCCATAAACCCTAATTACTATAGAAAAAAGGGTAAAAAATTAAATCTCCCCAATTGTGAGCAATTTTTAGCTTTTGGGCATATTCCATAGGCCTTAAAAGCGTAATCATTTTAGTGTGGACCTTGGCATTTTGGTTGCTCAATAGTGACTTGAGTCTAGTTGCAAAAACCTTATCAAAATACACATAACTAACACTCTTCCTATCCCATGAAAAATCTACACTCCACATCTAAACATGCAATTCTTTACCATCTTGGAATTTATTCAGTTCCATTTCTTCCTCAAAGAAGTCTGCATTGTTGAACAAGAACATATGCATCATGAGGGAATACCATCCCATTGGTTTATGTATGTTGCTATCTTGAATTCCTGCTAGACCCTCATGCATCTCCTGAGCAATATAAGATGCAAAATCAAATACTACTGACAGGTGCGGATGAAGAATTTGAACAACCATTAGCATCATATGGACATGCATTGTTACATCTTCATCTACACCCAAAACTCAACATAGAGCATTGTACATCTTTCTGGCCTTGCCATTAAAAAGATCCAACTTGAAAGGTTTTGGGGTCCTAGGCCCTACTACAACCAAGTCCCCTATTGTATTAAAATACCCCTTCAATGCTTCATCCCTGTAATACTCCCTTTGATTATGGTATACTTCTTTAAAGTACTCAAAATCAATATCATCCATATGCTTAGAGGTGTCAGTTAGCTTGAAGATCCTTCTAATTTCATTAGCTGATATAGTCAACAATACATTTCCCTGAGTATCCCTAACAACCCTAGCCACCTTATCATAAGTGTTTGCAATTAAAGTGAACAAATCAGTGTCCATGAACACACCAGGTGCTATCAGTTTTCCCACATCTAACTGCCAAATATTGCAGTCTGGGGTAGGGGCATTCCTCTGGCTATAGGCTATCCTGACCAGAGTAAGGCCATCAAAACTAGTATTGACATCTTTCGCCCATCTACCAGAATCGTATAACCCTTCTCCAAGTTTGAAGCAGGGATGTGGTGGAACTACCCTTTTAATTTGAGTGGCATCTCCTAAGGACAGTGGCAATTTTTGTAACAAATTTTCCCTAATGTTTCTTTTTTGGTAATCAACCTCTCCTGAAATCTCAACTCTAGGGGCCATTCTAAGGTTTTTCTTTAGATATTAGACTGAGATTCTGAGACAAAGTTCTAAAAACCTTTCTGAATTGCAAATTCCACCACAATCTGAATGCTAGTGAATCAGTAAGCTTACCCATTCTACACAAAAGTCACGTGAAGCCCATTTTCTCTGCAATCCCATCTTTGGTCAAATGATTTTGATGAATCATTGTGATTGAAAGTCAATTTAATCAATTCTACGGCCTCAATCAAATCAATCTTTTGAATTGAATTCAACTGGAGTTGCCACATGTTCTGTAATTAATTCACATGCTTCAATTTTGTGGCTTAATGACTCTTTGCAACACATTTTATCAACTTTGAATTTGAGCCACAGATTCTAGACATCGTTCTTTGCATCTGACGACTATCTTATTTTCCTAAAAACAACTATCCACCGAGGACATGTGTCACCACCACTTAATCTCTTACTCACTAGATGTTGAGCACTTTCCTTTTAAGTGATTAAATGAGCCATTAGATGTAAAACAACTTAACTATGGTTTAAACTCTTGCCAGCTCTGAATGCCCGGGTCCACCAGCTGCCAGATGTCATCACCGCTTAATGGCTTGCCTGATTGATGTCGTGCATCTTGGGTATAAGCCATTAAGCCAACTGTTAGATCTTTCCAGGCTTTAGCACCTTTTATACTATCTATGAATGGACCCACATTCTTCCCTGGATAGGTGTCGCTACCGCTTAATGGCTTTCCCATTAGATGTCGTGCACTTTTCATTTAAGCCATTAAGTGAGCCGTCAGATTCCTTCATACTTGCCCACTGTTTAACTGAGAAACTTTGTGACTATTCACCCCCACCAAGGACATGCATCACCACCGCTTAATTTCTTAACCGATAAATGTCATTAACTTTTTGATTAGGCCATTAAGCGGGCCATTTGATCAAAATTGACATGCTCACCACATAAGATAATGACATAAAAGGGATTTTTTCATGGTGTGACTTAGGAATTATTAAAGTGGTTAGGAATCATAGTCTTTTTGTAAAAAGAAACCCATTTAACATGGATAGATGACTTGAGGTAACTTAAGTGACCAAAAAAGTAACATGAAAATAGAATCAGCCAAGACAGTTAGGGTTTTTTGGTCATTTTCCACCATTTTCAACTAGGTTAAGGGTTTGAGAAAACTTTGCAGAGGCATAAGAATTATTTTATTCTTGATTTCAAAGCCTTGGACACTACCAATGATAAGGGACCCTAAGAAAAATACAAGGCACAATATAAATAGGAAATAGCACCAACAACTTCCCTTCCATCATCTGTTCCACAGTCATAGTCCCTGTTGGTTCCACATTTTTTCTGTCCAAAAATTGCAAACTAGCATCTCCAATAGTAGATAGATATAGTTTCATCAGCTCTTTCCATGTAAGGAAGCTGTCTATTTATCTTTGGGATCTCCCTTATGTAAGACATCTATGATCTTTAGCTTAGGCCTTGAAACCTTTTTGAAAGCACTTGCAATTCTGATACCAATTGTTGGAAATGAGATAAATAACTGAGAGGGGAGGGGTGAATCAGTTGCTCCAAAACATATCCCTTGTCCCTTAAATGTCTTAAACAATATAACACTATTACTCAATTAATTAAGATATTCTTCTGTAACTCGGGTGTTAAATCAATCTTTATGATATCTAATGCAATTATACTTTACTAATTAAGTGCAAAAACATAAAGCATGAAACAAATAACATATACATAGGTGACACTAAGATTTAACATGGAAACCCAATATGGAAAAACTACCAATGTAACTAGTTACTTTTTTTCACTCTTTTGAAGTGAGCCCTATTAGGAGCCAACATTGTTAAAGGTTAGAAAACACACTGTTAGGTGTGACCTTGTTAGAGGATTTAAATCACCCTGTGAGGAGTGGCCTTGTTAGAGGTCTTTAGCACTTCAACATAGAATTGCTACCTTGTGAGAGGATTTACAAAAAGACTGTTAAGTCTACTCTGTTAAGAGATTTGAGATCACTGCTACAATTGTTAGAAAGTAACAATGAATTGACCTATATGTGTAAGCAATTGTCTTTGCTGATTTAGATCTTTGTTCTGATTATAACTAGATCCTTATTGATCAAATATTCTATTGCAGCTTCGAGTGTTCTGTACTTAGTCAGAATCCCATCTGATTTCACCTTCACCCTTTATATCATAGAATTCCACACTTCTTCTTATACACACTTTCTTACTCCTATTCAATCCAAACTTGACCTTTCATATATATGATAAGCCCTGTCAAGTCGGCTTGAATATACTTCTAAATAAGTAATAAATCATAATTTAGTCAGCCTCATATAACCAATTAATTATATAATGTAAACCACTGTTAGTCGACTGACACTAAATAATCAACTTGGTTAACACTGAGTTTCTTTGATGCCTGACCATGACTGAAATGCCCGAGTGACTCGGTCAACACTAAAAAACTCTTTCTATTCACCAACTGTGCTTGGTATGAATGTAGACATTTGTGTAACATCACTACTAAGTGTAAACACATGTGTAACATCAATGACAATACATAATTAAATAATTGTCTTCAACAATATATATTGAAAATAATATAATTTCATCTTAGATCCATTTGCTTTAAACTGATAGTTTAGAAATTTGCAGGTAACATGATAGAGAATTTAAATAAAATTGTTGAATGGTGTCAAAATCATTTTGCTAGTTGGGACACCAAATACAACAAACATTATTTTTGGGAAGTGAAAGGTAATTTATATTTTGTTGGAAAATTCTAAATTAAAATTTAATTTTGTGTTCATCTATGTTATCATAATTATTGATCTAAAAATGTGCAACTTTCATTTCATATTTTTAATAGATATAGACCGATCTAATCCTTACAATTGTCAAAGGATTGTTTGTATTAGAAGTTCACATCAATTGATGAGTATTGGACAATGCAAGCCTCTATTGATTCAAGTAAGAGAAAAATCATGTTTCTGTGTTGACTGCGTTAAGGACAATCCAATAAGTCAATACATAAGAATATTACAAATGGATGTGTTTCACGATGGGATATGAAGGAGTTAATTAGAATGCCTCATGAAGATGATGACATTGACATAAACATTCATGATCCTATATATTCAGCTGATTATGAGCGTGTTTCTGATTTAGTTGTTATAGGTGCATGCACATACATGTTCTTTTATTTAAATTTAATTTATTGTACTTTTGATTTGAATTTAATAAAATCTAGATTTGTATAGGTTATATTTTTTCCATGGTTGCGGATCCTGACAATGCGGAAAGTGTATATTATTATCTACTAAGATGCACGAAATAAAAATACAAGTTGCCAAAATAAATTGTATATGGTGATGGACAGTCATATCCAACTGGTTCAGTTGTTATTGAAGGAACATATTATGAGCAAGTAAAGATAGACAAAAATGGCGTTCAATTTATTGAATATATGTCTAGCCAAAAAGTTCTACATTACCGTCACTTGGTTATAGAAACAAAGTTACAATTTGAGACATTGCAAAAAAGAGGATGTGGCAATCAAAAGTGGAGGTTTCCTATTGAAGAACATGAAAAACTTTTGGAGATAATGAAAGACAGAGAGGATCCAGACTATATGTATCAGGAGATTTAGGATAAAATTCTTTTTGTAGCTCTCATACTTTCATATTTGAACTCTACAATTTGAACTCTTATTTAACGTATTGGATATTGGACATATACTATTGAACTCTACATTTTGAACTCTATAGTTATGCATGCTTGGTAAATTGTGTATTCTTTTATAATGTATATTTTGATGGTTCAATGGTTTTAATATATAGCTTTTATGTATGTTGTTATAGATTTATGTTTTGATGTGTATGCTTTGATGTATGACCCCCCTTAAGACATCCCTTTAAGATATCCCTTTTTTAAATTATTTTAAATTACTTAAATGACATTGTTTAGATTAGTTTATTTTATTTTAATGGTTCAATGAGTTTATTATATAGCTTTTATGTATGTTGTTATAGATTTATGTATTTAGATTACTTAATTGTGTTTTAAAATGATTCAATAGTTTTAATATATATGTTATGTGCATGTTTTGATGTGTATACTTTGATGTATGACCTTCCCTTAAGGCATCCCCTTAAGATATCCCTTTTTTAAATTACTTTAAAATACTTAAATGACATTGTTTAGATTAGTTAATTGTATTTTAATGGTTCAAGACCTCCCCTTAAGACATCCCCTTAAGACATCCATTTTTTAAATTACTTAAATGTCATTGTTTAGATTAGTTAATTATATTTTAATGGTTTAAGACCTCCCCTTAAGACATCCCTTTTTAAATTACTTTAAATTATTTACATGAGAAATTATTTAGATTACTTAAATGTATTTTAAAATGGTACAATAGTTTTAATATATATGTTATGTGTATGCTTTGATGTATGACCTCCCCTTAAGAGATGAAATTATTTATATTACTTAATTGTATTTTAATGGTTCATTACATTAGTTAAGGTTGTACATGACATAACATGTACAAAAATAACTCTAAAATATGAAATGACTAAAATGAACATGTATATATGTAATGTCTAAAATATGAAATAACTCATTCACATGTATAACATGCATACATATATGGAATGACTAAAATGAACATGTATATATGTAATGTCTAAAATATAAAATAACTCATTCACATGTATAACATACATGCATATATGAAATGAATAAAATAAACATGTATATATGTAATGTCTAAATATGAAATAACATAGAAACATAAAACATGTGCATGTATATGTATGAAATAACATGTTGATGAAATGTCTAGAATAGATGTGTCTGAAATAACATATATATATGAAATGTCTAGAATATATCTGTGAAACATGAAATATCTAAAATAGCATGTGTGCTCAACTAGGACCATATCCTGATCCGTGACCTGATGATGGTCCACCTCCTCCTGATCTCTGTGTGCAATAAAAGAAATATATGTTTTATGCACACACACATGTATAATAAATTAAATACTTATGATCATAGACAAATTAATTTTGAAAAATGTATAAATTTACATGTTTGTCATGATGCATAGGATTGCCAGGAGTCTGTAAATCTCCATATGGCTCCATATTGTCCAGAATACTTTGGAGAATATATATATATATATTTTAATTCAAATTATTTATACATACATGTGTAAGTTTTTTAAATACATCAAAATTTAAATAAATATATACTGTAGCAGCGTGTAATGCTCTCCTAATAGTGCTCAAATATGAATCTTCTAAGGAAACATCACTGGGATCAATCTAGTCATGTAAGGACACCTCTGACAGATCAATCTAGTCATCTATAAGAAAGGTGGTAAAAATTTGACAAGATGGACATGATGAAGTGGCCTGATTAGACTGGTGAGGTGCATCCTCATCAACTGTAGTATGTTGAGGAGCTGTAGGTGGTGCACAAATATCCTCATGTCTCTATGCACCCTGAGAACCTAATCCAATAGATCTACTAATAATGGTGGGGAAAAATTATGGGACCTCCCTCAGAGGAACCCTGCCAATAATCTATAAAGCCTGATATGCACAAAGTATATCACTAGATAAACATGCATCCATACGACACAATTGGTCCAAATGTGATATAGTTGCAACCTCTAAGGGAGATGGTATGTCTACTATCTCATATGGATCATCACTAGAGGATGCATCTTGTGTAGGTGGAGGAATGCCATAATGGGAACACAACATGTGTCTCCCTAAATGATCAGATGACCTCTCCTAAACCTATGTCACAATACTTTCAATACAAGAATACATCCTTCCTGATCCTGTCATCAGGTACACTCTGTCCTGTAATTGTCATTTCCAAACCTTTTGGTACAACCCAAAGGTATGGGCCAACCTTTACACACTTATTAGCGAGCACTAGGGCATTAGGCCCTCTAAATTTTTCTGATAACCTCCCCCTCCCCTGCCCAACATGACTGGGAAAATTTGTATAATCAACATTATGATGCAAATAAAATTCTACAAACAATTGTTTGCAGAAATATAGTGGAAGCTCATCCTTCTGGGGCCAGCTATGATGAGAAACCAACCATCGAGGATATATAAATCATGAAAAAAGGTCATCCTCACATCGAGTATTCATATAACCATGCTCACCCGAGCTCTTTCTCGGTAATGAGGAAACATGGTCTTCACCATAGCGGTGGAAACCTCTGAGTCAACATGTCTATACTTCACAACACCAGTAACGTTGCGGGAAAGAGAAGTATAGAATGTATCAATAGATATGCTATCATAAGGGTTGTATGATTGAACTATTTCAATCATACAAACCAGGTCCTCTCTAATAATCTTCACCCTATCCCTATTAGGAAGGGTGGTGGATGAATGAATCCTCTAATCGAGAACCTCAATAGCTTGTCTCAATCAAGCTATGGTACTAGTAAATAAATTCTTCCTACCCTCTCTAGAATCAATAGATCTATAAGAAGAGTGGTCACAACCACCCCCTGAATAATAGCCTCTCTAGAATCTATAGGTGATTCCCTTCTAACGATGCCATGTGATAAAAAAAATAGATATATGCTCAAAATTATAAAGAAGAATATATATATAGATCTTTACACATGGACATGGTCCAATTCTAATTTAATTATATATTTAAACACGTGTTATAAATAAATAAACTTGAAAACACTTGAATGCATATACATTTGAAAGAAAAATGATTTAAAATCATATACATACATGTACATATTTTTCTAACGAAAAGAGGTTTTGAGTTATAGTTCAATTTTGTCTAGGTTTAAAACTATCCTAGTTGAATGTAGATTAATGTTGAATTTTTTGGGTTTAGGGATCAATTTGGTTTATTTATCAATCAGGTTTAGGGTTAATTTGTTTGTGGTTAGCCCATTCATGTTGGTTTCTAGTGTTCTAAGGTTTATGTTGGCTCATGTTCCAGTTTCACATGTTCCTTTCATGTTAGGGTTCATGTGTTGGTTTCATGTTAGGGTTTATGTTGGTTTCTAGTTTTTTAGGGTGTATATTGGTTCATGTTCCAATTTTAGGTTAGGGTTCATGTTTGTTGAGCATGTTCTGGTTTATTTCTCAATTGGGTTTAGGGATCTACTTTTAAATTAGGTTTACATGGTTAGGTTTCATATGTGTTTGTTTAGTGTTAGGGTTTATGTTGGTTAATGTTCTAGTTTCATGTTCATTTCTAGCTAATGACATGTCATGATAGATAAAATAGATAAAAGAAAACACAAATACATATGTTCGAAAGAGAAATGATTTAGCACGTTAAGGTTTATGTTGATTTATGTTTTAGTTTCATGTGTTGGTTTCATGTTAGGGTTCATGTTAGGGATCAATATGGTTAGGGTTTCATGTTAGGTTTCATGTTAAGGTTTATGTCAATTTATGTTTCAGTTTCATGTTGGTTTCATGTTAGGGTACAATTTTATGTTTAATATGTTTTGTAATACTAATGTTTTCTAATGTCTTGTAACATTTTCCTAATGTTTTGTAATATTTTCCTAAGGTTTTGTTAGGGTTCATGTTAGGATTCATGTTAGGGTTCAATATGCTTAGGGTTTTATGTTACGGTTCAATATGGTTAGGGTTTCATGTTAGGGTTAATGTTAGAGTTTATGTTGATTTATGTTTTAGTTTCATGTTGGTTTCATGTTTTGTAACATTTTTTTAATGTTTTATAACATTTTCCTAATGTTTTGAAACATATGTAATAAAACCAAATTAATTAACTAAGAAAATAACATATTATCTTAACTAAAAGAAAATAAATCTACATAAAACAATAATTTTTATTTTCTAAAATAAAAAATAAAACAAAAAACATCAAATAATAGTACAAGTACATTAATTTAACAAAAAAAACTTAAAAACATTAAATAAAAAACCAAAAAAATCCTACCTATTTTCGGCCAAAGTTCTCCTATTCCACTTCATAATTCTTGGAAGGCGCTCAGTACAAATGAGCCACTCTAAGAAAATTTTGGGGTATATATGGTTTTAAATGGTTCCGACCAAAACCGTTTCGGCCAGAACTGGTCTGGCCAAAATAGTTTCACCTAGAACACATTTTCAACATTGACACCACATGGCACCACATGTGTGCCATGTATGTATGACCAAAAACCTTCTGGTCGAAACTGTTCCAGCTGAAACTACAAAAAATATCCTCAAGTGCGACACAACTTTGTACTTTTACCCAACCACTATAACAATGTTACAGAAATTGATGATGACAACTCTCAAATACATAACTGTACTCCCTCTAAGTTCATATATATGTTTCCACTTTGATATGAATCTATGTTTCCACTTTGATATGAATCTCCCTCTTGGATAAATATCCCTTTTCTGTAATAATCAACAATCTCCCATTTTGGCATTGATAGAAAACACTATAATAGTCTTATATAAATTGATGATGGAAGCTCTCAAATACATAACTATACTCCCTCTAAGTTGATATATCTATTTCCACTTTGATCTAAATCTCCCTCTTTGATAAATATTTTGTTTCTATAACATACATTCTAAATCTCCTTCATGAGTAAATATTAGCAATTCAGTCTTCTCCCTCATTATCTCTCTGTAGATAAATGTCATCAATTCCTTATTCTCCCTCTTTGACAACAATGCAAAAAAGTCATACTCCTAAATAATTATTTCAGTAATGGATTATACCTAACATGTAAGTTCATAAAACATTACATAGAAAATTATTTTCACAGTTTTAGGAATCACCTAAAGTGTGTCATACTAACATCAATTCAGAAATAGATATTCTAATGAAATATAGAATTGATGGAGCATGCTTCATTCTCCTTAGTGAACATTGGATAGGGGAAGAACCCCTAATTTACCTCTTAGATACTCAAAAGAATCCTTAGGTAGTGGATTTATAAAGATATCAGCCAATTGTTCCCTTGAATTCACATATTCCAATTTCACATTCTTTTCTTGAACTTGTTCTCTCAAGTAGTGATACTTGATAGAAATATTATTGGTCTTTAAATGTATAACCAAGTTCTTTGATATGTTAATAGCACTTGTATTACCACAAAAATAGTAACCAGTTCTTTGATCTCTTCTTGCATACCTTCAAGTAATTATTTAATCCATACTACGTTTGCACAATTCATAGCAACGACAACATATTAAGCCTCAATAGTAGACTGTGAAATACAACTTTGTTTCTTGCTAAACCATGTAACCAATCTTTCACCTAGAAAGAATGCTCCTCCAGTAGTACTTTTTATTTCATCAACATTTCCATCCCAATCTACATCAGTGTAAATTTGAAGATCAAAAGTACCTCCTCGCTTGTATAGTAAACCAAACTCTTATGTGCCTTTCAGGTATCTCAAAATCCTTTTTACTGTAGACATATGCGTTTCCTTCATATTAGAGGAAAATCTTGCAACAATTCCAACAACATGTGCTATATCAGGTCTGCTGTGAACAAAAAACTATAATTTACCAATCATGGACTGGTAAAGAGTATTATCTACTTCTTGTGTTTCATCCTCTTTAGATAATTTACATGCAGTAACCATCAATGTTCCAATAGGTTTGGAATCCTCCATACCAAAAGTTTTAAGAATCTCTTTGATATACTTGGCTTGTGTAATATAGATTCCTCTAGTAACTTGTTGTATCTTTAGACCTAGAAATAACTTAATCTCTCCAATCATTGACATCTCAAACTCTTTTCTCATTTCATTAGATAATCCTTTACATAAAGTGTCATTGCCTCCAAATATAATATCATCAACAAAAATTTCAGCAATCAAAACTTTATTATCACTATCACATTTCAAGTAAGCATTATTGTTATCACTTGTTCTTTGAAATCGTATTTTGATTAGATAAGAGTGCAGTCTCTCATACCATGCTCGGGGTGCTTGTTTCAATCCATATAAAGCTTTATGTAACTTACATACCTTGTTCTTATTTTTTTTCTCAATGAATCCCTCAGGTTGCTCAATGTATACTTCTTCCTCAAGTATCCCATTAAGAAATGCAGAATTAACATCCATTTGATAAAATTTGAATACTTTGTAAGAAACATATGCTATAATTATTCTAACTCCTTCTAATCTAGAAATAGGTGCAAAAGTCTCTCTATAGTCAATTCCTTCTTCTTGTGGATAACCTTTGCAAACCAAACTAGCTTTATTTCTGATAACTTCTTCATTCTCATTTAGTTTGTTTATGAAAATCCATTTAGTACCAATCACATTTTTGTCTTTAGGCCTGGGTACTAAAGTCCATGTCTTGTTCTTCTAAATTTGATCATACTCTTCTTTCATATCTTTCATCCAATCCTCATTATCTAGTGCTTCCATAACTTTTTTTGACTCAAATGAAGATATCAAAGATATATTGTCTCTGTTCTTGCTCTTTGTCATCACTCTAGCTTCCTTATTTCCAATAATCTTTCTCACGGAATGGTGCCTTCCTACATACTTTTAAAAAATATGCTTGGTTGGTCTTGGTTCATAATATCAACATTCAGTTGTGGAACCTCTTGTAAATTTTCCTCCTTAGTAGGTTCTCTCTGTAAATTTTCAGGTGCATCATGTTGTACATATACAAACTTCTCATAATCATCAGGTTCCTTCTTACTATCTTATTCATTCCTTTCTGCAAATTCATCAATTCTCACATTTGCACTTTCCACCATTTTGTTAGTAACCCTGTTCAAACATTTGTAAGCTTTACTCTTTGTAGAATATCCTAATAATATCCCTTCATCTCCTTTTGAATCAAACTTTCCTTCTCTAGAATCTTTTAGAATATATAAAATTTTCTCCTAAATATTTTAAAGTAACTAACATTAAGTTTGTGATCATACCAGATTTCATAAGGTGTCTTGTTGGTACCTTTCTTCATTTATACTCGGTTCAATGTGTAAACAACAAAACTCACAGCTTCCCTCTAGAAGTTATTTGAAACTCCTTTTTCAATCATTAGTGTCCTAGCACAATCAACAATGGATATGTTCCTTCTCTCAGCAATTCCATTATGTTGTGGTGTCCTCGGTGCTAACATTTGTCTCTTGATTCCATTCTCATTACAAAACAATGTAAACTCATCAAAAGTAAACTCACCTCCTCTGTCAGATCTCAGACATTTCAACTATCTTCCTATTTATTTTTCAACTTGGGCCTTATACCACTTAAACATTTGAAATGTGTCAGATTTTTCTTTTAAGAACATTACAGACTTCATTACAAAATAATCATCCATAAATAAAATAAAATATCTGTCTCCATAATAACTTTGATTTTTCATCTATCCACATAAATCAATATTAACTAAATACAAAATTCCTTGTGTAACATAAGTCTTGCTTGCAAAAATAGATTTATTGATCTTACCCATCTGACATTTGTTGTACATAGCATTCTCTAGTTTTTCAAGTCTCAGTAGTCCTCTTACTCTATTCTTCTTACCCACTTTGATTAAGTTGTCAAAATTAACATGAAAAATCCTTTTGTGCCATAACCAGACATATTCAAATTTAGAAAATAGGTAACTCTTCATAGAAGTATCAAGATAAAATATATTATCTTTAAATTTTTCTCTAGTAGCAATTAGATTACTCTTCTCATCAAATACTTTCACTCTTCCATATTGAAATTCCAATCGGTGACCTATACTGTTAAGCTGTATAACACTCAATAGATCATACTTTAATCCTTCAACCCAATAGACATCATCACATCTTGTGCTATTTAGTATAATTATAGATCCTTTTCCTTTTATAGAATATGGAGCATCATTACCAAATCAAACATAACCTCCATCATGATTTTCCAAGGAAATAAACTTAAGTGTGTCACCAGTCACGTGATGTGAACAAACACTATCTATAATCCATGTTTCATTCTTACTTTTGATATTAGGGCTCTAGGTGCTTCTTCATCAGAATCATCTTTTATAGAAACCTAAACAACTTGTTTTTACTCATTTGTCTCAATGGAATCATCATCACTTTGTCCTTCATTAGCAATATAACAAGATTTCTTACCTTTGTTTTTTTAGTCTATATATCTCCTGAATCGGTTTTGTCTCTTGTCCTTATCTTTCTTTTCCTCCTTATAATTCTCTGGATAGTTAGATGCAAAGTGACCAATTTTATCATAATTAAAACATTGCACGGGTAACTTACCTTGGTATTTTCCTTTGCCTCTTTGTAGTCTTCTAGCAAAAAATGCTTCAAATTCTCTTTCATTCTCCTCACATTCAGTAAATAGCTCTTCAAGTCCTTCAGTACAACTATCGAATTTCTCACTAGCACTGCTCAAATAACCATCTCTAGCAGCAACTTCCCTATCCTTTCCAATATTTGAAGTAGACTTAAATGAAGATTCAACCTTAAAAATAAAAGGCACAATATTGTCAAAATGTGAGGCCTCACCCCAAGCCCCATCATAGCTTTCTAGATTTTTGCTTATGATAGACTTAGCACATGATACATTATATTTTGATGCACTGTGGATTTTATGCTTTATGTCTTAGATTGAACATTTTGGATGTTGGATACATGATACTTTACGATGCACATGATGGACTATATTATGTTTCTATTATGGAACTTTCATTTTGAGACATTTGAGCTGGAAAAACATTATGATTATGTGATGGATTAATGATGATATTAGAATGATTAGAAATTGACATTTTCTTGAGTTAGGATGCAATGCAAATTTTACTTTATGATATATGCTTAAAAGAAACTATTATTTCTCATGATCTTAGGTGATAAAATCTAGTATGTAAATATTTTATTAAGGTTTTGAATATTGTTTATTTCTTTATGAAGCATACTTTATCTCCTTGGACTACTGATATTTGAATTCAGTGTGCAGGTTTGAGACCATGGTATTAAATTCGGAGAACCAAAAATAGGTATATGTGAATTAAGTAAATGCCAAGGTTGTGTCTAAAGAGATACAAGACCTTGTTGTATCGTGATTTAATTTGTAAATGTAAATATTTGATTGGTTGTATTTAGTTCATGAATGTTAATTTCACATTTATTTCTTTGTGCTTTATGCTCAAGTGGACATGTCATGTTTCTAGTGATGTGTAAGTGTTTGTATGTGTCACTTGACACTTGTGTATGTACTTAGGACCATGACATGTCCACTTGGGGATTGGGTGTCCACCTACCTAGGTTAGTACCATAGTTGATCCCCATGTGCATTCCTTGGGTACAGAGCTGGAGGTGTGGTCATTTCAATTGATTTTCTTGAGTATGCTTTAAGTGGACTTTTGGAGGGTTAGAAAAGTTCCTAAGGGTGTGTTAGGGTCATTTTTAGGTAGCCAACAGACCTGCAACATGCAGGGGTTTGAACACGAGAAATTTATAATATACCTTTCATATAAATGTATATATAGAACAATGTATATACATTTATATCTAAAGATATATATCTCCATCTTTTAGCCTCTCTTCTATGATTGCCTTCATATGTGCAACAACATCAAAGAAGAAAAAAAAACAAGCATTAGGGTTTTCTAGAAGATAGAAGTAGAGTAAGAGAGTAAAATGGAAATAAGAAACCTACCTTTTAGGGTTTGACATTTTGACCCCTAACCCTAATTTCAAATTAGGGTTAGGGTTGGTCTTAGTGGAACAAATCTTATAACTGATGTTCCTTAGAAATTTAAATGGGTTGAGTGGGAAGTGTAAATTCCTTATGTACATCACTCTTTTGTTTTCTTTTTTATACTTTTTTTAAAAAAGAGTGTCATTTTAATTTATGAAGAAATAAATATATTAATGTTATCAAAGTGGTAACTTAGTTATGTTTATTGTATTTTCTTTTTGGATTGAGTATTATTCTCATTGTAAGTGGTTAATTTAGAATATTAGCAAGCACTTTTAAAGTAATATAATGATTAATTTATTATTCAAGTGGATATTTGTTTTACGCGATATCCTTATGGAGTATGAATAAATGAAGATAATTATTTAAGCTTATAGAAATGTAATTAGATATTTAAATAAATCTATTCTATAATTATAATCCACTAGAATAACTTGAATGGTTTAACATAATAAATAACGCATTATTTTATATTTACATCGATCTAGTGTCGTGTTCACTATAAGGTATTAGCCTTTGAATATAGTAAACATATAGTTGAATTGGCAAATTAATTTAGTATGGAAATAATGTAATATTGTATATTAGAAAATTAAAATTAGTAGATTTACTTCTATTAATAACCACCATAAATTGAAATATATGGAATGAAATGCAAATTAAGTTTCCATTTAAAAATCGGATAGGTAATTTAGTGATTTGTTGGTTTAAATTTTTTTAGATAAATGAAAACATTGGTAAATGTTAAAATTTTCTAAAATTTAGAGTGAGTTGATTAGCAAAATCATAAAGTTTGAAATAGCCTAGAGAATGTAATTTTAAACCAGCAATGTCATTTTTATGAGACCAATATATGTGGCCAGTCTATTGGCCATTGTAAAAATAGTGTTATCGTTAAAACACTTGTAATATCAGAAATTTAGGGTTCTAGGCTATATCTAGCAATGGAAACAATAGTATTTCTAATTAAGAAGTTATGGTTATGGTTTAGGCTTAATACACCTTCTGAAAAACATTGTTAGCCATAAATGAAATGATGTAAGTAAACCCCCTCTAGCAAAATTGTCTAACCAAAACTAATTTAATTTTAGGGTTGAGGGATGTTGTCATAAGAACATGATTCCCCTTGACCGTACAAGTGTTATTACATTACAGCCTAGTACACTCTGGGTAGATGCAGATCTAATTATACACATTTAGTAAACCCTTAACTGTGAACATTTAGTACACCATTTAAAAAAAAGGTTGTTGCATTTTTTGGCGCAAATTTTTGGGCATGACACTTGGTATCAGAGCCATGTTTCAACATTGGAACCTTAAACCCACTATGTTTCACAAACTTTAAACACATTGTTTCAACATTATAAAATAATTCAAACTTAGGAAAGATGAATGAAACAACTTAAAACATTCTTTTCATAGCTACAAAAATATCTTCAACTTATACCCTTTTTATGTCTGTGTAGGATGCCTCGGATAACGCGATAAGCTCACGCCCGTGGATGAGGCTGTAAATGTTCCTCTGCGACATGAGTTTAGATAGAGAAGGATGTAGGGGTACTAGAGAGGAGCAGAGACCTCCTCTTGGACAACCACCTGACCCCAATAAAGATGTACTTAATGCTCTTCAGAATTTGATTGGAATCATTTTGGATAGGAAACTGCGGGGTAATCAGTAGGTAGGACCTAGGTGTGCTACGCATAAGTGCAGTAGGAGTCCCCCACCTAGGATTATGGAGGAGAAAGATGACCACAAGGGTGAGTCAGTACAAATGAAACCTCTAGAGGTAGTGGTTTTGTCTTATGAGAGGGCACCCCATGACACATGGGACCACATCAGGGAACTAATACGCCTTAATCCACCACCTTTTTTAGGAGCCACAGGTGGGAGTGAGGACGAGGAATTTATTTTGAGTCTCGAGAGATGCTTTGGATTCTTCCCATAGGGGAGAAATACAAGGGCATGATTTTCTATCCACTTACTGAGAATTACAACCACTATTTGGTGGAGGACAGAGGAGTTAAAGAGTAATCTATCTATCGACACCCTCACTTGGAGCACTTTCTTAGAGATTTTTAGAGACCGTTACCTATCTAAGCACTATAGACAATGATGGATAGATGAGTTCCATGAATTTCAGTAGAGGGGACTCACTGTCACTCAGTATGAGAGTAAGTTCCTTAAGCTTCTACCCTATGTAGAGTACATGAGAGACAAGATGATCAAAGTCAACCACTTTGTAAAGGGGTTGAATGCATCTATATCTAGTTCAGTGCGCATGGTAGCACCAGGAAACCTTCAAGAGGCCATAGAAAAGGCCTTAATTGCTGAAGAGGTCCAGGGTAGAGGAGAGGATTCACAAGATCGGTCTCAGAACCAAAATTCCACACCACAGAGTTCAGGCTATCAGAAATCACATTAGAAGGGTAATAACAATAATAGACATTCATCGGGGTCTTACAAACCCCCTCCACCTCAACAATAGTCGTATCAGGGTCAGAGATAGAGGGTCCCTCAGGGGAAACATGGCTCCAAATCCAAACAGTGGTAGACACATGGTCCTAGATGGGACCAGAGGTCCCATGCATCATCTACACCCCCAGCTAGGACTCAACAGTCCTCCAGGGGTGGTTTTAGTGGTTCTAGTGGGACAGGGGGCTCATAGTTCTCTAGACCCCTAGGTACCTAGTTTCAGACTTGAGGACCATGTTACTCTTGTGGTGCCATGGGGCACTTGGATAGGGACTACCCTCATGGAGGTGGTCAACACATTACAACATTAGAAGCCACTGTTGGGGATATGGGTAGATCCCATAGAGTTTTTGCAGCAGTTGACAACCACCAGGTAGAACATCTGGCTACAATGATTGAGGATTCAGGTATGATTCAAGGTAATCAAGTTAATATTTTATTTGATTCTAGTGCTACAGATTCTTGTGTTTCTCCATTGGTCATGGAGCATTGTGGACTAGTGGAAACTAGACAAAGTTAGTTGGGAGGTAGAGTTAGCCTCAGGTTCTAGAGTACCTTTCACCTTAGTTCAGGATTGCCAGATTCAGATTGGTATGATGACTACCTTAGAATATCTACGTATCACACCTCTTGGATCCTATGGAGTAGTTCTAGGCATGGATTGAATTTATGCCCATAGAGCCAAGCTAGATTGTCAACAGAAGAGGGTAGAGTGCTTGGATGATGATGACATTGCTATAGTAATTAGAGGGGTTCAGAGGTCGGTATCCATTTGTATGATCTCCTCTATGCATCTTAAGCGGAGCATCCAAAAGGGGTGCCAATTATTCACCATCACTATCAGTGATAGGGAAGAGGAAGAGGATAAGGAAACTTCCCTTGATGATCATCCTATGTTACAGGAGTTCATAGATGTGTTTCCTTTAGAACTACCTGGTATGCCTCCCCATAGAGGAGTTGATTTTCTTATAGACCTCATTCCAGGAGTTGCACCAGTATCGAGAGAACCATACAGGATGTCTCCTAATGAGCTTAATGAGCTCAAGATTTAACTAGAGGAGCTCCTCGAGAAGGGGCACATATGACCTAGTGTCTCTCCTTGGGGTGCACCAATTATCTTTGTCAAAAAGAAGGATGAGTCTCTTAGACTATGTATGGATTACCAACCGTTGAACAAATTAACCATTAAGAACTAGTACCCACTGCCTAGGATTGATGACTTGTTTGATTAGTTACAGGGTGCCCATGTGTTATCAAAGATAGACCTTAAATTGGGGTACCATCAATTGAGAATTGTGGAGAGTGATATCCACAAGATAGCTTTCCAGACTAGATACAGACATTATGAGTTCACGGTTGTACCTTTTGGTCTTACGAATGCCCTAGATGTACTCATGAGTCTCATGAATGGGGTATTACACACCTTCCTTGACATATTTTTGGTAGTGTTCCTTTGTGACATATTGATATATTCTCGTAATGAGAAGGAACATGAGGAGCATTTAAGGAAGGTATTACAGTGTTTGAGGGATAATCAGTTGTACAGCAGCTTGTCAAAATGTTCTTTCTTCATATCAGAGGTCAAATATTTAGGCCATGTTATATCAGGTGATGAGATCTCACTGGACCCATCAAAGATTGATGCCATTATGAACTGGCCAACACCTACTACTGTGACCGAGGTTAGGATTTTCATGGGTCTAGTAGGTTATTATAGATGATTTTTTGAGGGTTTCTCTAGAGTGGCTCATCCTATCACATCCCTTCAACAAAAGGGAACGAGATTTGAATGGACAAAGAAGTGCGAGAGGGAATTTTAGGAACTCAAGAAAGAACTTAGCAACGCACCTATTTTAGTAGTTCTAGAGCCTTCAATGGACTTTGTGGTTTGCACGAATGCTTCCTTAGATGGTTTGGGGGTAGTACTTATGCAGGGTGGGTGAGATATATCATATGAGTCAAGAAAAATTAAGACTCATGAGCTAAATTAACCTACCCATGACCTTGAGCTTGTGGCAGTGGTGCATGCATTAGTGAGGTGGTGACACTTCCTCTTAGGACATCGATTTGAGCTTCATTCAGACCATCAGAGTTTGCAATATAGATTCACTTAGCTGAACCTTAACATTAGGCAGAGGAGGTGGATAGAATTCTTATGTGAATATGAATTTGATTTCCATTATATCAAGGGGAAGGAGAATGTAGTCATAGATTCTTTGAGTAGGAGATGACACAATTTATCATCCATGATCATCGACATAGATTTGAGAGATCATATACTACATAATTTGCAAGAGGATGAGTTGTATGTGGAGGTTTGTCAGTTGGTCCAATCTCAGAGACCCCTTGAGGGTAAGTTATCAGAGTATTCCTTGGAGCCCAATGGGCTATTGCATCATAGAGGATGCATCTATGTACCTTCTTCTAGGGATTTGCATAATACTATTATGCTAGAGGCTCATAGATCCCCTTATGCAGCGCATCCTATAGTCAAGAAGATGCATGCTGATTTGAGACAACTTTATCATTGGCCAGGCATGAGGCAACACATTGTAGAGTTAGTGGCTCGATACCTTGAGTGTGGGAGGGTTAAGGTAGAGCATGGTCATCTTGGAGGTCTCCTTCAGCCTCATGAGGTACCCAAGTGGAAGTGGGATGTTATATCTATGGACTTCATTGTTGGTCTCCCTATGTCATCTCGTCGCCATGATGCTATCATGGTGACAATTGACAAGTTGACCAAGGTTGCCCACTTCTCACCCGTACGTACCACTTCTACAACACTAGCAGTGGCATAGGTGTTCTTGAAGGATATTGTCAAACTGTATGACATCCCCCATAAGATCATCTCTCACTGGGATTCTCTCTTCACATCATCATTTTGGAAAGAGTAACAAACATCTTTGGGCACCAGGCTCAATTTTAGCACAACTTATCACCTAGAGATAGATGGTCAAATAGAGAGAGTTAATTAGGTGCTCAAGGATATGCTATGTATGTATGTTATGGACCATCAAGTTAAGTGGGAGGAATACCTACATTTAGTAGAGTTTGCCTATAATAATGGGCATCATTCATTATTGGGTATGCCACCCTATTAGGCCTTGTATGGTAGACCTTTAAAGACACCTTTGAGTTGGGATAGGATTGAGAATAGGGTAACCATTGGACTATAGTTAATCCTTGAGATGGAGTAGCAGGTATCCTTGATTAGGCAGCGTCTTAAAGAGGCACAAAATCAACAAAAGAAGTATGCCGATGCAAAGAGGGAAGATCAGGTCTACATGGTCAAAGATAGAGTTTTCTTGATGGTACAACTACATAAGAGTCCAATCTATTTTGAAAAGGGCTCTAAGCTTGCACTAGAGTTTGTGAGACCATTTGAGATTTTGCAGAGAATAGGACCAGTTTCCTACCATCTAGCTTTTCCACCTAGCCTGTCACGCATCCATGATGTGTTTCATGTTTCTATTTTGAGAAAATATATCTATGATGAGTCTCATGTGATAGATTGGGATGCCTTATAGGTGGAGTTGGATAGGTAGCTAGCCTTGGAGCCTATCCGCATTTTGGCACGCCAGACGATGGGCCTTCGAGGCCGAGATCTGGACTAGGTTAGAGTCTAGTGGGATTGCTATGATGAGGTTACAACTTCATGGGAGGATGCGACATAGATGAGAGCATAGTATCCCCATATTTTTGATGAACTCCAGGAGGAATTTCATGTCTAGGGGGAGGTTGTGAGGCCTCACCCTGATCCCCATCATAGCTTTCCAAAATTTTCCTTATGATAGAATTAGCACATGGTACATTATATTTTGATGCACTATGGATTTTATGCTTTATGTCATAGATTGATCATTTTGGATGTTGGATACATAATACTTTATGATACACATGATGGACTATATTATGTTTCTATTATGGACCTTTCATTTCAAGACATTTGAGTTGGAAAAACATTATGATTATGTGAAGGATTAATTATGATATTAGAATTATTAGAAATTGACATTTTCTTGAGTTAGGATGCAATGCGAATTTTACTTTACGATATATGCTTAAATGAAACTATTATTTCTCATGATATTAGGTGATAAAATCTAGTATGTAGATATTTCATTAAGGTTTTGAATATTGTTTATTTCTTTATGAAGCATACTTTATCTCCTTGGACTACTGATATTTGAATTCAATGTGTAGGTATGAGACCATGGTATTAAATTTGGGGAACCAAACATAGGTATATGTGAATTCAGTAAATGCCAAGGTTGTGTCTAATGAGATACAAGACCTTATTGTATCATGATTTAATTTGTAAACATAAATGTTTGATTGCTTGTATTGAGTTCATGAATTTTAATTTCATATTTATTTCTTTTTGCTTTATGCTTAAGTGGATATGTCACGTGTCTAGTGACATGTAAGTGTTTGTATGTGTCACTTGACACCTGTGTATGTACTTAGGACCATGCCATGTCCACTTGGGGATTGGGTGTCCACCTACCTAGGTTAGTACAATAGTGGATCCCCACGCACATTTATTGGGTAGGGAGTTGGAGGTGTGGTCATTTCAATTGATTTTCGTGAGTATGCTTTAAGTGGACTTTTGGAGGGTTAGAAAAGTTCTTAGGGGTGTGTTAGGGTCATTTTTAGGTATCCCACTTGTTATACCTATGGGTAAGGGTAATTTTTAACCCTAGGATAACCCTTGGTTGACCAAGAGACCCTTCCAAAAGTTGGATTTTGAAGATGGACGAAAATCAACTTTTGGAAGCATGATCTTGGATAGACCACCCTTCCTTTTAGGTGCAAAGAATTTGCCTACCTTTTTGAGTTTCCCTTTTTGGATCTATTTTTAGAAAGTTGTAAGAGGCTTAGGAAAGAGAAACCAATGGGAGGCTTTCCTTCCCCCCATGTGTTTCTAGTGGCCCTTTTAGTGGTGACTCTCCATGTTGGAGAGTTTGAACACCCACTCTCTAATTTAGAGACTTGGATAGAATTGGTGAAGCTTGGAGAAGGAGGACTTAGGATTTAAGGGAGCTCTTCAACAAACTTCTTTCCATAGCTTGGACCTAGGTTGGTGGATCTCTTGCATTTTACTTCTTGTTTGTTTTATGTTGTAATGGAAAATGAATGTAGCTTGTTAGTATGCTTGAGGATTATAGAGATGTCTTTGTATTTTAGTTCAATATTATTTTGGAAAGAATTTTCTTGGTGTTGTTTTCATTGTTGTTGTTTGTTAATGGGAGTCTCAAGGTCCGCTCACCCTTGGGAGGGAAGAGTAGTCTTGGGGGTGAAGGAGTTTGATAGCCCATGGGTGTAGAGTCTCTCCTCAAGGAGGAGAGGGAGAAATTAAGGAGTATGGGGGTCATAAAGGTGTTTTGGTGAATATGGGAAGGATGTAAGGTGGTGTTTTTGTAAGCCTTGGGAAGCTTTTCTTTTGAATTTGGGTTTCGCCTTCTCCCCTTTGGGTACTTGGTCCAATTCACCCCATTTTAGGGTTTTTGTGAGACCCATTGTAAATGCCTTGGTTGGGAGTCTTTGTGAGTGTTTTATGTTTTGTATTTGTTGTTTGTTTGTATGATTGTAACCCACCTTTTTTTGGTTCCCCAAGCTCGGGGGTGGACTCTTAGAGGCCTAGGCTAGGAGGTGAGCATCCCATGGTATTTTTGTGTTTCTTCTTACTATAGATTTTCTATACTTGGAGCTCTTATGAAGTCTTAAATTGGACATGGATGAAGAGGAAAAAAGAGAGTGATAATCCACACCTTTAGATGTTTATGTAAAAGCCTTTGTGGCATCATTTTTGAAAACATGATGTTAGGGGAAAACATGTAATAGATATGTGGCTGGGAAACTTGAACCTATGTATTATTACTCCATTTCTTTGATGGAAGCTTGTTAGTCCTTGAAGATTTTAGATATTAAAGTCAGTGTACTTAGTAGGGTAAGTGTTTATTTTTTTAAGACAAGTGATGGAAAGAAGATGTATTGTTGCTATGTATGTTTAAAAAAGAAAGGCCTATTACATTTTCTTTACCATGTTGAAGAGATTCATTTTTTTTTACAAACCAAAAAAATACATATAGATAGATACACATGTTATTTTAAATTTTGATTGGTAAATATATATTAATTTGTTGCAAGGCTAAAAATAAACAGGAAAGAAATCTACTTTTTAGGGTTAAAATACCATTCCTAAGTTCATGTTATTTAATGTAAAATTTTCCTCTTACAGTTAGTTAGCTATGCAAACTTTCTGTTAATGTAATGAAAGGAAAAGAGAGGGCTATATAAATAAATCTATGATTTCCTTTAACTATTACTAATTAGCACTTCTGATTTGAAAGAAAAAAAATATTAATTTTCCATTTGCCTCTGTATGGTTTATTCTAGATTTTATTTTTATTTTTATTTTTAAAAAGAACGGTTGTTTAGTATAAAAATATGCATGTACATATATATAAATATATACATATATTTATATATGTAGCAATTTATTATTGGCAGATTCTGTATTTTTTTTTCTAAACTGTTGTTTATAGATGAATATACATATAAATGTGTGTGTGTGTCTATATATATATATATATCATTTTTTTTTCATTTAGCACAATCTGTAATCTTTTTTTTTTTAAATCTATTGGTAAATATACATATACATTTATATATATATTTAAAAAAAGGAATGTTAAGCCTTTTATAATAAAAAACATTAAACAAACTAAATAAAAAAATTAAAATAAATAAAAAAATAATGCAAAGGGGGCAGGCTCCACCTCGCGGGTTCTTTTAAGGACCGACGTGGGGAGGCATAACCCCCCCACCTGTGGCGGCCATGGCCACCATGGCTCCACCACAGAAGTAGCAATGCCACTGACACTGACATGCCGTGGGAGTTAGGCCACCACGATAGTGGTGCTGAGCCTCCCCCACCATGCCCATTACTAAACCTCCCATGCCAAACACACACACAGTGTCATTTCCTTCCCTCTGCGCAGCCATACAAAAGACCTGCAACATGCAAGGGTTTGAACACTAGAGGAATTTATAATATACCTTGTATATAAATGTATATATAGAACAATGTATAAAAATTTATATCTAAAGATATATATCTCCATCTTTTTGCCTCTCTTTCATGATTGCCTTCATATGTGCAACAAAATCAAAGAAGAAAAAAAATAGGCATTAGGGTTTTCTAGAAGATAGAGGTAGAGTAAGAGAGTAAAATGGAAATAAGAAACCTACCTTTTAGGGTTTGACATTTTGACCCCTAAACCTAATTTCAAATTAGGGTTAGGGTTGGTCTTAGTGGAACAAATCTTATAACTGATGTTCCTTAGAAATTTAAATGGGTTGAGTGGGAAGTGTAAATTCCTTATGTACATCACTCTTTTGTTTTTTTTTATACTTTTTTAAAAAAAGAGTGTCATTTTAATTTATGAAGAAATAAATATAATAATGTTATCAAAGTGATAACTTAGGGATGTTTATTGTATTTTATTTTTGGATTGAGTATTATTCTCATTGTAAGTGGTTAATTTAGTATATTAGCAAGCACTATTAAAGTAATATAATGATTAATTTATTATTCAAGTGGATATTTGTTCTAAGGGATATCCTTATGGAGTATGAATAAATGAAGATAATTATTTAACCTCATAGAAATATAATTAGATGTTTAAATAAATCTAGTCTATAATTATAATCCACTAGAATAATTTGAATGGTTTAACATAATAAATAACATATTCTTTTATATTTACATCGATCTAGTGTCGTGTTCACTATAAGTTATTGACCTTTGAATATAGTAAACATATAGTTGAATTGGAAAATTAATTTAGTACAGAAATAATGTAATATTGTATATTAGAAAAGTAAAATTAGTAGATTTACTTCTATAAATAACCACCGTAAATTGAAATATATCGAATGAAATGTAAATTAAGTTTCCATTTAAAAATCGGATAGGTAATTTAGCGATTTGTTGGTTTAAATTTTTTTAGATAAATGAAAATATTTGTAAATGTTAAAAATTCCTAAAATTTAGAGTGAGCTGATCAGCAAAATCATAAAGTTTGAAACAGCCTAGAGAATGTAATTTTAAACCGACAATGTTATTTTTATGAGACCAATATATGTGGCCAGTATATTGGCCATCGTAAAAATAGTGTTATCATTAAAACACTTCTAATGTCAAAAATTTAGTGTTCTAGGTTATATCTAGCAATGGAAACAATAGTATATCTAATTAATAAGTTATGGTTATGGTTTAGGCTTAATACACCTTCTAAAAAATGTTGTTAGCCATAAATGAAATGATGTAAGTAAACCCGCTCTAGTAAAATTGTCTAACCAAAAATAATTTAATTTTAGGGTTGAGGGATGTTTTCATAAGGACATGATTCCCCTTAACCCTACAAGTCTTATTACATTGCAACCTAGTACACTCTGGGTAGTTGCAGATCTAACTCTACACGTTTAGTAAACCCTTATCTGTGATCCTTTAGACATTATTTTACACCATTAAAAAAAAGTTGTTGAATTTTTGGGGGCAAATTTTTGGGCATGACACAAAACATTAAGTTCAAATGCAGTTAACTTACCAATAGTGGCATTCAATCAAATATTCATTTGGGGTATAGATCTTAGCTCTTGTATAGAAGATACACAAATAACATAACTAGTGCAGGAACACCTAAGGCTTGGAAGGCTACCAGGGGGTAACATGGATGACCTTAAAAATTTGAATACTATAAGAAACTAAAAGTTCTAAGAGCATTGTAATTTGGGCCATTAGTGCCTATGAAAAATAATGAAATGAAATGTATTGGCAAATGTCTTGATTATCCTTGTGAGGACCATAGGACCAAATTAATGTAATATGGAAATATAATGCCATGATAAGTCAATTAGGGTCTAGATTACTTTGATTTTATCAAATAGATCCTAGGAATTGAATCCATAAAGTTTACATAATTTTTAAGCATTAAAAATACCAAAAACACAAGTTAATAATTCAAATATTTGAATATTAACAGCTAGTTGTGTTTTGGTGGGAAAATGCATTTAGGAGTTTTTAACAAGTTGTAATCACTTCCAACCACTTTGAATCATTTGTGTAAGTTGGAAACTTGTCTATAAACACCCAAGAATGATTGGGAAAGAATATGTACGAATTAGAGAAGGGATTGTATGGCCTAGAGGCTGAAAATGCAATAAAATTCATAGTTTCTTACATATTTTGGTCTCTTATTGTACTTCTTTCATGTTTTTATCATTGATGTGCATTATAGGATGTATTTAAAGTTTTTTTGATCCATCTTAGAAGGATTTTAGTCTAAATTTTTCTTTCATATAGTCAAAGGGCTGTAGATAGCCATTTTACATTGTTTTCTTAAGAAAAATGGTTTAACCATCCGCTTTCTATTCTAACTATGACTTTGGGATGGATTTATGACATGTATCATATGTAATTATGCATAATAATTCAGGAATAAGATAGAGAATTCATATTATCATCGAGTTGGGCAAGTTGGAGTTCTTGGGTGCATGAAAATGCATGGAATTTGATACCATAAGTGTAGCAATGGGAGATCTGGCTTAAGGAGGGCATGTTTTTGTGTGAGGAAGAAAAATTAAATGTCAAACTTATGGTGAATCCAAAAGAAGAAGTTCTGGAAGTGAGTTTTAGGTCATTTCCTAGAAGGCCCTAGTTTTTGGAGCCATTTGGTGAGGGATTTGGAGTTTGACCATTTGGAAATATTATCAATGAAAAAAATACCATATTTGAGACATAAATAGGAACTTATGAAATTTATAGTGTCTGGGGATAAGTATTTTTGATATTTTCTTTGTAAAGTGGCCCAATTAGGCCTTGTGGAGATACTGGAGTCAAAAATTTTATGCATAGTTGGTTGAAAAGCGTCATATCCCATTTTCACATATGTTGTGTAACTTCCAAATGGGTATCTGAATCCACAATTTTATTTTCAAGTTTTTTGGAAAGTCTGGTCCAAAAGTCCAAAAATCAGGAAAAATAGGGCTACTAGGAAGGGTTGCTTGGGTGTTTGGCTTGTTTGGAGAAATCTGATCAAAGGGTGTAAAGGGTACTTAGAACATGTCTATAAAAGTGGATCTAGTGGTGTTAATGCCTTTAGTAGACTTATTTTGAGTCTTGAACCCTTTGAAGTCAATTAAGCCCAGATGAGTAAGTGAATCCCTTGGGTACATTGTGAAACCTTGGGGTTGTCATACAAAGGTGTAGACGATGAACTTATGGAAAAAAAATATTGTCAATTAGTGCCAAAAAACTTAGTCATCTTAGTGTCGACTGAGCCAATAGTGCAACCCGAGTAGTTACAATATAACCTGAGCAGTGGCAGTGTCGACCGAGCAGATAGTGGTAATTAGTATTACCCGAGTGATCAATGTAGCCTTAGTACACAGAGTAGCCTAAGTGATAGAGTTTAGTATGTTTCTTGAGTGACAACATAATTCCCAAGTGCCATTATATTTCCTGAGTGGATCACTGGACCCAAGTAATAGTTTTTGGCCCCCTTAGCTTATATTGTTAGATATTAATTTATCTTATGAAAGCCGACTTATAGTTGCATTTGATTTGGATAAGGTATAAATATAAAGTATTTTTTTTATCCAAATAAGAGTGAATATGTGTGTAGAAGTGTGCATGCGAATATGAAGTGACAGATTGTCTAAGATTCTACAATTGTATAAGGAACATTAGAGACTCATTCATCACAGTTAGGTGATTAGTTTTATATCATTGGATCTTATTCAGAAATTTAGAGTTGCATTGAAGATCATCTACTAGTTCATCCTAATAGGTGCATTAGAAAAATCCTCTAACAAGGTGGACCTATTAGTCCTCTACAAATCTCCTAACACAGTTGCATTAATTAATTATATTGTACTAAATCCTTTTACAAGGTGGACCTAACAGTCCTTATTTCTCCTAATAGGGAAGGCCATCAGAAGTGGTCAATTGTAAGCTTTAAGGGGCTAAATTCATACTATAGTAATAATTATTGTGGGTACCATCCCCACCCCAGTTTTACTTTCTATTTGGAAGGTTTATGGGTAATCAAATATTGTGGATGTTTTATTGCTTTTCATTTCATGCATGCAACCGAATCAGGTAATCTAATAAGGGATTAAAAGGATTAAGTTTTATTGGTTCCTAATTCACCCCCCCTCTCAGTCACCTTGACTCAACATATTTCCAACAATTGGTATTAGAGAAAAATGTTCTCTTAATAGAAGTTTAACACCTTGAGCAAAGATGAGAGGCAATGGAAATATACAGACTGGAGAAAGCCATTGAAAATGAGAAAATAGATCTACAAGTGGCCATGGATCAGATCAAGAAACTCAAGGAGAAGCTCTCTCTTTCCCTGAAAAGAAGAAAATATTTAGCAGTGCAGATGAATGAAAAAAGTTACATAGAAGAAAGAATTAATGAATTATGCAAAGAAAGAAGTTTTGAAGAAGGAGATGGAGCAATTGAAGACCTACTTGCAAAGAATCTCAACTTACATGAAGAAATCAGAAAGTTGAAAAGAGAACAAGAAATTCATTCAGTCAGAATATGTGAAGTCATGGAACAAAAGAATCAAGTAGAAAATGACAGAAAAATGACACAAGAAGATAAAATATTGCTAAGTACAAGACTTTAAGAAAAAGAAAAAGAAATCTATCATTTGTCACTTCAGCAAGAAGATATGATAAATAAACTCAATAATATAAATCAAGAAGTTATCAATCTGAGGACAGAAAATGAAAGACTGCAAAATGATCTCAATACTTAAAAAAAAACCAATGAGAGTATGATGAATTCACAGGGAAGCATGGATCAGTTGAAAGAGCTAACTCGACTCATACATCATGGACAAACTAGATTAGGTTATACTGAACAAGGTGAATCCTCACAACAAATAACTCAAAAGAATACAAAACCTACTTGTAATCATTATGGAAAGTTAGGGCACACAACGAATAAGTGTTAGAGAAATGGAAAATGAAAGTTTAATGGTAAATGCTACAGATGCAACAAACATGGACATAGGGCAAGAGAATGTACTAAGAAAACTAAGTTTGAAGGAAAATTTTTCAATTTTAACAAACAAGGTCACAAATCCTCCGAGTGTAGAACTAAGAAATGGAACCCTGCTGAACAACAAGATAAAGCAATTTTTGGTTGGGATTACATCACATGGAGTAGATGTTGTCACTATGTTGAATATGGGCATATTGGTACAAATTGTGTAAGGAATCACCTCGGGAAAAGGAATCCTACTAAGAGATGTTATGTATGTAAACAACTCGGTCGTCTAAGTAATAATTGCATGAACAAAGAAAAAGTGGATATTGGTTTTGAGAAAGGAAAAGAAAAAGTTTTGAAATCAGAACTCAGATGAGTTAGAAGTGGGTAAGGAAATATCCTAAAGGTTTAGATCAAAACAATGAAGGATCGAATGGCACCCAAAGCAGTGAATTGGGTGGATCTACCATCTTTTAATAAACAAGCAAGGAGACTATTGGAACTGTGCATACAAGCCATCCTACATCAGTTCTAGACATGCTAGCAAGTTCAAATCAACATATTGATGCACTAGGACACATTATAGTTTTAACCAAGTCAAGATCTCAGTAACACACAAGTTACACAAGCTTAACCGAGTTAAGTTGGATTGTATGGTTTTGAGGATGTAGAAGTTAGTTCTTGCTAAGCTTCATTCTGAGCTATGCTAGCTACCATGTACGAAGCATTTAATGAAAAATCAACAGTAAAATATCTTATAAAAGATGAATTGCAAGTGTTTTTATTTACAAATCTTTCAGTTTGTAGAGTGATTTAGTGCCTTAAGTGATTCAAAGTGAATCTATATTCGAAAGTTTTAAATTTTGAAATTTCATCTATCTCCAAGAAAAGATAAGTCTACTGAATCTACATCTGGACTAGTAGGTACTGAGCACTAGGATCCACCTATTATTGGGCCAAGCCTAACTGAGTCACAGTAGGAAACTATGAATATTCCTTTAGTGAGAATTGATGCTACAGTTGATTCAGACCCTACAATTGGTGTAGAAAATGTCAATGACCTATTCCAAAAAAATACTAAGGAGAAAACTAAGGAAGATAACGATATGGATGAAAGTGGAAAAGGTAAGGAAATTGTTCCCTCACCCAATCCTAAGGATAGTGGAAAAGGAAAGGAAATAAATACTGATGATATTGATCTTAAGCAAGACATTGTGATTCCAAATAGGGATCTATCCAATCTAATAGTAGAGTAGATGGATACACTAGGGGAGCTATGGAAGAAAAGAGCTACACAACAAAAGATTCAAGCAAAAAATAAGAGAAATAGAGTGTTGGAGGACATAAAAGGTATATTCCTAGATGCACTAGAAGTAGAAGTAAATGAGAGTGATTCTATTATGGATCAACTTTGTAGACATAGTCCACAAGTTCAATAAAGATTTAAGTGGTCAAGCAAAAACTACTGTAGAAGATAGAAAGGAAGTTTGAGAATAATGTTCTAGAGAATGTTGCAAGCAAGATTGAAATTGATCAAGTAAAGATAAATTCTCTCATTAGCTCTCTATAAAATACACTAAATAATGTTGCTTTATTATTTGTAAAGTTAAGTGATAATTCAAACTTCACAATGGAAATCAAGACAAATCTGACAAAGTTAGATATAGATCTAAAGGAAAGTGCAAATCAGTTGGCACTTAACCCGAGTTCAAGTTCAACACACTTTGTGAAAATGAAGTATCTAATTGACATGCAAGCTAAATTACCGTGGGAAGAAGAAAGGACAAGATAATCTCTCATAGCTATGTAGAGCCAACTCCTTCCATACATGGATGTAATGCAAAAGCATATAGTTCATGCAAAGAATCTTATTCATGACAACAACTTTTTAGTTGTTGAGCTTATGATGGAGCTATCAACAGAGATACATAGAGTTGCACATCCTGAAGGTGTTATAGGATAATTGGGATAACAATTTGTCTCATATTTTGAAGGTACACAGTGATATCCTATCCTATTTTGGTATTACCATATAATTATAGTTTGGCATTTGTGTCAAAATAAAGGGGCAAATGTATATAGGAAAGATATATATAAGGAAATACATGTACAGAAGTAGAGAAGATATATATA
>MU224934.1:401437-457504 GCA_018584345.1 Thuja plicata | reverse complement strand
TATATATATATAATTTTTACAAAAATGGTTTTGAAAAATAAAAAAAAAGAGAGTTAGTTGTAACTGAGTAACATAACTATTGTCAAAACTCGAGAAAGTAACCAAGCATATGGTAAGGAGGAGTTTTGACTCAGAAGTTTGAGCAATTTTTGAACATGATAAGTGTTTTTGGTCACTAATGCCAAAGGGGGAGATTAATGACCTTATGGAAATCCTTATAGTCAATTAGTGCCAAAACATTTAGTCATCTCAGTGTTGACCGAGCTAGCAGTGCAACTAAAGCAATTACAATGTAACCCATGCAGTGGCAGTGTCAACCAAGAAGATAGTGGTAATCAGTAGTACCCGAGTGATCAATGTAGCCTGAGTGATAGAGTTTAGTATGTTTCCTAAGTGACAACATAATGCCCGAGTGCCAGTATATTTACCAAGTGGATCACTGGACCCGAGTAACAGTTTTGGGTCGACTTAGCTTATATTGTTAGATATTAATTCATCTTATGAAATCTGGCTTACAATTGCATTTAATTTGGATAAGGTATAAATATAAAGTATTTTTTTTATCCAAATAAGAGTGAATATGTGTGTAGAAGTGTGCATGCGAATATGAAGGGGCAGATTGTCTAAGATGCTACAACAGTATAAGGAACAACAAAGACTCATCCATCACAATCAAGTGATTAGTTTTATATCATTGGATATTATTCAACAATTCATAGTTTCATTGAAGATCATCTACTGGTTCATCCTAATAGGTGCATCAAAAAAATCCTCTAACAGGGTCGGCCTAACAGTCCTTTACAAATCTCCTAACAAAGTTGCATTACTTGATTGTATTGTACTAAATCCTTTCACAAGGTGGACCTAACAGTCCTTATTGCTCCTAATAGGGAAGGCCATCAGAAGTGGTCAATTGTAAGCTTTAAAAAGATAAATTTATAATGTAGTAATAAATCTTGTGGGTACCATCCCCACCCCAGTTTTACTTTCTATTTGGAAGGTTTATGGTTAATCAAATATTATTTCAAATATTATGGATGTTTTATTGCTTTTGATTTCATGCATGCAATCAAATCAGATAATCTAATAAAGGATTAAAATGATTAAGTTTTATTTGTTCCTAATTCACCCCCCCCCCTCTCAATCACCTTGACTCAACATATTTCCAATAGTAGAGTCTTTTTGTCCAAGGGTTGGAAGTTTCCAAGTATCTACATCAATTGGTATTAGATCAAGGAAGTAGATCCTTGCAAGTTTAAGATTGAAGATGAATTTGACAAGAAGTGAAAGATAATTGGTCAAGGCATTGAGAAAATACTTTGATGATGGAAAGAAGCAAAGAGAAAGAGAAATAATGAAAAGAGAAGAAAAGAGAAGGAAGAAGAAAGAAGAAGAGGGAATGCTAAGAAGCATTGGAGAGGCTTTGGAAAATTATCGAAAGAAGCTAGAGTGGATTGCATCACTCATTAAACAAGCAATAGATGAAGAAGATGGAGATGAGAAACATATTGCACATGAAGAAGTGGATGAACCTTAGGGAAAAGAGGTTCTGCAATCTGAATCAGAGGTTGAAGTTGAAGTTGCAAATGGTTGCAGTAGAGAATCAAGTCTTGAGGGGCTTGAATCTGAAGAAACTCTTCAGGTGGGGGAAACACAATGTCCTTTGGTGATGGAAGAAGATGAACATCATCGTAGCATGGCTAGAAAGGAAGCCAATATGACTATTGAGTTGTTTGTATTCCTAAATGAATGGCATGATGGTGAAGACCAACAAGAGAGGGCATTAGGTGAGGAAGAACCTGACTGTGGGGTCATTGGTGAGACTCGAAAGGTAGTCATGAATGCTGAAGAAGAATTGGAGTGCCAAGAGGAGAGGCATGTGATCCAAGATGCATTGGTATCAATGGGAAGATACTTCAAGTTTTAAGACAATGAAGAGTTACAGATGACAACACTGGTCTCATGGCATGAGACTAAGGATAGAGTAAATATTAGTGATCAGACATTGGTCTACATGTTTCCCATGGGAGGAAAACCAAGAGAAAATATGCAAGAGTACATTGTGAGGCAGCAGTAAGAGAAGATGCCATGGATCATTAATGATGATATTTTCAAACACAAGGTGAAAATGAAATGGTTTTGTTTGCTAACATTGGTTTATTTGCAGGTTTCCAAGAGGACTTGGAAAGATTTTAAAGTTGAGAGAGTATGGTGCAGGAGCACCTAAGGCTTGGAAGGCTACTAGGGGGTCACATGGATGACCTTTAAAATTTGAATAATATAAGAACCTAAAAGGTCTAAGAGAATTTTAATTTGGGCCAATAGTGCCTATGAAAAATAATGAAATGAAATGTATTGGCAAATGTCTTGATGGTCCTGGTGAGGACCATAGGACCAAATTAATGTAATATGGCAATATGATGCCATGATAAGTCAATTAGGGTCTAGATCAATTTTATTTGGTCAAATAGATCCTAGGAATTGAATCCATAGAGTTTTTATATGTTTTAAGCATTAAAAATATCAAAAACACAAGTTAATAATTCAAATATTTGAATATTAATGATTAGTTGTGTTTTGGTGGGAAAATGCATTTAGGAGTTTTTAACAAGTTGTAATCACCTCCAACCACTTGGGATGGGTTTTGGAAGTTGGAAACTTTTCTATAAATGCCTAGGAATGATTGGTAAAGAATATGTACGAATTGGAGAAGGGATTGTAAGGCCTGTAGGCTGAAAATGCAATAAACTTCATAGTTTCTTGCATATTTTGGTCTCTTATTGTACTTATTTCATGTTTTCATCATTGATGTGCATTAAAGGATGTATTTGAATTTTTTTTGATCCATCTTAAAAGGATTTTAGTCTGAAGTTATCTTTCGTATAGTCAAAGGGCTGTATATAGAAATTTTTATATTATTTTCTTAAGCAAAATGGTGTAACCATCCCCTTTCTATTCTAACTGTGACTTTGGGATAGATTTATGACATGTATCATATGTAATTATGCATAATACTACAGGAATATGACATAGAATGCAAATGGTGATCAAGTTGGGCAAGTTAGAGTGCTTGGGTGCATGAAAATGCATGGAATTTGATGCCATAAGTGTAGCAACGAGAGATATAGCTTAAGGAGGGCATGTTTTTGTGTGAGCCAAAAAAATTAAATGTCAAAATTATGGTGAATCTAGAAGGATAAGTTCTGGAAGTGAGTTTTGGGTCAGTTTCTAGAAGGCCCTAGTTTTTGGAGCCATTTGGTGAGAGATTTGGAGTTTGACCATTTGGGAAGATTATGGGTGCAAAAAAATACTATAATCATTTTAGTTGAGATATAAATAGGAACTTATGAAATTTATAGTGTTAGGGGATAAGTATTTTTGATAGTTTCTTTGTAAAGTGGCCCAATTAGACATAGTGGAGATACTGGAGTCAGCAATTTTATGCATAGTTGGTCCAAAAGATTCATATCCCATTTTCACATATGTTGTGTAAATTCCAAATGGGTATCTGAATCAACAATTTCATTTTCAATTGTTTTGAAAGTCTAGTCCAAAAGTCCAAAAATTAGGAAAAATAGGGCTACTAGGGAGGGTTGCTTGGGTGTTTGGCTTATTTGGAGAAATCTGATCACAGGGTTTAAAGGTAAATTAGAACCTATCTAGAAAAGTGGATCTAGTGGTTTTAAGGCCTTCAGTGGACTTAGTTTGAGTCTTGAATCCTTTGAAGTCAATTAAGCCCATATGAGTAAGTAGAATCCCTTGGGTACATTGTGAAACCTTGGGGTTGTCATACAAAGGTGTAGAGTTTTGTTGTCCAAGGGTTGTAAGTCTCCAAGCCTCTACATCAATAAATTGGTAGCATGGTTTTCAAAAAATTTCTTGTCACATCATCCTATTTTATGATACCACCAGTTCCTATGATAGAATTAATAGCCTCCTTACATCTTGTACTATATTGTATTATGTTCTCTCCTTCCTTCATCCTCATAGAGTCAAATTTTCCTCTCAAACTTTCTTCTTTAGCCTTCTAAATATGCTGATCTCCACCATAGGTTAAAAAAATCTTATCCCACATCTATTTCCTAGTAGTACAACCATCAAGCTCATCATATTCATGGTCATTAAGTGTAGATGCAATCTCAATCATAACTTGTGTCTTCTCATGTTTGTGTCTTTTCTCACTGATAGTTAAAGCTATTATAGTCAGTGCAATATTTTCATTCTCAAGATAGTAAAGTGCATATTCTCCTACTCTAGACACATGCAACCTAATTATACTTTTCCATGTAGAGAAATGATCCATATTCAGCTTTGGTGCTTCTCTCTTATACATATTTACATCTTAACTCAAGTCCTTTAAACTTATCACTTCATAGTAAAAATGCTTTGATACCAATTGTTGGTCCCACTGAGAGTGGGCAGGGGGGGTGAACCAGACAAATCAAGCTTAAAATATTAAAACTAAACTCATTGATTCGCTCGGTAAGTACCAAATACAATAAATTTAACCAATTCACCAAATAATATAAGCAACAATTAGTCATTCAAACTTAGAAACATCAAATTAACTCATTAACACATGATATAACTCATTGACACAGGATTTAACGAGGAAACCCACTTTGGAAAAAAATTTGTGGGAATTTTAACCCACAATAAAAATTGTACCCTTTTAAAGTACACTTGGTTAAGAACTTATCCTTTGAAAGATTACAACTTTTTTTGCTAAATGTGACCCTATTAGGGGATTTACCTCAGATATATTAAGCTCTTCACCCTGTAAGGAGTGGCCTTGTTAGAGGTCTTTAAAAACTCTTTTGGAATGTCACTTAAGTCTAGGTTTTATAAATTAGATGATTAAATCCACTTAGTTAAGAGATTTCTCTGTTACAAATATTAATAAGAAACAGTAAATTTTGATCTGTAAAAATTAGCAAATCACTATGCTTGAATCGGATCCTTTATGCTCAATTAAATACTAGAATCACATACTCCATTTATCTCTTTCTCAGACTATAGATTCTTTGATCTGTCTTTCTCTGTTCTTCTTGGTAAATGATGTTCTTCAGCTTCTTTCCTTCTTTTCTCATTTCGCCAGTAGTCTTACACTCCGTGTAATTCTCATTATTTTATTTTCCTTCCTTTTCACTTAGTTGTTCGATCATCTTCTTCATGTTTCACCACTAGGTAAACCAAAACACTTTTACCTCAGAACTTCTAACTTTTCTTGGAAATTTCACTTTTCTATTTAACCACTTGATATTCACCTTAGATCTTCATATTGAATTTTCCCATTTGTAGATCTTGTAACAAACTTCATTTATTTCATTTCCTCATCTAGCTGATCATTGCTTCACATTAAATCATCATTTAATATTTATATATTGTACTCGGTAAAAATTTCTTTGCAACTCGGTAACTGACTTCATCATTGGTCGGTGTCTAACTTGCTTTTGATGCTCGGTAACTATAACTGACTCACATAACATTCTACCGAATGACTCAGTCTAGCTCGGTAAATTATCTCTTTCACTCATAACTTAATTCATTGTAGTTCCTGACTTGATCAATAAAAATGTACCAATTTGATAACATCAAATATATAGTAGAAAACAACTATAACATCATTACTTCATCATTGTCTGATCTATATTTTCACCCATTTAACTTCTCCTCTTAAGACATGGTAACACAATAAAAATAAATTAATCAATTGCTTGACATCAATGACAAACCAACAATTGATCTAACCATTTCTAAAATCATGATACTCGACATCACTCGGTCTTCATCATCTCCATCAGATAAATATTAGTTAATAGACCATTAGGACATAAATATACCAAAACATCTTCTAATAGCACTATTCTTCAACCAACGATCCAAGAACCACCCTCCTTCATACTTACATCCTGATTTAATCATAACAATCATTAAACATATTATTTCCTAGCTATATTTAATCAATCTTGGTTGATTTATGTTTGTTTGATAATATTTAATTAATTAGCTTATGTAAAACCTAAAGAAAAATTATTTTCATTCGTATATTTGACATATTCAACCAATATTACATAACCTAGTTTTATTCTTAGGTTTTTTGTTCATGTTAAGGTTTTTATATATTCATATTTTTATAATAACATATTTTATTTTAGATACAAAATTCTTTATTTTTTATTTTCTTTATTGCTTTCATTTTGTTGCATCTTTACAATCGAGATTTGTAACAATTATTATGGTACCTTTTCTTATCCACTATCCACATTTGTCTATTATGTTAGTTTTTTTTGTTATCTATATGTCACAAAGATTTATAATTTTTCTATCTCAAGTTATGAATTTGATTATTAGTTTTCCTATCATTTTGTTCAGGTAATGAGATACTTAATATCCTAATAATTCTATTATCTCTATAAGATATTTTGTTGTCATTAGTTTAGACAAAGTCATAGAGTCAAGGAGAATCAATTGATAAATGGTGAAAGGAAAGGATAACACAAGTCAATAATGCACCCTGAACCAGTCGGTAAAGCACATAATTGATAGAATACTGAGCATCTACAGTTACCGAGTGACACACTATACCAAGAACATGCAGTACACCGATTTGATATTACACCGAGTGATGAAGAACACTTAACCAAGTATTGTGGAGTTATTTAACTGAGTTATAAAGATAATAAAACAAATGATCAAATCATATTTAATGATTGTCAGAGAATTAATTACACATATACAAGTGTTTAAAAAAGTTTGTTGCATGATCAATGATTCAAATAAATCAGAGTAAAGATCTAAGGTAGAGATTAACCAAAAAAATAAAAGTTTGTCATTTCCAAGAAAACAATAAGTACCTAGGTAAAAAGTGACATGGTCACAGAGCTGGAAAGAAGATCTAACAGTCAAGAGAAATTTATAGCATACCTAATGCATAAGATTAAGAGGAAAAACTCATCTGTATCCTGGATAAATTTTGTATCTGCGAGAGACAAGGAGAGACACAAAAGGATACATAGAGAAGAAGAATGGAGAATTGTTATTATTGTTAGAGAAGTTATTGAAGAACATAGAGTAGAGCAAAAAGAACTGAGTATAAATTTAGGTACAATAGAGAAGAACATAATAGTGTTACAATTTGGGAATTGAGGTAACACATATCAGAGCACATAGAGTTTAAAAAACCTTTACATTTGATGCATTTTTACAGACATTGTTAAGTTAATGAACTATTGTATTGAGAGATTTAAATCCCAATACTGGGTATATCTTAACCAAATTTATATTTATAAATACTTTAATAGGGTACATCTCTAAGTGTAGAGTTTGTAAAAATCCTTTAACTAGGTAGACCTAACAAGTCTTATATATACTCTTAATTGGGTAAGCTATCAGAAATATCCAAAATTTGTAGCTCTAATTGAGCACCCTTTATACTGCACTTAGTGAAGGTTGTGGGTGTCATCCCCAGTGCAGTTTTTATCCTCTAACCAAGGATTTTTGTGTTACCAAAATCATGGTGTTATGAGTTTAATTTTTTAATGTTTTGATGTTATGGTTTTATATGCATTACATTAATTTTATTTCAAAGTTATGAACTTGGTAATCAGAAAGCAACAATAGATGATATAATTAGTAATTGTGGTTAAAAGGGTTATTGGTACTGATTCACCCCTCCCCTCTCAGTCCCATATTTCCATTGGATATTCTAACAATTGGTATCAGAGATTGTACTCTTGAATTAAAGGTTTGACCACCTGAGAGATAAATATCTTAGCCATGGAAGGTTATAGAAAGTTTAAGAAGATTGATGGTCTTGAATCTGAGTTGGAAAGTGAACGAGAGTTAATCATGGATTTGAGAGAGAAACTTGAGAAATCTCTAAGGATAAGAAGGAAATTGTATGATGAACTGAAGCTTACACAAGACCAATTTTATACACTTGAGACTGCATCTGAAGGAAGTGTGAATGATGAGTTTGAGAGTGCTATAAGGGAACTACTTGAAAATAATGACTCACTTACCAAACTGCTAGATTTAATGAAGAAAGATCTTGATGCTAATAGCTTAAGAATGACTGAATTGATTGAAGGTAAAAGAACAACTAAGGATGAAAAGATAACTATAGAAGATGAAAAAACACAATTTGAAATTAGGTTAACTAAGAAAGATAGTGAAATCTTAAGGATGACCCAAGTTCACTACAATATGACTAACCAACTTCTAAATGCAAGTCAGGATTGTACCCGAAAAGAATTTGAGAATCAAGCATTGAAAGCTGAAATTGAAAGAATGGACAAAAGATTGAAAGTTGAGAAGGATGAAAATGAAATAATGAGAAGAAATGAATATGTACTAAAATCACTAGACAAATAGGTTAAGAATTATAAGTAACCAAATGATAGATTAGGAATTGGATTCAATGAGAACAACACTACCGAGAAAGGAGAATCATCTAAAGCACAAAAAGATCAAGGTACTGCACCCCCACCGAAACAAAAGAAGCCAAGGTGTAATTATTGTGTGAAGCTTGGACACATTGCTAATGTCTATAGAAGCAGGAAAGGTAAAGTACTAAGTACACCTAAATTTGATGGTTATTGTTTTAGATGTAATAAGTATGGACATCAAGATTTTGAGTGTAGAACCAACTTTGCTAGCAACATAAGGAAATCTAAGTTTGATGGATACTACAATAATTGCAACAAGTATGGTCACAAGACTGAAGAGGACAGATTAAAGAAAAGAAATGAAAATTGGATGCCCAAACAAGACAATGTAAATACTTACTGAAAAGGAACATCTATACCATGGGATTATAATACAAGGATTTCATTCTTATCTTATGGAAGATATGGACACATTGATACAAACTACATATTGATGCATTGAAGGTTTAACAGAAGGTTGTGGAGGAACCCTGGCACGGCATGTTTCCATTGTCATAGGGTATGACACCTTGAAAGTAATTGCATATACCAAGGTGATGCACCGACCATGGATGAATCTACAAAGAGTGCACCATATCTGTTAAAAAAATAAGAGAACAAATAAAAAAACATGGAGGAGAAATATTCAGGAAGATGGAACTTCACTTGGAACTATAGACAACACCATCTCTACCGAGTTTGGTGCATTGATATCCACCTAATCAGTGAGAGGTATGTAGGAACTACATGCTTATTATAAATCTTACATCGGTTTCTAAGAAATAGAGTTAAGATCCATATCAGCATATTAAGATGTATTTGGACAAATTGTGGAAATTTTGATTGAAAGTTGTAATATATGGTTATTTTGTTTAGTCAGTTAAACAAAGTGACTATGTTATCGGTATACCAGTAAAAAGGGACTCTGCAAGTGCATTTAATGCAAATAATTAGAGCTGTTGGAAACCCTAATTGAGGAAAATCTATAAATAGGTCAATATGTTATTCATTTTGAACATAACATTTTTGAAGAGCATTTGAGAACATTGCAGAGCGATCACTTCGTCGAGCATTCAAGTGATTATGAGGTATTCCTAAATCTTTACAAGAGAATTGAGTGATATTTCTGAGTTATCTGGTTTACCAAGTTGTGTTTTCAAAGTTGTATTTTATCGAGCGTTCCCTAGTTTTTTATTTTGACACATTTGGAGATTATCATGGCATCGAGGATGCAAAGACCGGTATAAGTGAAGAACATTGAACCTGTAAATCCTAAATACAAGTTGCCCCCATTTATATCCACATAAATTGATATGATTGGAGCACCATCTTTAATACTGCCACGAGTTCTATTGATTGAAGATGTTCATACATTTATTCATTGCAAAATTGAAGATCTGTGTGAAGTTGAGATTGATGCCTCATTTAGTAAGTTGTACATGAATGGTAAATTGAAATATGAGAATACACATCTTGAGATGAAAGGATTGGCACATAAAATTCATCTACTGATGGTATTCAAGCCCAAATGGGTGAGGATGATACTCAAATGAGTACAAGACTAGTTCACGTGGTTGGATGAACTGATCAAGATAACTAAGAATATTTTGCATATTATCACTAGATTTCCTATTGGAGATCGACCCAAGGAAACCAGTCAAATTGAGAAAGGAAAGCTTACCAAGCTAACAAAGGCATAATGGGATGCGAGAGGAATGAGAATATCTACTATCATGGATCTTGAGTTAAGGTATGCATGAAACATCATATCTTACCGAGTGTTTCAATCATCCTAAGTGGATAGTGCACCATGTGGAACAGTAGACCTGTCTTATAAGATAGTAAAGAAAGGACTTCAGATAGATCTCTGTGAAGTTTTGTTGAAGAATATTTATGAAAATATGAAAATAATCAAGAAGGCAAAGACCAACACATTGAAATTTGGTTCACTGTTAGTATGTATTTTCTTTTACTACCAGAATTCATTTCCCTCCATTAGAGATGTAGTATGGAAAACTGATAGATCATTTATTTATCAAATACATGAGTATATACATAGTCTAGGAGACAATATTGATACAATCATGTCTAATTAATTTTTAAAATTCCAAGCTAGAATACATTAAAGATATAGTATTCCACCTCAACTTATTGCTAAGTATCAGGATAACATTTGTTTTGTAGTTAACACTGATGTTTGTATAATTAAGGCTATTGAACCAAGAGTTGAATGGATTAAATGATGAGACATGAGATGGATATAGATATTGGATCAAAATAGATAGAAGCTTTATTAGCTAAACCAATAGATCCTAATGAGAAAAGGTATGGAACCTATGAGGAAGTCAAAGATAAAATCAAGCAAGGTATTTTGGTACCTAGGTCAATAAGGAAAGCAAGTAAAATTATTGATACCTTATCAATGACTCTTGGAGTCGATGATACATTGGATGAAAATATGGAGAATGAACAAGAAATTATAGTATTTGATAAGAAAAATCTATAATCGGCATCACCGAACAAGAAAGGAAATGGAAGGAACACTAGATCTTTGGTACAATCGAAAGAGAAGAAAGGTGCAGAGATAGTTCAACCGAAAGGAAAGTCTTATGAGAGAACCAGAGGAAAGAAAAAACCTACTTAAAAAAGAAGAATATTATTAGTTGGTAATGAGAGTGAAACAAAATATGATGATCCTAATAAATTTGTACCAATTACAGAGCTCTCACGAGTTCCATAAAGTCTCGATGATTTTCTGGATGGATTAAAGAAATTAGGAGGATTTGGAGATTTTAAGAAAGTAAAATATTAGAAGAGGAATGAAGAAGATAAGAAGAAGATTGAAGATGTTGTCTTCATAACTTTAATGAGATAAAAAGTAACACCTATTGAGCTTGAAGACAAGCTACCAGAGAACTATACAACACAATTGATGCAAGATGGAAGTATGCACTAAATGCAGAAAAAGAAATGAGAGAGAGAGATCTTGTACACATTATTCCCGACCTTGCACCATCTGAGATTCATAAAGCATTAAAGAAACATTCAAACAGATTTCTAGCCAAGGGGAGAGCCCTTAGGATAATGAATGGAGAAATATAATTAGTATATAGATGATACCAAATATCATGAAGTAGAGAAGGAACAAGAAACAACCACTGCTGAACAAATAAAGGGAAGAACAAAGAAAATAGATCCTATTGATCTATCTACTAACCATGCAGTGATTATCATTGAAGATATAATTGAGGAAGAAGATTCTACAAAAGTGCTATCAAAAGATGAAGATGTCATGGATACACAAATGAAGGATACTGAGTGTATGGATATTGACAATGCACCTTTGATGAGAAAAGATCTGATCATGATACAAGTACAAAGCTAGAAAATTGATGATACTGTTAATACTGAGTTTGTACTAGATACACCAGACATGGAAACATAGACACTAGTTGATACAGATAAGGATAAAGATGGACAACCTAAGGCCACCAAGATAGAACAAGGAAAGAACACTGAGTTGGTACCCCCAAACGACACCGATGATCAAAAGAAAGTTACTACAACAACAACAGATTAGATTGTATAGAAGACAACAAATACTAAAAGTAAAATGCAGTAGGAATCAAATATTAAGGAAAAGACCCAGGAGAAACATAAAAGTGAACATAAAGATGAAGTGAAATTAGAAGAGAGCATAACTGGTACCCATACCGAGTCACCTGATGCAATCAAGGCATCACATTCCAAATGATCTATTGGAGAGAGAAGATTGATTGAAAAGAAGAAGAACAAAAGGAGAGAAAATCATTGATTTGAGAAATGTAATACCCACTCATATTTTTCTTTTAGTTTTGATGTCGTACTCTTTTAGGCAGTGGTTTCAATTGATTGGCTGAATTATTTTAGGTTACATTTCTTGTGAGCTATTATTCTTTCATTTGATGGTGATTCTGGATTATGATGTTATGGATTTATCATATTCATAGATAGATGTGATGATATTATCATGTTGGTAATTAAATGTTGATTTCAGATTATGATATACTTACCCCATACTTCCATGTGTATGGTTGTCTTATATGACGATGCAATTGTTGATGTGTTTTTGTGGTAGAGGACGGAGATGTAGTTAATTTCTTTGCGAGATCCACATGTTCGAATGATCCCTATCATTGTTTGAGATATTATACTATATGTACATGTGTGTTCTTTTGATGACATGATTGCAGGTATAGGGCATCTTCTTCTCTGAATTGGGAGGAGTGAGCGTGCCCATACATATTCATCTCAATGGTAAAGAGGGGAGGTAACATATAGATCTGAAACCCTAAACTAATCCTAATCATCCTAATGTTGGATGAGTTCCGGTTTGACTACCCTATCCGGATTTGTCTAGCTGACAGGAATTAGAATATCCCTTCCTGGAGTAAGTTTGTTGTGCTTTCAGGTGATTTATTGGGTTATTGAGTGATTTTCTATGTTTTATGATTTAATGGATTATAGTTGAATTAAATATTTAATTATATCCTATATTTATTTGAAATAATTAATTAAATTCAAATATTCAAATATTTTGATTTAATTAAGTATTTAATTGAAAATTAAAGTAAATATGCTTTTATAATTAATTAAATGGTTAAATATTTAGTTGCATGTATTATTGTGATATAAATATTTAATTTATTTACTTTTATATTTTATTAATTACATGTGCATGAATGTGTTGAAAAAGTATTTTCAAATTGAAAAATCTCAACTAGATATTAGGAGTCAAAGTTGAGTTGTGGCAAAAAAGATATTTTTATTTATTTAATTTTGAATTTCTTTCAATTTCAAGTTGAGTCCTTTTAAGGATTGACTTGGGAGTTGTCATGAGGGTTTGCATAATTTGGGGAAGTTGATTCTCTTTAGGAGAATTCTCCTCTAGTTCTCTCATAATAGGTTTTTGGGTGAAGACAATTTTGGAGAGCATTTGGTGTTCTTAGATTTTGGAGAATTGGGGTTTTGTGTGGTTGCTTGTTAGATTGGAGATTGGTGTGATTTCTTGGTTGCATGTGCTTGGATCTTCGTGGTTTCCAGATTTGTGGTTAATTCATGCTTGGAGGTTTTCAGATTTTATATCTTCTTCAAGGGCACATTTCCTCAGTTTCTTGCATTGGAATCAAGGTAGGTTTTGTGTTGCTTATATTGTTTCAATTTTCTAAATCTGAGGTTTTCAGTGTTTGAATTGATGCATGTTTGATCTTTTAGATTCTAGGCGGTTTATTAGTTTTTCTATGTTTTCAAGTATTTATAAAACCCTTAGATATAAATTTTTCATGTTTTATTTAGACTTGACATGGTAGTGTTATGCTGGCAAAATTTCATGAGAAAATTCTACATAGATCTCCTAGTAAACAATAAATCAATCTGCACTATAGTCTAAACTATAGCGGAAAAATAAATAAATCATCCCATTGAAATTCCTTTGGAAAAATTTAATTAGTTGCAAAAAATAGGTCCTTGGAAAAATACAGTTTGATTAAAAAATTCACCAGTGGACAAAAATGCATAAAAGACAAAAAAATATATATATTCTCTTTTGTTTCCGTTTTTGGAAATTTTCTTAAAATTTTTTTTTTTTTTGAGGAAAATGAAATTTAAATTGTTTAAAAAAAAAATAAAAAAAATTTCATTGTAAACCGCAGTATAATAGTTTTTTTTACTAAGAAAAAAACTATGAAAAAAGGGCCGCATGTGATAGGGGGCGGTGGGCTCCACGCACCTACTCCACCCTGTCACCGACTACGTTTGCAGTCCTGACTGCTGGCAACCGGGTTACCTTACGGTACCCAGACTATTGCAGCAACCCTTTGGGCGCCGTAATGTAGGCAGGGGGGCCCGCAGGGGATCCGCTCCCCCAAAAACCGTTTGGTTATTTATTTAAACAACTTTTCAAAAAAAAAAAAGTTTCAGTTTTTCTTAATTTTAATTTGTAAATTAATTAAAATGTTTTATTTAATTTAAATTTTTAATTACTTTATAATATGTTTAGTTTATAATATATTTAATTTATATTATGCATAGTTTATATTATGTTTAATTTTTACTATTATTAAAAATTGTGTTATATATATTATTTTTAAAATAATATTTTATAATATGAATTTTTAGATAGGAATTTATTAGAGTTTATATGTAAGGGTATGAATATTTTCTTTATTCGAGAATTTTTTCAACAATTATTATTTGAATGTTTATAGCATTTTTATGCAAAAATATTAATTGAATTAATTCAGGTCAATTGGACTATTGATTTAAACTTATGTACCTTTTTGGACTAGAATTTATACTAGTAGATGAACTATTGATTAAATGTGATTTAGATGAATTATTTTGTTAGATCCAAATGTTTATCTGCCTATGTTCATTCTTTTTAGTCCTTTAGGACATTTTTTTTCTATACATCCTTCTGAGTTATCTTTTGCTTACATGTGTTATTATTGGGGCATTAGATGACCTAGGGTGACACAGAGGCAGGGTAAGAGTCCTAGAGACGTGTGTATCTATTTACTCTCTAGTGTGTGTGATTTTGGAATTTAATTACCCTAGATTTGACCCTTTTAGGCTTATGTTCATTTATTGTGAGATGGGTAGATTGTGATCATTCTGGTAGTTTTTGTGAAACTAGATTTGGATTACCAGTATGGATACCTATGTTAGGTCTTTGAGAGATCTGTGAGCCTAGGGTAGGTTACTTAGCTGTGTAGTAGGGGGTGGATTGCAATAAGTTCCGTATCCGTAAGTGACTACTTGGATTGCTTATTGTAAGTATACTTAATAAGTGTTAATTAAATGAATAACTGAGAGATATTAAAATGAACTAATAAGATGTGTCCTCACCCATGCTTGAGTGCTAGTATAGACTAAGATGGTGATGAGAAGATTCTAGTCACCTCAAGGGGTACGTAGCATAGATAGTGGCCTTTTTAGTTTGAGAGGTCATTGGTGTTGTGTATGGTCACTTAAGTGCCATAATCCATTAGGATTACTAGGACAAAACTTAAGGGTTAGATGTACATGATGACACCTTCCTTTACACAGTCTAGATTTCCTACGTATGTCAGTTTCCTCTGGATTAGTGAGTCTTACCTTTCATGATGTATAGTACACTTGGATAGAGGGCTATCAGAATCCCTTTCTTAATGGTTATTTCCTTTTTGGTTTTGGATATCCGAGTGGGGTCTGTTGTTATCTCCTCAACATGATGGGGTGGACCTTTGTGGTTCCACACGGACGGGTGGTAGTGATTCTTTACCCATTGAGATTTGACATCCTTGTACCAGGTTCTTGATGGTTCTTTGCAGATGAGCTCTTTATGTTTCTTCATTATTGATTATGTACTTTCAATTATTGTAAATATTGAATTAGAGTATCGCATGTGATACCAAATCTGGATATTGTATATTAAGTAGATTAGAGTGATTACCACATACCTTGCAACATGTGTAGTGGATGTGATTTTATGGTGGTTTCATGGTTATCCATGAGGATTGTAATTATGGTTTTGTAAGTTGTATTTGTTATATCTATTCAAATGAAATCTTTTGTTATAATGTTAGTTTTATTTTACTTTAAGTAATTCAACATCATGGAACCCTTGAGTCATGTAATCTATGTGAGTGTATGACATGTGTATAAATGGTATTTTCTTCTGCATTAGTGTATGTCTCTTTATGTAAAATTTAGGAAAAAAAATTATTCAGCAAACATAGTATCATGTTCTAGATTAATCTCTCTTGGGCTCCCTGGCCGAGCATTACATTTGGTATCAGAGCCCTAGTTTCTACATTGGGAATTTTGGGAATTGTACACTCATTAGTTTGTGTGTAGCTTGAACTTAAAACTAAAACATAGACATACAACACTTTTGTTTTCAGATTATTGCTTTATGGTTTTTCTTAATTATTTAGTTTATGATTCAAGCAATGTGGTGAGTTTTGTATCTATCTATATTTGTTTTAGGTATCATGCTTGAAACAAGAGCCACTAGAGGCCATGGTAGAGGTGGGTCTAGTGCCTATGGGAGAGGTAGGTATCCTAGCCCCTCCACGAGTGTCAGGAAAGATGTTAGTTAGCAACAGGATAGAGATGATCAGAGGAGAGGGAGTCAGGATGAGTGTGGCGGATTGGATACTAGATAGATGCTTTAGGCTATCCTAAATCATCTTGGTCCTGAGAGAGCCAGAGAGGAGTAGGATGTATCCCATCACTCCTATATAGAGTAGAGATAGAGGTAGAGATCTAGGACCCCTCGTAGGAGGACTATTACAGTGGACCCAGAGGTGGTTGCAATGAACCACATGAGGGACCTGACGAGATGAAATCCTATTCCTTTTGATGGATAGGGATCTATTTTGGAGGCAGAGACTTGGCTCATAGCCTTAGATAGGGTCTTTTCTATGCACCCATTTAGTTGCAATACTAAAGTGAGATATGTTGTGATGCATTTATCACACTTTTCATCTATTTGGTTGAAGATCAAGGAGGAGAAGTTAGGTCTTCATATGGACACTGTTACATGGGAACTATTTCTTGAGAACTTTAGAGAAAGGTTCCTTTTTTATCAATGGAGATAATAGAGGGCCGATGAGTTTCATAATTTGAGGCATTTGACATTAACCATAGAGTAGTATGAGCATAATTTTTATGAGCTCAAATAGTATGCAGGATACAGCTAGGATTTTGCACTTGTGGTAACACTTTGTGCGAGCGCTTAGTGTCCACATCATGGGGGATGTAAAGCTCTTTGAGCCTACTAACCTATGAGCTGAGGTTATTAAAGCCACTCTTGCAGAGGATAACTTCAAATTAGGCCATGGAGGTTGATAGGGTGGCCAGATTGGTGGGGCATTTGGATCAGGCTATAGAGGTAATCAGGCGCAGGGCATTGGGAACTTCAAGAAGTCATCTAATTATCACAGAGGTAACTAGAATCAGAGTCAGAACTAGAAGTAGCAGTAGGAAAAGGCTGCACCTCCTACCCAGAGTGGTAAGAGCATCAGGAGTGGATAGCACTTTAGGTGTAATAAGTCCAACCTTCCAGCACAGAGCGCACAACCTAGTGTGAGCAGAGGGAGTGTCCAATAGTTGAGTGCACCCTCCAATGGGAGAGGAAATTTTAGAGGGATAGGATGTTTCACTTATGGTTAGTTAGGCCACATTGCAATGAATTATCCACAGAGGGCACCTCATTACTCTACGTAGAGGCTAGCAGCCTTGGAGCCTATAGTAGGAGGGGGCTCACACAGAGTATTTGCAGCCCTGGATCACAGACATGCAAAGCATCAGGGGACAGTCATTGAGGCCTTAGGTACTATTTGGGGTATCTCTATTTATATATTGTTTGATTTAGGAGTAACTGATTCTTTTATATAACCTTTCCTTGTTGAGTGTTGTGGGGTAGTGGGTGAAAAGAAAGAATTAGGTTGGCAAGTGGAACTAGCCTCACGGGATAAGGTAGCTACATATTCCTTGGTTCGTAATTGCGAGCTGAACCTAGGGAAGTTCATTACCTTGGTTGACCTTCATGTCATTCCTTTGGGATCATATGGGATTGTCTTAGGAATGGATTAGTTGGGAGCTCATGGAGCTAATATCGATTGTAGATGGAAGAACATCCTTTGCAAGGATGATGATGGTAAGGAGTTTTAGATTATGGGGATTCCACAACCCATATCCCTTCGCATGATATTCGCTATGCAACTGAAGTGATGTATACGAAGGGGTTGTCAGATGTTTGCAGTATCTATGTATGAGATAGATGGTATGTAGAGAGAAATCAAGAAACTATATCATCCTATATTACATGAGTTCATTGATGCATTCCCTAGTGAGATCCCAGGTATGCCACCAAAGCGTGACATAGACTTCCACATAGAGCTTGTGCTAGGAGCATAGCCTATATCTAGAGCTCCATATCAGATGACCACTCATGAGTTGAGTGTGTTGAAACTGTAATTAGAGGAGTTGTTGGCAAAGGGGAGAATTCACCCTAGTGTTTCTCCTTGGGGAGCACCTGTCCTCTTCATCAAGAAGAAGGATGGATCATTGCGCTTGTGTATCGACTATAGATAGTTGAACAAGGTAATGATAAAAAATAGGTATCTATTGCCACACATAGATGACCTATTTGATCAGATCAAGGGAGCCAAGGTGCTCTCTAAAATTGATCTTAAATTAGGATATCACCAATTGCTGATCAAGGATGCAGATATCCACAAGACTGCATTCCGTACATGCTGTGTACACTATGAGTTTACAATAGTTCCTTTTGGGTTGATGAATGCTCCATAGGTATTCATGTGCTTGATGAATGGAGTATTTTGAGAGTACCTTGATCACTTTGTGTTCATCTTGGATGATATAATGATTTATTCTAGATCCATGGAGGAGCATGAAGAGCATCTTCGATAGGTTTTGCAGTGCCTTAGGAAAAATTAGCTTTATGCCAATCAAGCTAGGTGTGATTTCTTCCAGTCTGAGGTACAGTATCTTGGTCAGGATATTTCTGGGGAAGGTATCTCAATAGATCCTTTGAAGATTTAGGTTATTGTAGAGTGGCCAACACCCACTAATGTGTCTAAGGTACATAGCTTCATGGCTCTTGTAGGATACTATCGCAGGTTTGTGAAGAACTTCTCTAGGGTGGCACATCCTATCACTTCTCTTCAGCGGAAAGGGAAGAAGTTTGTTTGGACAGAGAAGTGTGAGGAGGCTTTTTAGAGCCTTAACGGGTGTTTGAATAGCACACCTATCCTAGATGTACCTGATTCAGTGGGAGATTTTTGTGTGTGTGCTGATGCATCATTACAGGGGATTGGAGCAGTCCTCATGCAAGATGGTCAAGTGATTTCCTATGTCTCGCAAACTCAAGGATCATGAGCTTAATTACCCTACTCACGATCTGGAGTTAGCTGCAGTTGTCCATGCATTGGTATGGTGGAGATACTTTCTATTGGGACATCAGTTTGAGCTTCATAGAGATCATTATAGACTTCAGTACATCTTTACCCATCCTAATCTGAATGCTAGAAAGAGAAGGTGGATGGAGTTCCTTTGTGAATATGAATTTGAGATAAATTATATTCAAGGCAAGGAAAATGTAGTTGCAGATGCGTTGAGTCGCAAGCGACAGAACATTCTAGCATTGACTCTTAGTGTGGACTTGAGGAGTAGGATTCTCTAGTCACTTCCTATAGATACCTTGTATCAAGAGGTGAAGGCAAAGATAGAGTCAGGGAGACCATTGGAGGGCAGATTCTCTGGTTATGTTTTGGAGTCAGATGGTCTATTGCATCATATAAGCTAGATCTATGTACCACCATTGGATGATTTGCGTACATTAGTGTTATCCGAGGCTCATTGTGCACCCTATTTGACACATCCAGGTGTCAAGAAGATGCACGCAGATCTTTGACAACTCTACCATTGGGCTGGTATGAAGAGGGATATTGCAAACTTTGTGGCTAGATGCTTAGAGTATCAAAGGGTCAAGGAAGATCATCAGCATCTAGCAGGTCTTCTACAGCCAAATCTCATTCCATATTGGAAGTGGGACATCATTTATATGGATTTTATAGTTGGATTTCCTTTGACTCCTCATAGGCATGATGCTGTCATGGTGACTGTTGATTGGTTAACCAAGGTGGCTCATTTATCGCCTATGAGATCATCATATACAATAGCTTATGTAGCCCAAGTTTTCATGCAGGATATCATGATACTTCATGGCATTCCCCTCCGGATTATATCAAATCAAGATCCTATATTTACCTTAGCTTTTTGGACATCATTACAACATAATCTTGGTGCTCAGCTGAATTTTAGTTTAGCGTACCATCCTAAGACTAATGGATAGATAGAGTGGGTGAACTAGGTTCTTGAGGACATGTTGAGGATGTATGTCATGGATAGACAGACTCACTAGGAGGACTACTTGTACCTAGTGGAGTTTGCATACAATAATAGATATCACAGTTCTATTGGCATGCCACCTTTTCAGGCATTGTATGGCTATCCTTGTCGTACACCTTTGAGATGGGATGGATTTGAGGACCGTATTCTTCTTGGTCTAGAGATGATTTGAGACATGGAGCAATAGGTAGTGTGGATACGTGAGCATTTAGTGACTGCACAGGATAGATAGAAGAAGTATGCAAATACTCATAGGGTGGATAGGTAGTTTATAGTTGGAGATAGAATTTTCTTGAGAGTTCACCCATGGAAGAGTCTGATCTGTTATGGAAAGGGCTCAAATTTGGCAGCTCGCTTTGTGGGACCGTTTGAGATCCTAGAGAGGATAGGACCAGTTACTTACTGACTTTCTTTTCCACCTATCCTATCGTGCATCTATGATGTTTTTCATGTTTAATTTCTTAGGAGATATATTCCTAACATTATGCATGTATATGATTGGAATGCATTATAGGTCAAGGACGGGCAGCTGGCTTTGGATCCAATACATATTCTGGAGCAGTGGGGTGTGACCCTCAGGGGTCGCACCATAGAGTAGGTAAGGGTCCAATGGGACCCAAATTAAAAGTCTTCAGTGACTTGGGAGGATGCAGCTAGATTACATGATTTACATCCTTACTTGTTTACGGGCTTCCAGGAGTAATCCTAATCCTAGGGGGGGTGGATGTAATACCCACTCATATTTTGCTTTCAATTTTGATGTCGTACTCTTTTAGACAGTGGTTTTAGTTGATTGGCCAAATTATTTTAGGCTACATTTCATGTGAGCCATTATTCTTTCATTTGATGGTGATTCTGGATTATGATGTTATGGATTTATCATATGCATAGATAGATATGATGATATTATCATGTTGGTTATTAAATGTTGATTTTAGATTATGATGTACGTACCCCATACTTGCACGTGTATGGTTGTCTTATATGATGATGTACTTTTTGATGTGTTTTTGTGGTAGAGGACGAAGACCTATTTACTTGCTTTGCGAGATCCACATGTTCAACTGATCCCTATCATTGTTTGCGATATTATACTGTATGTACATGCGTGTTCTTTTGCTGACAGGATTGCAGGTATAGGGCGTCGTCTTCCCTGAATTGGCAGGAGTGAGCGTGCCCATAAATATTCTTCTCAATGGTAAAGAGGGGAGGTAACATACAGAACCAAAACCCTAACCTAAGCCTAATCATCCTAATGTTGGATGAGTTTCAATTTGACTACCCTATCTAGTTTTGTCTAGTTGACAGGAATTTGAATATCCCTTCCTGGAGTATGTTTGTTTTGCTTGTGTTTGCTTTCAGGTGATTTATTGGTTTATTGAGTGATTTTCTATGCTTTATGATTTAATGGATTATAGTTGAATTAAATATTTAATTATATCCTATGTTTATTTGAAATAATTAATTAAATTCAAATATTCAAATATTTTGATTTAATTAAGTATTTAATTGAAAATTAAAGTAAATATACTTTTATGGTTAATTAAATGGTTAAATATTTAGTTGCATGTATTATTTTGATATAAATATTTAATTTATTTAATTTGATATTTTATTAATTACATGTGCATAAATGTGTTGAAAAATTATTTTCAAATTCAAAAATCTCAACTAGATATTAGGAGTTAAAGTTGAGTTGTGGCAAAAAAGTTATTTTTAATTATTTAATTTTGAATTTCTTTCAATTTCAAGTTGAGTGCTTTTAGGGATTGACTTGGGAGTTGTCATGAGGGTTTGCATAATTTGGGGAATTTGATTCTCTTTAGGAGAATTCTCCTCTCATTCTCTCATAATAGGTTTTTGGGTGAAGGCAATTTTGGAGAGAATTTGGTGTTCTTGGATTTTGGAGAATTAAGGTTTTTTGTGGTTGCTTGTTGGATTGGAGATTGGTGTGATTTCTTGGTTGCATGTGATTGGATCTTCGTGGTTTCAATATTTGTGGTTGATTCATGCTTGGAGGTTTTTAGATTTTCTATCTTCTTCAAGGGCACATTTCCCCAATTTCTTGCATTGGAATCAAGGTAGGTTTTGTGTTCCTTATATTATTTCAATTTTGCAAATCTGAGGTTTTCAGTGTTTGAATGGATGCATTTGATCTTTTGGATTCTATGTAGTTTATTAGTATTTCTATGTTTTCAAGTATTTATAAAACCCTTAGATCTGAATTTCTCATGTTTTATTTAGACTTGGCATGGTAGTGTTATGCTGGCAAAATTTCATGAGAAAATTCTACATAGATCTCCTAGAAAACAATAAATCAATCTGCACTATAGTCTAAATTATAGAGGAAAAAAATAAATCATCCCATTGAAATTCCTTTGGAAAAATTTAATTAGTTGGGAAAAAATAGGTCCTTGAAAATTCACTAGTGGACAAAAATGCATAAAAGAAAACAAAATATATATATTCTCTTTTGTTTCCGTTTTTGGAAATTTTCTTATAAAAAAATAAAATACCTTTTTAGGAAAATGAAATTTAAATCATTTTAAAACAAACAAAAAAAAACTCATTGTAAACCGCAATACAATAGTTTTGTTTTATTAAAAAAAAAACTATGAAAAAAGGGCCGCATGTGATAGGGGGCGGTGGACTCCACCCACCTACCCCACCCTGCAGCTGGCTGTGTTCGCAGTCCAGACTGCTGGCAGCCGGGTTACCTTACGGTACCCAAACTACTGCGGCAGCCCTTTGGGCATCGTAATGTAGGTAGGGGGGAGGACCCGCTCCCCCCAACAACCGTTTGGTTGTTATTTATTTAAACAACTTTTCAAAAAAAAACAAGTTTCAGTTTTTCTTAATTTTAATTTGTAAATTAATTAAAATGTTTAATTTAATTTAAATTTTTAATTACTTTATAATATGTTAGTTTTATAATATATTTAATTTATATTATGCATAGTTTATATTATGTTTAATTTTTACTATTATTAAAAATTGTGTTATATATATTATTTTTAAAATAATATTTTATAATATGAATTTTTATACAAGACTTCATTAGAGTTTATATGTAAGGGTACAAATATTTTCTTTATTCAAGAATTTTGTTAACAATTATTATTTGAATGTGTATAGCATTTTTATGCAAAAATATTAATTGAATTAATTCAGGTCAATTGGACTATGGATTTAAACTTATGTACCTTTTTGGAATAGAATTTATACTAGTAGATGAACTATTGATTAAATGTGATTTAGATGACTTATTTGGTTAGATGCAAATGTTTATCTGCTTATGTTTATTCTTTTTAGTCCTTTAGGACATTTTTTTTCTATACATCTTTTTGAGTTATCTTTTTCTTACATGTGTTATTATTGGGGCATTAGATGACCTAGGGTGACACAAAGGCAGGGTAAGAGTCCTAGAGACATGTGTATCTGTTTACTCTCTGGTGTGTGTGCTTTTGAAATTTAATTACCCTAGATTTGACCCTTTTAGGATCATGTTGTTCATTTATTGTGAGATGGGGAGATTGTGATCATTTTGGTAGTTTTTGTGAAACTAGATTTGGATTACCGGTTTGGATACCTATGTTAGGTCTTTGAGAGATCTATGAGCCTAGGGTAGGTTACCTAGATGTGTAGTAGGGGGTGGCCTGCAATAATTTTCATGTCCATAAGTGACTATTTGGATTTCTTATTGTAAGTATACTTAATAAGTGATAATTAAATGCATAACTGGAAAATATTAAAATGAACTAATAAGATGTGTCCTCACCCATGCTTGAGTTCTAGTATAGACTAAGATGGTGATGAGAAGATGCTAGTCACCTCAAGGGGTACCTAACATAGTTAGTGGCCTTGTCAGTTTGAGAGTTCATTGGTGCCATGTATGGTCACTTAAGTTCCAGAATCTATTAGGATTGCTAGGACAAAACTTAAGGGTTAGACGTACATGATGACACCTTCCTTTACACAGTCTAAATTTCTTACGTATGTCAGTTGCCTCTAGATTAGTGAGTCTTACCTTTCATGATGTATAGTACACCTGGATTAGAGGGCTATCAGGATCCCTTTCTTAATGGTTATTTCCTTTTTGGTTTTGGATATCCGAGTGGGGTCTGTTGTTATCTCCTCAACACAGTGGGGTGGATGTTTGTGGTTCCATATGGACGGGTGGTAGTGATTCTTTACACATTGAGATTTGACATCCTTGTACTAGGTTCTTGATGGTTCTTTGCAGATGAGCTCTTTATGTTTCTTCATTATTGATTATGTACTTTCAATTATTGTAAATATTGTATTAGAGTATCGCATGTGATACCAAATTTGGATATTGTATATTAAGTAGATTAGAGTGATTACCACATACCCTGCAACATGTGCAGTGGATGTGATTTTATGGTGGTTTCATGGTTATCCATGAGGATTATAATTATGGTTTTGTAAGTTGTATTTGTTATATCTATTCAAATGAAATCTTTTGTTATAATGTTATTTTTATTTTACTTTAAGTAATTCAACATCATGGAACCCTTGAGTCGTGTAATCTATGTGAGTGTATGACATGTGTAAAAATTTTATTTGCTTCCGCATTAATGTATGTCTCTTTATGTAAACTTTAGGAAAAAAAAATTATTTAGCAAACATAGTATCATGTTCTAGGTTAATCTCTCTTGGGTTCCCTAGCGGGGCGTTACAAGAAAGCCAATCATAATACCAAAGGAGACCCTAATGAAATGAAGCCTAGAGAATTAGATATTTATGCTGAGATTGTAGCTTAAAAGGCTGAATAGGAGAAGTTAATTGAAAAGGAAAAAAAAAGGGTAAATATACTTGAGCATGTTAAGGACATATTCCAGGACATTGTTCCTGAAGCAACTATTGATGAATCTGGATCCCTCCTGGGTCGAGTTGGCGATTTAGCCCAACAGATCAAAGAACCAAACAAGGATATGACAGAATATATGTTGAAGCTACATAAGGAGAGAATGGAGAAGAAATTGATGGAATACTTACTGAAAGATATTGAAATAGAGAAGGTAACTATCTTTGAGTTATGTTCCAACATTTAAAAGTAACTGACACCCATCATTTCAATGTTTCAAAAGTTATGTATTATTTCAAACTTTACTATTGAAATTGTAGACACCCTAAAATGGACATACTTGCGACCTTACATTAAAACACTAATTTTCATCTATTAATTAATGATTTTTTAATAATTAATTAATCATTTATTTTCATCCAAATTTATTCCCCAAATCATTTAATCATATCTCCAAAATTAATTAAATAATTAATTTTATTCATTTTCCTAAAGTTTAAATTTAAATATTTAAACTTATTAATTAATTTTTCTAATTAAATTAATTTAATTTCATTCAATAATTCAATTCTAAATCCAAAAATAATTCAATTATCTGACATGTTGAATCCTTTAATTACAAAAATGAATTAAATATTCAATTAAATATTTTCTTTAGTTCAAAAAAAGAGAACTCTTGATCAGATCTCCAATTGCATGAATTCCTGCACCTACCTCTTTAGTTCAAAAAGGTAACTCTGCCTACCTCTTCTTTTCAAAAGGGTAACTCAAAATTACCTCTTCAGTTCAAAAGGTAACTCATAATCAACTGGTTAGTTAACTAAACTTTATCTCCTCTCTCCAAATTGAAGAGGTTGAGTTTACTAATGGCTTCTCTAGTTCCATTTGATCTCAACCTTTCATCCTTTAATCTCTTGGATCAATCTCACCATCCAAATCATTTCCCATATTCTATATAATCAACCCTTCATAACCATTTGAAGGATCTAGGATTTCAAGCTTTCATGCGCCCTTACTCTCCAGGAATCTTGCTAAAGGCATTCAAAGAATTATTGTGATCAAAATAAATATCATATTCTCAATGCTCCCAATCATAGATGCTGCTGATACCAATACTAAGTACCACACACACAATGTTTTAGAAGGATTAGAGAGAGACAATAGAAGATTCAAGCTTTGTTGGTTTGCATTTGTTTGTATTCCTCCTTGATTGCTTGTCATTTTATTGTTTGTAGGTTTGTTCTTAGTAAGTGATTGATTTCTTTCATTGCAAATTGGTGCTACTAACCCTTGTTATTGAGCGTACAGAATAAAATCTATATAGAAATCAAGAAGAATGATCCAAATATTGAGAAAGAGTTGAATGAGAAGCTTAAGCAACTATCTACCGAGCTTGGAGCATTTCAGACTTACTACTCAAAGATACAAGAGCTCATGGGAGTTCAAATCTCATTGAGACAGGAGGATAAGCTTAGATTGGAACTTCTTGAATTGCAAGCATTGTTGAGTCCCCATATCCAATCAATGCAGATACACTTGAAGAAAGAAAAAAAACCTAGCAATTTTTCCAGATATAAGTTCACTGGACACCATAGTTGGCTTATTGACAGATATTATAGAATACATTGTTATACTTTAGAATCTCTGAGATACATGAGAGTCTATACTTTCAAGCATACAATAGAGGTGTAAACTTATTTTTGGTTAATAAGTTTTACATTTTGGAACTATTTTTCAAAAAGGGGGATAGACATCTTAGTCGAATAAAGGGAGATAAAGGAGGATAAATATATTACTTATTCAGAAAACAAAAAAGGGAGATAAATATACTTGAAAAAAAAATGTATATATGTGAAAAATGAAAAAAGAGATATGTATAGAGAGTAACATCTGAGGGGGAGATACTATTTTCATGACTTTGAAATTTCTGTGAAACATTCCCAACTAATGCCAAAGGGGGACATTGTTATCTCTATAAGATATTTTGTTGTCATTAGTTTAGACAAAGTCATAGAGTCAAGGAGAATCAATTGGTAAATGGTGAAAGGAAAGGATAAGAAAAGTTGGTAATGCACGCTGAATCAGTTGATAAAGCACAAAGTTGACATAGTACCAAGCATCTACAGTTACTGAGTGGAACACTACACGGAGCACAAGTAGTACACCAAGTTATGAAGAGAACTTAACCGAGTATTGTAGAGTTATTTAACTGAGTCATATAATTAATCAAAAACATGATCAGATAATATTATAATTATTGTCAGAGCATTAATTATACATATACAATTATTCAAAATAGTTTTTTACATGATCAATGATTTGAATAAATCAGAGTGAAGATCTAAGGCAAAGATTAAACGAAAAAATGGAAGTTTGTCATGTCTAAGAAAAACAATAATTACCGAGGTAAAAGTGACATGGTCACCGAGCTAGAAAGAAGATCTAATGGTCAAGAGAAATTTATAGAGTACCTAACGCATAAGATTAAGAGGAAAAACTCATCTATATCTTGGATAGATTTTGTATTTGTGAGACACGAAGAGACACAAGAGGATATACAGAGAAGAAGAACATAAAATTGTTATTGTTGTTAGAGAAGTTATTGAAGAATAAAGAGTAGAGAAGAAATCATTGAGCATAAATTCAACTACAATAGAGAAAAATAGAACAATGTTACAATTTGGGAATTGAGGTAGCACTTATTAGAGCACATAGAGTCTGAACAACATTTACATTTGATGGATTTTTACAGATATTGTTAAGTTATTGATACTATTGTATTGAGATCTTTAAATCTCAATATTGGGTAGATCTTAACCAATCTTATATTTGTAAATCCTTTAACATGGTACATCTCTAAGTGTAGAGTTTGTAAAAAATCCTTTAACCAGGTAGACCTAGAAAGTCTTATATATAATCTTAACCAGGTAAGCTATCAGAAATAGCTAAACTTTGTAGCTCTAAATGAGCACCCTTTATAGTGCAGTAAGTGAAGGTTGTGGGTGTCATCCCCACCGCAAGTTTTATCCTCTAACTAAGGATTTAAGCATTACCAAATACATGGTGTTATGAGTTCAATTGTTTAATGTTTTGATGTTATGGTTTTATATGCATTACATTACTTTTATTTCAAATTTATGAACTTGGTAATCAACAAGAAACAATATATGGTATAATCAGTAATTGTGGTTAAAAATTTTATTGGTAATAATTCACCCCTCCCCTCTTAGTCCTAACTTTCCATTAGTTATTCGAAAAAATTCATCATGAAAAAATAATTTCATTAGCCTTAGTATGACCCAAAAATGAGAATAAAGTATTATTTGGTGTTCAAAATGAGAAAACTAAAGATTACTATCAAGATGCTCTTGTGAGCACTCGAGATTTTGACAATTATTTGGCTAGTTTGGCTAATGCAAAAATCCCAAGTAACAAAATAGATTAGTTTCATGATGAGTTTGTTAAAATATTATTTAGATTAGAGAAATTGTAAGAATTTCATCATAAGATTACCTCATCTAATGTAATTTTTATTATGCTGGCCTAATTTTTACCATGCTACCATTACTCCTTCCATCACTACAACTCACCCCTATAGTATCATGGCTACTAGTCTCCTAGATTACCACTATTTAGTACTTTTATATTCTCCACCTTCCTTCTTGTTATAGTTTACCTATTGGTTATGCCCCTCCATGACTCTTTAATCCACCACTATCAGACTTATTGTTATCCCACTCAACCAAGTCACTTCTATACTCAAAACTACAACCCATACTCTAAATATCCTTATGTACAATTCTTATTTCATGTCTTTATACTAACTCATTACATCTTCCCAAAATCTTACTTCCATTATCTATAATCACACTTCGTCATAATGGGTTTAGTCATCATTAGTTTTCATCCCTTCCTCAACCTTACAGTTATTATTTCATAAAATACTTTGAGTAGAAATTAAAATGGATAAGATGGTGGTGAATCAAAAGATGCTAGATATACACTACTATCAATATAAATTACATATGGATTTTATAACACCTTGGTTTTTAATGTATGATAAAAATAATGACCATAAAACTTTTCATAGATGATATATTGTTGCCCCTATATAAAAAATTTAAGATGGAAAGTTCAAAAATAAAAATCCATTTCAATGCATTTTAAAGAGTGTACCATTTGTAGATAGAGAAAAATTACTAACTCATTTCACATTGATTATTTTTAAAAATTAACTAAATAATTTTTTATTTAATTAAGTTGATACCATTTTCATCTTCCATAATTTGATTTCCCTCCATTGTCACTTTAATTAAATAATTTTTAATTATTTAATTGTTTAATTATTCTATTAATATTCATCTCCCATTATAAGTTAAATAATTTTGATTTTTTTATTATTTATTAGTTTTTCACCTTGCACATTGTTTAATTTTTTAGTTTTTTAATTAATTTATTTTCTACTTATTCTTCTAGTTCACTATAATTAAAAATTTATTTTAATTGTTTAATTACCTAATATTTTATTTTATAATTAAATAAATTATTCCTAATTGTGATTATTCCTAAGGCTCAAAATCCTAAATCCTTTAAGGATCTTCACCTGATTTCTTTATGTAATACATTGTATAGGATCATCACTAAAGCTATCTCGATCAGATTTCTAAGATAATTCCAAAAGATAATCTCTTTTCGACCAAGGTGATTTTCTTCTAGGCATGGAGACTTCATCTTGTGCTATTGTGGTTCATGAGGTGTTACATTCCATATCATCATTAAAGATTCTGACTATGATTCTTAAATTAGACATGATGAAAGTGTATGTCAGGTTTAACCGGGATTCCCTAATTAGTGTTTTAAAGAAATTTGGGTGTCATCCCAACTGGATTAAATGGGTTTATTCTTGCATTTCTACAACTAGGTTTTTAGTGCTTCTAAATGGATCCCCTTGTGGTTTTTTCCCTTCTTCTAGGGGAGTACGCCAAGGTGATTCTTTATCACTACTTTTATCCATAATCTTCATAGAGGTCCTTAGTAGATCTATTCAATATGAAAAAATAAATAACAAGTGGAAAGGTATTATGATTCCTTGAATACTAGATCCCTTTACTCATTGTCCATTTTTTGATGATACCCTTTTGTTTGGTATAGCTACTATGACTGAAGCACAAATTACAAAACAAACCATATTTGATTATACTACTTTCTTTGGACAAAAGGTCAATAATGATAAATCCACTATGTTTTTTCTTAATGTACCTCCTTTAAATCCAAAATAGGTTGATTCAATATTGGGGGTTTGAGATAGGTTCTTTCTCGTGCAAATATCTTGGAATTCTTTTTTTGCTGGTTCAAAAAAACTCAACTTTTGGAAGAAAGTGATTTCTTCTAATCAACTAGAACACTATCCTCAAATCATATATGAATTACCTTTCCTAGGAAAAATTTATTGATTAAATATTTCCTAAATGTGATTCCCATTTATTTAATGTCACTTTTAAAACCACCTAAGAATATAACTATCCAAATATAGTCCATCTTGAGACCCTTCTTATGGAATGATAATGTTGGGACCAAAAAGAAAATCTCTGTTTTAGCTTTGGATAAAGTTTGTCTACCCAAATATTATGGAAGAGCTGGGATTAGGGATTTAGATTAAAAAAATAGAGATCTTGGAGAAAAGCTTCTTTGGAAACTCTACAAAGACACTACTTCTAAATGGGCCTCTATAATGTATGTAAAGTATTTTCTCAATTGTAATAGGGAGAAAGTTTTTATTCCTTCTCTTCTTCCTAAAGGTTCCTATATTTGGAACTTATGGCCAAATGTATGTCTATACTTCTTCTGCACCTTTCATGGATTATTCAAAATGGTAGTAAAGATAAAATATGGGAATAAGTATGGAATGGACATCCTTCTATGATTTCTATATGAGACTGGTCCTCTTTAATTATTTCTCTTAAATAATAGTGGAGAGATTATGTTGTTGTTTATTTTTATATTGACTCCTTTCGGCCCCTTCCTGTGGCTAAATGAAAATCCACCTATTTTTGACCCATTGGAACAGAGATTAAAAATGTATACACTACTAACCTTAATAACAAACCATTAGTGTATATGAATCAAGGATGACAAGCCCATTTGGACTAAAGACAAATATGGGTCTTAGTTAGTTAAGGAGGAGTATAATTCTCTCTCCTCCCAAGATTTAGGAAATTTTTAGCCTACTAGGTTATTTTGGAATGAGGCTTGTCTCCCTAAAGTTGGAGCATTTTCATGATAGATCATAAAAGATAGAATATTGATAGGAATGGGATTTGATAGAATTTGAATCTTTGTTATCTTTCCATGTGTTTTGTGTGGTTATTTCATGGAGTCTCTTGATCACATATTTATGTTGGAATTATTATTGTTTGAGGTGTTGATATTCATATTTTTTCATTGATGTCAACATATGTCTCAGTTGGATGCATCATAAGTCTCAGAAGACTAGTTATGACAGGAACATGTAGGACTGAAAGGCATGTACGAATAGTATATGGAGTGTTAGAGTACACGAGATTACATTTGTGTAGAGGGAGGAGTATATACCTTATGTTTAAGGCCATATATAATTATATTGTTCTTTGCATGAGTTATAGTCAAGCTGGTAAGGACTGGTTACAAATAAGTGATGACAAAGATGGTCTCTAAGTTTTCAGAATAACTTGGATGCGAGCATGAGTTGTGATGTGAAAGCTTAAGGAATGAAAAATGACACATGGGAGAACATTGTGTGAGATTCATGGGTCGTTAGAATCATGTTGACATCAGCTGTGGTGTGTGGACATGCGAAGAACTATTTGAGGCCGACCAAAGGAAAATAATGTGTTTAGTGAATGACAAGTGTGGATTATGGATCTTGGCATGTATTTAATGATTTTTACTTGTTTTAAGATAACATGTGTATATTAGCAAGGGTTTATGTAATTTTTTATGCATTGGGGAATTCCTAACAAACTGACCTAATTTCTTGCTATAACTTGTATAAAGGAAAGTCAGTCCTTGATGTTGTTGGTGTGCTAAGAAAGAAAGATGGTAGAGATGTTGCAAGTTTGTGGATGAGAGATCTACTGGATGTAGATCAGAGATTATATTTGTTATGTAATTGATAGGAAATATATAGGCAAGACAAGTTTCTATCAGTCAGTTCATTTATTGTTACTATACCTATACTTGGAAAGTGGATCCAGAAGGTGGGTTTAACCTTCACTTTTGGAAGTGTGATCAAGGAGTGAGCTCACCATTTCATTCAAATCCTAACATGGTTGAGAAGAATCCTAACAGGGTCTTTCCTTTAACATAGAATTTGTACTGGGTGTAATAATAATCTCTTAACAGTGCTAGGTCTCCTATCACGGACAATATTTATAGTGCATTACATTTTGGGTATCATTCTCAGTGGGTTTTTTTTTTTTTTCCCTTAATAGGGTTTTCCTTGATAAAAAAATTTTGTGTTATGGTGTTCTAATTTATCATGTTCTTGTGGTTTCAATATTTACATAATTAAGGAATTGGTTTAAAAGATTTAAATTTTAAGACTTTGGCACATAATTGATTCACCCCCCCTCAGTTGTGTTATTGTGTGTTGTTATTCCTAACAATTGGTTCTAGATCTTGTGGTCCTCTGAGAGAAATACTAACATCTTGAGGTGATCCTGAGATTGCTTACTATAGGAAAGAGACTCCAAAATTTGATGCTAAATTTTTTAACAATTGGAAGAACAAGATGAGAGGTCATCTAATCTGCTTAGGAATTGACTATTGGATGATTACAAAAAAGGATCAACCAATCAAGACAAAATATGAATTAGGAAATGCTAATGAAAAAGAAAAGAATTTTTTTTTCCTATAATATGGTTGCAAGACAAGTACTGATAAGCGCACTCTTGGAGGCATAATTTGCAAAGATTAAAGATCTTGATTCAGCTCATAAGATCTAGTCAAGATGGTAGGCTCTATATGAAGGATATTGGTATACTAAGCAAGAAAAACTATAGAATTGGAAGGCTAAAATGGATAATCTAAGGATAGGAGATGATGAGAATGTCAAAGCATATGTACAAAGGATTATAGAGGTTGTTACTGGAATCAGAAACTCAGGAGGCACATATACTAAAGATTAAGAGATCACACATATTATTAGATCCTTGAAACCTTCCTACAAGAATAAAGTGCAAGTGATATAGGAGATCATACCACTAACACAAAACTTAAACAAAGAGATCCTAATTGCTAAGCTGATCACCTTTGAGACCACATAGTTATAGGATGCATTAGCCAAATTAGAGTCTACATTCAAGGCTATTGTTCATAATGAAAAAATACTTTATCAAGCCTTTCGAGCACTAGAAGAGGTAATAAGAATGCAAATATTGCAGAATATGCTAATGACTGGGTAGAAATAGAGGAAGGAGAAAGGAAACTGGAAAAACTTGTGGCTATAATAGAAACAAGGAAAAAGAGAGGTAAGGGTAAATTTGAAGGAAAATACCCTAAAATGTTTTTCTTGTAATAAGGTTGGTCATTTTCCATCTAGATGTCCTACAAGGGTTCCTAAGCATAAACATAAGTTTTTAAGTCTAAAAATTCCAAGGATAAGGAATTATACTATGCTATTGAAGATGTGTCTAATGATGATTGTGTGAATGATTAGAATGAAATTAGATTTATTTGTATTAAATATGATGAACCTATTCATGAAGAAAAATCATTATTCTCACATGTTGAAAAGAAATCAAAATGGTTCATTGCTAGTGGTTGTTCCCATCATATAACTGATGATAAAGATAAGTTTGTTCAACTAGATAAATATGATGGTGGTGTAGTCAAGTTTGGTGATAACACTCTTAAGTTTATTATTGGAATATGATCACTCTCTCTTGATGGAAAAACAAAAACTGATGATTTCTTACTTGTTGATGGACTTAAGCATAACCTAATGAGTGTTGGACAACTCATAGACAAGAGATATCACTTGAAGTTCAAGAATGGGAAATGTACTATCAGAAGTCAGACAGGAGACTTGATTGCATCATGTACAAAGAGAAGAGGTAATGTGTTTTAGTTGAATACTAAAGAGGCAATTTTCTTTATTGAAAAGATAGATGACAATTGGCTATGGAATTAAAGGTTCTGTCATAAATATTTTGATAACATTATGAAGGCCAAAAACACTAATACAGTTAGAGATTTTCCAAAAATTGTGAAGCCTACTAAAACTATGTGTAGAGAATGTGTGATGGGAAAATAGACCAAGAGAAGATTTCAGAGAAAATATTTTTTAACAAAAGGAAAGTTGGATCTAGTAAATACAAATCTTTATGGTCCTACAAGGACTAGATCCTACTATGGTGAAAGGTACTTTATACTTTTTTTTTATGACTATTCTAGGATGATGTGGGTTGCATTTCTCAGAGAAAAGTCTAAAGAATTTGATAAGTGCAAGATTTACAAAGAAAAATTTGAGAATGAATCAGGTCTAAAGATAAAAAGTTTGAGGTCAGACAAAGGTGGAGAGTTTACATCAAATTTGTTCAATTATTACTGCAAAGAACATGGGATATATAGACATACTTCTTCTCCTAGGACATAACAACAAAATAGGATAGTAGAGAGAAGAAATAGAACCATACTAGATGCAGCTAGGACAATGCTTCTTGAAAGTAATGTATCTCATATACATTCGAGAGAAGTAGTCAATAATGTTTTCTACACTTTGAATAGAATTCAGATCAGAGAAGGTACTAGTAAGACACCCTATGAACTTTGTTTTGGTGATGCTCCTACTATAAAATACTTCAGAATATTTGGTAGCAAGTGTTATATCAAAAGAGATGATGAAACTGGAAATTTTGATGTTGGAAGTGATGAAGGAATTTTCCTTGGCTATTCTACTAAAATTAAGGCTTATAAATGTTTCAATTTGAGATTGAGATAAATAATTGAAAGTGCTAATGTGAAAATTGATGAAAGGTTTCAGATTCAAATCATAGAGAATGGGAAGAAAACTGTAAATCAAGAGGTAGAACAAAATCTTGAGATTGATAATAAAATTCTAGTATTCTTAGATGAGCCTATAGAAACTCCAAAGACACCAACATATGTTAAGATGAATCATACAAAGAAAAAAATTATTGGTGATGTTAATAATTGTATGATGAAAAGGTCTAAGGTTAGAAATGAGCTTTATTTGATTTCACAAGTAGAACCTAAGACTACTGATGAAGCATGTAAAGATGAATCTTGGATTAAGGAAATGCATGAAGAACTGGATCAGATAGAGAATAAAAACACTTGGGAATTGGTTCCTAGACCTAAGCACAAGAATATAATTGCAACTAAATGGGTTTTCAGGAAAAAAATGAATGAAGAAGGTATGGTTGTAAGAAATAAGGAAAGACTAGTTTGCAAATGCTATTCACAACAATAAGGTATAGATTTTAAAGAAATATTTTCTCCTATTGCTAGGTTAGAAGTAGTAAGGTTGTTCCTTTCTTATGAAAGACATAAAAATTTCAAGGTGTTTATATGGATGTGACATTTGCATTCCTGAATGGTGATCTAGAGTAAGAAGTCTACATTGAGAAACCTGATGGTTTTCCCTTGACAGATGATGGGGACATGGTTTTTAGGTTGAAGAAGGAATTTTATGGACCAAAACAAGCTCCTAAAGCTTTGTATGCTTGGTTAGAAAAGTACTTATTGCATCTTTGTTTTAGAAAAGATAGTACATATAGTAATCTATATTTGAGAACTAGTGAAGATAGAATATTGATTGTTGAAGTCTTTGTGGATGATATAATCTTTGGAGGAAATGATGAAATGAGTAATAAATTCTCTAAGGAAATGAAAAGTGAATTTTAAATGTCTATGATTGGAGAAATAAATTTATTTCTTGGTTTTCAAATTACTCAAAGTAAACATGGAATTTTCATTTCTCAAAATAAGTATCTTAAGGAGTTGCTAAAGAAGTTTGGGATGGAAGATTATAAACCTTTTGGAACACCTATGGTTACTGGATGCAAGCTCACTGCAACTAATGAATCTCAAAATGTTTTTCAGACAAAATATTGGTCCATGATTGGAGCTTTGCAATACCTAAATCACAATAGGCCAGACATGGCTAGTGCAGTTGAAATTGTTGCAAGGTTCCAAGATGGTCGAAAGGAGACTCACTTTGATGCAGTCAAAAGGATATTTAGATATCTAAAAGGGACATTGGAATTTGGTCTATGGTATGAAAAGTTAGATGATTTTACATTACAAGATTCTATTGATCTAGACTAGGAATGAAGTATTGATGATAGAAAGAGTACCATTGGTGGAGCATTTTTCCTTGGGAAAAAGTTAGTTTCATGGTTGAGTAAAAAGTAGGATTGTATAGCTCATTCTACTGCTAAGTCAAAGTATGTAGATGCTGCTATAAATTATATATAGATTATCTAGATGAAGCAGGATTTGAAGGATATTGGGGTAAGATTTAAAGAGCCAATTTTTATTTATTGTGATAATACAAGCATAGTAAACATGTCAAAGAATATTATTATTCATTAAAAAAGCAAACACATTTGAATCAAATATCACTTTTTGAGATACAAGGTTGCAGAGAAGGAAGTCAGATTAGAGTACATTAGTACAAATGATAAAATAGAAGATATTTCACAGAACCTTTTCCAAAAGATGCATTTGAGTATCTTAGAAGTATTCTTGGGGTGATAACCCCTCATTTTGAGAACTAAATGATGTAGAAATGCATCATTCTAGTAGTTATTAGAGCTATATTATTCTTTGGTCTTGACACTTAGATCTACTCCTCAAGGGGAGTGATCAAAGGAACTCAACATAGCATTTTTAGGTAATCAAGAATATGGTTTGTTGTAGGTATAAAGATTTGAAAAATCTACACCTTGTAGAGGTGGGATGTGTAGCGAATGAAAAGATCTATGTAGCCATTTTGCATTGATGTAAAAGGGGGAGAGATATAGGTAAAAAAAACCTTACTACTTTACGGGAATTTGTGAAGAGGATATTGAGAAGATTGTATTAAGAAGGCTACTTTTGATTTGATGGTTTTTTCTCATATGTTTGCATCAATTCCAAAGGGGGAGATTGTTGGAATTTTTTTTGTTTGAGGTGTTGATATTCATATTGTGTCATTGATGTGAATATATGTCTCAGTTGGATGCATCAGAAGTCTCCGAGAGATTGGTTACAACATGAATACGCAAGACTGACAAGCATGTATGAATCGTATATGACATGTCATAGTACGTGAAATTAAATTTGTATAGAGGGAGGGGTATAGACATTATGTCTAAGGTATCAGATCTTTATCTTTTTCTTTGACTGACTTATAGATGATCTAGTAAGGACTGGTTATAGAGAAGTGATGACAGAGATGGTCTCTAAGTTTTTAGAATAACTTGGATGTGAGCATGAGTTGTGATATGTGAGCTTAAGGAATGACCAATGACACTATTTATGTTTGAAAATGTTTATGTTGTAAAAGAAACCAATATACCCTGAGACTAATATTAGGAATGGTTAATTCCAAGTATGAGAGCTCTACAAGGTAACTGGACCAACTATAGGAAAAGACTATCCTCTACTCTTCTGGCTCTGCAAAACTAAGGTAGGTACACCTAATATAGACTAATATTTAACTCCTTTTATGTCCTTAGAACTTCAATATTTTAACAATAGATAAATGGTAGGAAAGTATGAAATGCTAACCACTCATTCAGTGAATATTCTCTACCATGCAGGACCACAACCAACAACCACAAAACTTGAAAGGACTATAAATGGTTTTGATGTTTTGATAGGGTAGAGTATAACCAAAAATATTTAGATATGTATCAAAATAAAAGATACTAATTACTGATAAGTGCTTTATCCATTGGGAAGTGATTCTAGTTCAAATACAAGATAGAGAAACTAACTATTGTCAAGCACATAAAACCATAAATATAGATAACTCTAGACCAAACACTTCTTAATAATCCTTATGTAGACAAACCCAAAGAGTCTATGTCTTATCCAAAGAAGATTTTAATTTGATCCTTGATAAAAACTATGGACTAAAACATATACATAAAGAAATATTATGTAGTGAACTAGAAGATTCAAAACTCAAGAGGCAAGCAAAAAGGAGAGACTTGAATCAAAATTGTTGTATTAAGTACAAAGAGACCAATTTAAATTCCAAAATGTTTTGAATTGTATACCACTTGAATAAATGAAAAAGACTTGCAACTTTCTTCTTCTATGATAATAATCTCTAGATATACATTGGAGAACATTGTGTGATATTCATGGATCTCTAGGATCAGGTTTACATCAGTTGCGGTGTGTGGACATGAAAAGAACTATTTGAGGCCGACCAAAGGAAAGTAATGTGTTCAGTGAATGCCAAGCATGGATTACAAATCTTGGTGTGTATGTAATGATTTTTACTTTTTGTAAGATATTTCATGTATCTTAGAAAGGGTATATGTAATTTTTTATACATTAGGGAAGTCCAAACAGGATGAACTAATTTCTTGTTGTAACTTGTATAAAGGAAATTCACTCCTTGATGTGGTTGGTGTGAAAAGAAAGAAAGATGGTAGAGATTTTTCAAGTTTGTGGATGCAAGATCTATTTGATGTAGAGAAAAGATTATATTTGTTATGTACTTCATAGGAACTTTATGGGCAAGACAAGTTACTATCATTCAGTTCATTTATTTTTACTATACCTATACTTGGATTGTGGATCCAGAAGGTGGGTTTAACCTTCAGAAGTAGGATTTAACCTTCAATTTTTTTAGCTTACTCAATTAGTGAGATCACCACTTCATTCAACTCCTAATAGGGTTGATAAGACTCCTAACAGGGTCTGTCCTTTAAAAATGAATTTTTACCAGATGTAATAATGAACTCTTAATAGTGCTAGGTCTCCTAACAGGGACACAATATTTCTAGTGAATTATTTTTTTGGTATCATTCCCACTAGGGTTTTCCTCGACAAAAAATATTTGTGTTATGGTGTTATGATTTATCTTGTTCATGGTTTCAACATTTATATTAAGGAATTGGTTTAAAATATTTAAAGTTTAAGACTTTTCACACAACTGATTCACCACCCCCTTTCACTTGTGTTAGTGCACTGTTATTCCTAACACTTTATACATTATCCATTTGATGTTGATTTTTTGTATTTACTTTTATCTAAACTTGGTTAGAACTAAAAATTATTTCCTAATCTTAAATCACAGTTTCAATCATGGCCTATAGTATTTGTATCCTCTTTCTATGCTTGTATGTGGTATGTCTCTGCATCAATCCTTATATGGAATATATGGCTATAAAGAAATAATAGAATATTCAGGAAGAAATATTCTTCTCTCTCTCAGGTATTATATCATATCAAAAAATCTATTTTTGATATTGTTCTATCTCATATCTATAAAAATATAGAACATTTGAAGTCTTTTACTCATTAGGACATTGAATTACCAGACATTGGGAAGCCTTGAAAATATTTCCAAATCATGGTTCTCTAACTAAATTTGATTCTAAGAATGATAAAACAAAGGATGCTAAGTGGATGTCACCCACTAGATCCAATTTTAAACTCAATTATGATGGTTCCTCTCATGAAAATCCAAGCAAATATGGTGTTGGGATTGTAATAACCGATCATGATGGCAATATTGTCAAGGTGACATATAAATGCATAAATGATGGCACTAACAAAAATGTTGAGTTTTAGGCTCTATATTTTGGCCTAGAATTGGTAATTTCCCTTAACATAAAAGATATAATTATCAAAGGAGATTCAATGAATACCTTTTATGTTGTGTGTAATAAAAAATCAATGCCATGGTAATTACATTATTTGTTAAAAAAGATCCTTTCTAGATTACAAATCTTTACTTCTTATATGATAATACATAGTTATAGAGAGGTACATTTCATGGAAGATTTCTTAGCTAAAAAATATATTAATGATCAAATATCTTATCTAAAAGTATCCATCTACACAATATCCATCCATCTCACTCACTTTATCCACCATCTCTCCATCCTTCATCCTCTCACCTCTCGAATGGGGGCATCCTTCAAAACATATTCCTTGGATCCTAATCCACATATTCCCCATTCTTTAGTCCACCACTCACATCCCTTACATACAATACTTCCACTTCATGCATCCTTTATCCCCCATCTTCCCATCCTTCATTTTCTTACTCCTAGTGTGGGGCATTTCACTCCTTTACCACCTAGTTCTTGAATCTCAATCCTTAAATCCCACATTCCCTATTCATACATTTAATATTACCTGCCCATCCATTCCCTTCATGTATCTACCATCCAAGACATCTTTCCATATCCACCATTACTTGGTTATCCCTTGTCATTGGTCCCAATACCATTCTATCAAATTCCTATTCAATCCACTTATCTTCTAATTCTAATCCATTCATATTCCCTTCTATCAAATTACTATTCAATCAACTTATCTTCTAAATATAATCCATTAATATTCCATTCTATGTCATCTAATTGTCTTCTAATCCAATCCAATTCTATCCAATCTATTTTTCTTCTAATCCAATCATCTTATCTTCCTCATCCATTCTATCTAACTTCTAATCCAATCATCTTACCTTCCAATTACATTATATATGATTCCTCTTATCTTCCTTCTTATCCAATTAAATCTCTTTCATCTTCCTTCCATCCTATTCAAATTTATTTAATTCAATTCTATCCAATCCATTTATATTATAATCCAATTTATCTTATCTTCCAATTCTCTCATATTCTCCAATTCCTATTATCTTCCTTCATCCATATTCCAATTCAATTCTATCCAATTCATTCCTCTTCTAATCTAATCCCTTCCTTCTCCTATTCACACCTCTTGTCTTCCCATTCTATCATATTCTCCAATCCATTCCTCTTCCATTCTATTTATCTTATATTCCAATTCATTTATCTTCTTCTAATTCAATTCTATCAAATTAATTCCTCTTCTAATCCAATTCATTCCTCTTCCATTCTATCTATCTCCTAGTCTACTTCATCTTCCTTCCATCCTACCCCAATCATCTTATCCTCCACTTCCATTCTTTCTAATTCCTATTATCTTCCTCACCTCTTATCTAATAATTTATCCTCCTTCCAATCTATTCCTCCAAAAATCCCAAAACAATCCAATCAAGTGCAATCAATACTAATTCAATCAATCCAATCTTGTAATCTAGCACACAAATCCTTAATCAAATCATCATATTGATCCAAATAAGCTAAAAATATATTGCCCACTTTTTCAAATCATCATCATGGGATGAATCCTTCCCAATCCTTTGGATGTGAATTTTTCTTATCATTAACTTTTCCATCCTTAATCAATCCTCATCAATCAAACAATCAATCAGTTTTCAGCTTGACTAGGGGAAAATTTTTGGTTTTATATGCATTCTTTCTTGTTGCTTGTATGTGTTAGTATTTTTTTCAATCCTTCATTCATCTTCCAATATCATTCTATCCAATCCATATTATCTTCCAATTCTCTCTATTTTTCAAAATTCCTCTTAGCTTCCTTCCCATTCTATCCAATCCACTTATCTTCTTTCCATCCTATTCAAACCATATTATCTTTCAATCCCATTCCATCCAATTCATTTCTCTTCTAATAAAATAACTTTATCTTTATTCCTTCCTATTCAATCCATCTTATCCTCCAATCTCATTTTATCCAATCATGTTCTTCCTTCATCATCTAATCACATGCTATTCTACCCATTCTAATCCTATAAAATGAGCTTTGCCCCATCACACTAAGCTTTTCCTAGATACTTTGACTGCATGAGTTTTATCAAATCAATTTGAGATTGAATTTATGAGTTCCTTATTCATTTCACAACTATTTCCAGTGAATTCCTATTTTGACATCAATCAATCTTTGCCCATCAGGATGCATCCTTTCGGCATCGGCTTATTAATCCTTCATCACACATTCTTGTTCATGGAAATAAATTTGGACTGAATGACTACTTAGTCATGATGTCTTTTTTTAATTTTATCTTAGTGCTTCAGTAGAGCCTACTCATGATTGCCTCAATCTTCAATATCTTGGTGTATCTTGGATGGTATATATTAGAATATCTGTTATTTGCAGAATGATCTATTTGTGGATACTTTAGTGCATCTTTGTTGGTCATGCAGTTATGGTTATGTATTCCTCATTGGGGCAGGGTCTAGTGCACTTGCACCATGTCCTTGATCAAGAATTGGGTGTACTATGGATTCCTCATGAGTGCCACTACATTAGTTCCACCATGATTGTTGATCTACATCTATGCTCCTAAATCTACCTTATTTGTCTAAGGGTCTTGTCCATGCAAAGAAACCATGTCATTCATGTTTTATAGCATGCAATGTATACCCCCTCTTGCAAAATAAAACTAGGGTGTGCTCTCTTATATTAACACAATACAACCCCAAAAATCCCATGTAGTTAGGTTACATTCATTAGTTTCATTGAGAATTCTTGCAATTTGCACTATGAGGCTCCTATTTATTCACTATTACCCCATCCCAATTGGGGCATCATGTCACCAATCTACCCTAGGTCTAGCCCCCAAGGAAGTGTCTCGTGACACCAACCAATTTACCCTTTTTCTTTCTTCCTCCTCATTCTTCTTCCTCCCTTCTACCTTTTTTTGAGAAAATTCCACAAAATTCATTTTTTGCATTATTTTCTTGAGGGGGAATAATCTCCCAATATCGTCGCTTCAACACAATTTCTAGAATTACTTTCCTCTCTCGGGCATCTCATTTTTTTTCTTTGACACAATGCCTTCCTCGACGTCACATCAAAGAGGGGAAAAATGTAGACATCTAAAAACATCCCTTAGAACTCTTATTAATTAAATTTAATTTAATGAATATTTCCTTGTAAAATTATAGTTAATTTTAATTAATTAATTATATTTGTTATATTCTCCTACCTATATAATTAAGTATGGTTCATCTTCTATGGTATTTAAATTTAATTTACATACCTTTCCCCCTAAATGTATTAAATTTTAATATATTCCCTCCATTAACCCCCCTTTTAATAAATTTTATTTTATTTATTCCCTCCACATTCTAATATTTTACTAAGCTATGATTAATCTAAATCTAATTTGGATTAATCCTAAACCCACCTAAAAATCATATATTCCTAATCTATACCCATCACCATCCCCCCTAAGCCTACTCTAATTAATCTTAGATTAATTATACTAATTTTATAATTCCTATAACAATTAAACTCCTAATGGTGCTCACACATGTGTGAGAACCCCTCCTATGGGAGTTGTCTATTCCCTTTTCCTAAAATGGCCCAAGCTTTTTCTCTTACATCTTGTCTCCCCTTTCCTTTTTTGAAGATGCTCAACATGTGACTCACTTTGGATCTCCCACCATATTAAACTTGTCATTGAGCCCTCATTTTCAAGAGTTTCTCACACACGTGTGATAAAATATCCCTCTTACATGACCACTCCTTTATCCCATGTCGAATCTATGTGGATGCCATGTAAGATCCACCTCATCCAAACCCTTCAAAAATCTATAAATAGGAGGCCTCACTCCTTGCAAATCATCTCTCATTTTATGCATTGTCATCATGCTAGAATAGCTCTAGAATTTCATATTTTATTTTCATGTTTTTCATGTTTAGTTCATTACTAAATCTAGAAATCACATGCTATGTTAATGGTGAATGAATCTTTGTTAGATCTTGTATACCATCATATTTCTTTGTTTTAATCTCATCTGCATTGTTGAGAGTTTGAGACAAGTTCCTCATACTTGTTCTTGAGCTCTTTATTAATCTATTTAGTTTTTCATCTTTTAAATCATTCACTATCATTCCATTATCATTCATTCAAAGTGGGATTTATATTTTGTGTTGGGAGAGAAAACCCACATTCCTCTCTAAGAGAAAATCAACAAGGCTTGGGTTCCCTTGTTTGGCTGATCGGAGGTTATGATGGAATCTTTGTTTTGAGCATGTTTTTAATATGTTAATGTAGATTATACGATTTATATCTCTAACATTTGCATATCTGAGAGTGCTCCCAACAGGTAGGTTTCCAACATATACAATGGGCTTCTTTTCATTTCATTATATTTGAACAAGTTCCAAGGGTTCAAAACAAAGTAGCGGATGCAAAAGCTACTATAGCATAGTTGATCAACATGTCGGGTAACAAAACTAGATTCCAATTTCTGGTAGAACAACTAATGATACTAGCACATAAAGCTCTGATAACAGATTCAGCATGCATCCTTGTTGGTCCTGAGTCCCCGTGGTACCATGACATATATAATTACCTCCAAAATAGTACCCTACCACCCAACCTATCTAGAAACCAAAAGAAATCCCTCATCCAGCAAGCCTCAAGGTACACCCTTTTTGTTAGTACTCTATATATAATAAGTCTAGATGGAACACTTTAACAATGTCTCACTTCCACAAAATCCTACAGAGCATTATATGAGGTACATGAGGGAATTTGTCTGGCCCATGCAGGTGGCAATAATTTGGTAAATAATTTCATGAGAATGAGATAATACTAGCCCATATTAGAGACAAATGCTAACAAATATGTACAAAGGTGCAAAAAATGTTAGGTTCATGGAGATCTTATCCATACACCAGCTCAAGAACTCATCAACCTCATCACTTCACCATGGCCATATTCAAAATGGGGATTGACTTAGTGGGAAATATTACACCAACATCTTCTAATGGTCACATCATTGCAGTGAAAAATTACTTTACCAAATGGGTGGAAGAAATTCCCCTCACATACATCACTACAAAACAAATCTCCATGTTCATACTAAACAACATCATCTGTCGATATAAAATCCCTCAAACCATACTCACAGATCACGACACACCTTTTCAAAATCAAGATTTCATAGATCTCTATGAGAAGTTCCAGATAAAGAAAGGTTTCTCTTCATTCTATTATCCCTAAGGGAATGGACAAGTGGAAGACACTAAAAAAACCATCTTGAAGATCTTGTTATGCCCTGCATACCCGTCCCTACATTTTGTGTGCAAAATTTTGGGTCCCCTCTTTTCACTTTTGGCTCTTGCTTTGTTTTATTTGTCTTCTTTGTTTCCTTTGTTTTCTTCTCTGGGATTTCCCTCCCATGAGGTTTGTTTCCTTTCTTCTTTTGTCTTTTGTGTCTCTAGGTCTGGTCCCAGAGTTTTTTCTTTCCAGAGCTGGATTCTGGACTCTAGGATTCTCCGTCACGATGTCTTCTCCTCACAAGAAGATATGGTTGCATGGAATCCCTGGGCCCGGAGTCCAGAGGTTTGCCTATTCTAGATTTTGTAGAGGAAGGGGTAACTTGATTTTACCTTGGGTATAAATAGAAATTATATGCCACTTTTACAGTTACTGCGATTAAAACACTTGTGCATTCAGAGCAATTCTTAGGCGACTAAATTGCGATTAAGCTGTGAGTTACTCTGTTCTTAGTGGGTTATTACCAGTTGATTCAACGTACCTGTTCATGGTCATTTGAAGGTAGAACTTGTTATGGGAGTTCTCCTGGTGTGCTCTTTCCCTGCTCTTCTTTATATTTCCAGGTAGGTTCTCTGGTTTCTTGTTGTTTCTATGTTTTCCTTATTGTTCTCTTTTTATTCTTTGGTCTTCGTTTGTTTTGCTGGTTTTCCGTTCCGTGTTCTATGTTTTTGGTTCACCTCCCATTGGTGGGTTGGCTCTACGAGAGGGTTGTCCACCCTCTATGTAGCTGTAGATTAATGTTTATAATGTATATTGTCTTAGGTTAGTTCATTTATATATGTGTATAGTTGTATAAATTTGTAAAGGGTTGGAAATGATGTATGTCTTGTATATATGTTTCGACCTTCGGCCCTCTATCTATTTTTTTTATGTATATCCTATATATCCTTCTGAGTTTGTGAGTTCCTCATGGTGTGTCTTATGTTTTCACCCATGAGACCAAGCTTGTTGAGATGGAGTCACCAGGGTTCAAACTCGGCACCTCACTAATTCGAGCCATGGCAGCTTTCTCTCTACTCTGTCTCATCACCTTAATGGTGGGATTAATTTACCATGAGTGGGAATTCAAACCATGTCCCATCTAGCATTCATTTTACCCCATGTCAACCCAATTGTTTCCATTAATGCCTTTATGTCTCCTGTCACCTGACCGTGTGCCAACCCACATCAGCCAAATACAGTTTGTTACTAGTCACATCAGCATGACAATGAATACATTATCTAGGCTCTGGGCCCTAAACAATTCTTTGTCCTATGTTCCCCTTGTCATTTGGTTTTATTTCCTCTAGAGTCCTACTCATGTTTATTGCAAGTATTCCAGGACTTTTTGGTGTATGCTAACATATGTTGAACAGATTTAGGGTGGTGACAATTTCCCCAGAGTTCTAATATTATTTTATTTATATCATGTTCTAACGGTTCTCTAGTCTTGTAGGTTGCGGATAAGCTGATCAAAGATGTCTAAAGTAATCACCCCTCCTTCCATCTCAGAGTTGCCTACCACATCCACCCGAGTGGCCACCAAGACTAAGGCTGAAAGGTTGTTGACAAAGCTTCCCTTGACCTCTAAGTATCCAAAGGAGGGTGCCCTTGTGGGATTGAAAATAGAGTCCAGAGTTTAAGAAATAACGGACACAGGGCCCACCCCTTGGGTGGAAATGCAAGGCTTGATTCAAGCCATTTACAGGTTGAAGGCCACCGGAGATAATTTGGCCACTTAGATAGACACCTCCAGCATCATCAAGGTGACCAACATTCCTTGTTTGGTACAATCATTAGAGTTAATACTCCAATTGGAAACATTGTACAATGCACCAACTCGGACCATCCTACTTCTGAACCCCTGGCCACTACAGTACCCAGTGACAATTGTCACCCTAGACACAACAACTTTCACCTCAGGGCTGGAAATCCCATAGTTCAATCGATCCATTATCCAAAATCAGGTCCAGATGTTACAAGAGTTCAAGGGCACCACCCTTATCTCCTAGCAACATATCAATAGCCACTGGCTGAAAATCCCAAAGAGGGATTGCAGGAGAATGAAGTTGGAAATTCCCTGTAGGGAGTTCAAAGATCCCATTTAGGTAGGCATTGTATTCTTATGCAGGATCTTCAGATTTCCCCATGCCCAGGATTTCTCAGCATGGATGTACTACTTTCTGTACTACATCACCACTCATAGTCAGACCTTCAACTGGGCAGCCCTCATATCCAATCACGTGGACAAATAGCTAAAGAGAATTTTCCAGAATTCCAAGTTCAACATGACATCATACGTGCTATGGGCACTAGCTCAACAAAGATCGGCTTTTCTAGGTTTGGGAATAGTTGGGGAGCTTGGAAACGGGTCAGGCCAAATGACACCATGGGATCATTATCCCCAAGTGCAATGGGAAAGCAGTTTCTCAAACTTCTACTGGGTAAATGATGCATTCATTTACCACAACATTCTAACACTTACTCAGGATTCTGGGTACCGACTGTCACAAGTGGCGATGACTTTGGTCAGCACCTATGGCCACTATTTCATTCAATTCCAACACCAAACCTATATTCGGGTGACCAGCTTCAACGAGAAGCCCCATCTTCTTACCTAGTATTGCGGGGACATAATTATTCTTTTAGATTTTTTCCAGCACATGATGGATCTACACCCCTTCTTTACATTGTAGAAGGTCATCAATGTCCCATTCCCATTCTCATGCAGGAATTATACATGCAGCCTTGCCGCAACCTGGGAGGCAGACAGTGAATTGAAAAACCTAGGGCTGGTGGAATTCCACCATGCCCAGAAGAACTATGATCCCCTCAGAAAGATTGCCGCGGCACTTCCCTGGTCATCCTTGCCCCATGATGCAGACATTGAAGATTTTTGGGCAGACTGCCAAGACAGTTTTGATCTCTGGGCCCGACAACATTCAAGAATGAGCGAAGGGCTCATGAAAACGCTTGACCTCTAGAATTTTCCAAAGGGTTTCTGAGATGATGGGCCACTGGAGAACCCAACATACAAGGGGCAAGGGTTGGACAAATTAGATCTCCCTCCAATGGACTAGGCCACCCCTGAGGACCTAACAATTGAAGGGGTATGTCAGCCCATTTTAGAAGAAAGTCACCAATATTTTTCCTAGGTGTGTCCCAAGAGCACCCGAAAGAAACCAATGGTCAAAAGGGCCACTCCCTCTTCATCCGGTGCTAGACCTTCTTCATCTTCCATGGCCACTAAACTCAATGCAAGTAAAGGAAAAGAGAAAGAGGGTACCCCAGCCAAAGTGCCTCCCCAAGTTCCCACCCTCCTAATGGAACAAATAAAACAACAAATGGAGTTGGCAAGGCTATCTAGCCAGCAGTTGAGCATGCATATATCCTCTGGCCTCCAAGTAATTCCAATGGCTTCTACTTGCCTAGCGGGATCCCTGTCATTGGCTGTGATGATGTGTAGACAAGCCTTCGCTGATGCAGAGTCCACCAGCATTTTGGATACTAGGGTCCCACTGAAAAGAAAGAAGAAGAAGAAGGTGACCCCTGCACCAAGCATAGTCGTCAGTCCCGGTATGCCAGATGTGCCCCCGAATGATGTCAGTTTAGACTCTCCTGAACTAGAAGATATCTTTGACTCCTCACCCCTACATGATGATTTCAATGACACTTTCTCGGTGGAGGAACTCATGGACCTCCAACAAGGTATAGGTCATGCGGTGGAGGAGATTGCAGCTCAGGATAAAGAAGAGGCCCCCGTAGAAAGGGAAATCCTAGAAGAGAAGGATACATCAGAGAAAGAGGCCTAGGAGGAGGCACAAAAGGAGCCTGAATAGGAGAAGATACTAGTCCAAGAGACTGAGGACACACCAGGGAAACCCATAGATGAGTGGCCAATGGTTAGGGAACTTGAACCCATAGGATCAACCATACCCTCGATAATCATGTTCCAAATGCCTTTGGTTACTCCGGGTGATCAAGTGCCCCAGAGCACATTTGGTAAGGTAGTAATGGTGGATGCATTGTTAAATTTTAGCCAAAGACCTCACCCACCTCTAGAGGATGTCCTGGTGGAAGAGAATGTTCCAACAGACAAGGCCAAAAAGGCCTAAGAATAGAAATAGCAGATTGATCAAGAAATCCCAGACAATGAAAATGTAGAATTAGTTGATGTTGGGAGGTATGAGGAGGTCCCTAAAAATATAGGTAGTATTGAGACTAGAGAAAAGGTTCTGGATAATACAATAGAAGACACCAGCATGATGGAAAATATTGAAGGTTCCGGAGAACAAGAAAAATAATGAGAACAAGAGGAGGAACCAGAACAAGAAAGGGAGAAAGAGCTCAAAGACAATGTATATTCTAGGATCATACTACTAGATTCTGAAAGGAATCCCAATGAATAGGTCTTAATGGCGAAGCCCCCCAGCTGCCCCAATGGCTGGTCAAATCAAGAAAAAGAAAGGCCCCAGTGGCAAAATCAAGCGCTACACTCTCATTGGCCGAAATGATGGCTAGGAATGCAGAGGCTAAAAATCCCAAGAAAGCATGGACAGTCCATACTCTCTAGACTGGTCGGATAGGTAGCGCAATTGTGACTATTGCAACACCCCCATTAGGTGCTGATCTAGCGGCCGTAAGGCCTGAAGATTATAACATAATAAAAGTGGCACTGGGGAGGAGAGACAAATAGGGTGTGCTAGACTTACTGAAAGAAGCCACCAAGGTGATAGAGGCTAGATATATCAAGAAAGGCCAGAATTTGAAGGAGGAAAGAGAGACAAATGCCAATCTCCTTGCACTTATAGAAAAAATTACACATACTTTGGCCGAGGTCCACCCCGAAACCCCTTCCTCTAGATTACCACTTGCGTAGGGCGATGTGGACTCTCTATGGATTATGAAGAAGGCACAAGCTATAGATGGGTGGGCCAATGAGAAAGTGGCTTCCATGAGACAATTTATGGTGGCATCCCTCCTGGACCTTTATCAGGTTGACATTCTTCCCAGCCAGGAAAAGGGCTCCTCTCTTATATGGGAGAAAGATTTAGTAAAGTATGAAAAATGGAAGGCTGGGCTGGAAGAAATCTACAACATAGGAGAAGAAGTCACCACAGAGGTGGGGGTTTTGGGAGATGAATCATATGATTCCCTCCAGGCCCAGTACTCCAGACTTGTCCTCAAGATTGAGGTATGCAAGGAACTGGTTAAGGTCTTGAAAGAGAAGGTGACAACGGTCCAATACCCCTTGGGCCTGTTTCAAGAATTCATGGCTAGAGTATTGCAAGTCGATCCCTTCACCACCAGAACATGTACCCTAGAGGACTACGTCCTTAGCAAGTTTGATGAGCGGATGGAGTCCCTATATCTGCCTGCTAGAGTTTTTTGACCAGGGAAGGCTATCCAGATTGTCTAAGACAATGATTTGATCGCATGATGCCATCAAGATGGTGGATGAATTTTAGAATAGGGATGGAGAGGTTGAGGAAGCATTGGAGGCTGTCCATAGTCAATGGGATAGCATCAGAGATGTAGATGAAGAAAGCATAGGAAAAGTGTTGGAGGCTTGGGAAAAACCATAAGAAACAATAAAGTTCTCTGGAGTCTAGAGAATCTCGCCAACCATGTATCAGTTGTATTCACTCATTCTTTCAGAATGCAACTTCCCAAATTCCACATTTTTGTATTCTTTAAGTGACTTGTGTCTCAGTTCCCAAGGCCAACTAGTCTCTTTCAAGAAAGTTAATAAAGGTTTTCAGAAGGTAGGTAACCACAACAAGGTACGTCGGCTCAACAAGAGGGTTCTGACAGATGGTCTTCCTGAGGCGCCACTTCAATGTAACACATAGAACATTGGAGACAGTAAGCCACCCTCCCATTTATGAGGCATGTAGCTTTGATCCTTGGGGGATTAGATTTCTTCTTTCTCCTCCCAGCTCTCTTCTCGAGGCTAATTCTTCCACTCCTCTTTTCTTGTCTTATTCTTCTGACATGATAGACCTTTTCTGTCTCGAGGTCTTTTATAGCATGGCACAGGTAGTACCAGCCACTGAAAATAGTATTATAATGCAAAGTGTAAAATAAATTAGGTTAATTTTTAGGTCAAATTTGGTGTATAAATATTAAGTCCAACCTCATTCCAAGGGCCGACAGAATTGATGATTTTACAATCCATAGCTAATAGCAATTTGGTTTTCTCAGTTCTTAGTTGCAGAGCTCAATGCTCCATAGTTTCTAAGCTTTCAGTAGTTAAATGCTCCCTTGGAGCCACAATTGTAACATGCACTAGTGCTTGCTGGAGATATGTCAATGAAGAAGGAAGGGTTCTATGAATGAAGTTGTTAACATTCTGATCTTTGGGTTAATGGTATTTTATGCTTTGTGTTCTTTATGTCCTTTTCTCTGATACTTCAAGTAGATTAACGACCTCCTTTTCCTTTGCTACTGATCAAATATGAGCTAATGGTTCTGTATTTCTTTGGTATTTAGTATAGTGTGTTAGAGCATTGTCCATGTTTTGAATGTTTAAGTATAACTATAGGTAGATGGAATATTTCTAACTCTACAATATCTTTTGAAGTTTATTTGTTAAATGAATGTGCACTTGCAGGAAACCCCACTTACTTGAATCCCTAGAGGAGATGAGTTAAGATAACCAGCTATCCCCCTCAAACAAAATAGTCACATTTCCCAACTGAGCCCCCACACTATCAAGACCCAACTCTCATGTGCTTGGGGGCCTAGGGAATCTCATTTCCCTAGACAACCTCTACAAACAAAGTTGGTTAGTACCCCGGTACTTGGTGACAACTTACATCTGTTGGCGGACCCGGTCACAAAGTCCCGTGAACAGAAACTGGCGCTAGAAGGAGGGCATGAACTCATCCCCCTTAGAGGATTTAGATTTTACACTGCCTGAGGGTTCCCTGAGCCATAGGTTTAGGAGTCAAGCCTTTAGTATAATTGGGTCATTTTCACCAGCAAGATTTGAAAGAGTCCTTATATCAACTCCCAATCCTATATAGTTTATCAAACTCGAGCCTCCTGCTCGAAAGAAATGGACCCTGAAAGCCAAGTCAGCCACCATTGTCTAGGGATCTAGCACATCCTAGAAAACCCAAGTCCCCTAGATGACCCTGGGGATTAATGCTCAACCTAATAAAAATCCCACACCCCTGATGGCAGAATATTTTGGAAATACCAGGTCCCTCGTGAGAACTTTTCTGGGTGCAGTCAACAATCTACCCTTGCACCCAGAGAAGATTTGTCCTAGATATGAGCACTTAGGCTCATGAACTACAGAAGAGCATCTACAGGCATACAAAGATGCCATGAATCAACATCAAATTCAACATCAAGATGTTGTGACCCAGATGTTCCCTTTGTCCTTGGGATAGAACGAAATGAATTGGTACCTTAACCTTCCTGCTAACTCCATCAACAGTTGGTAGGACCTGGAGGAAGCCTTCCTAGCTACCTTCCATGTACACATGGACCCAATGTGGTCCCATAGTCATTTCATTTCTATTAGGAAGGAACCGAATGAGCCCTTTACAGCATTCAACCACCGGGTCCAACATGCCTTGAAGCGATGCATGGGTCCCTTCATCCCCTTTGTGGACGTGACTATTCAGACCTATCTCAACATGATGGACCCCTTCGTTGCCACTCTCCTCTAGAGAACTACCTCCCCCAAGGATCGTGATACTTTGGGGAAGGTTTACAACCTAGCCTTGGAGTTGTCCCATGGTCTTAACAAATCCTCGGGCGGGATTGGGCAGAGCATGCCATTTAACATGATACCCAGTGAAACTTCTTACGCTGGGGGATATAACCCCAATCAGGTAATGGATGCCCCCGCAATGGCCATGAATCCCCCACCACCAATAATAGAGCAGTAGGCCTAATACATATATCCATCTCAGCTCAAGACAACACTAGGTTTGGAATCATTCCCATGGAACCAGCTGCAGCAAATGTAATAACCATAGACACAACTGCCTGGAGTGCCTTTCTTCCAATCATATGTGGTTGGTGGATTGTTAGAATTGTCCCAAAGGATAACTGAGAGGGGGGGTTGAATCAATTATTCATAACTTTAATTCTTTTCTAGTTCCTTAACTTCAGAATACAACAAAGTAAATGCTTAATCAGATAACACAGTACACAACACACAATTTGATTATGGGGAAACCAAATGGTAAAAACCCTGGTGGGAATTAGCACCTACAATGAACTATACTTGTTTATAGTAATCCCTTTTAGAAGATATATCAACCATGTTAGGAGTTGTACTTTACAATGCAATAAGTATAGTGACCTGGTTAAGGGTCAGACCTTGTAAGGAGTCTTTTACAAATAACCCTGTTAGGGGTGATGGACTCACTGTCCAAAAGCTCACTGCTTAATGGTGAAGGCTACAACCTTCTGTATAATAGATATGCACTATATCTGATGATGAACTATAGAGTAGACCTACTATCTTGATCAGTTCTAGTGTATTACAATCTTTTACTTCTTCTTCACATAGACTCTTGATGAATGAACCAACTCTGATAATCTACTCTGTACATCTTTCTTCTCTTTTCGTATCATTCACAATTAGCGTATCACAATTGACTTGCTATAAGTATCTTCCTCAAAGTATGAGATCATGGGACCTGTAATACAACTCTTCATAACATCCTTGTCAGCTCTACTAAGCACGCAAGCATAATTACAATTGTGCAAGTATAAATTGAATAGACACGATGCTTCACTAAGTCAGCCTCACCAAATTAATTCTAACTTTGCAATCTTCTTGAAACACATTTGGAACCTTTAGATAACTATCATCAACTCATAACTAATCATGAATATACACATGCATATCTTGAAGATAGGTGCAACTCAAGAAACATGTTACATACGTCGGCTCTAAATAGATACTCTTCCAGAACTATAACTGCCAATAACATAATTACACAATATGACTGAAACATCATATCTAGATCTATGTGTATGAACATAACATAATAAACATGTCAAAAATGTGTAGCTAACCACACAATTCTTCATGTTATGATTCTGATAAGTACATACATAATTACTACTATGTATTATATGTTGTCATCAATGACAAACATACAATCAATTAACTAAACAGAATCAAGTCTCCAACAATCTCCCCCTTTGACATTGATGGAAACATATGATATCAAAAACATCTTCTATCATGGTGTCCTCTTTCTTTTACAATCTTCTCAATATCCTCATCAAAGATTTCTCTATACTGCTATAGTTCCTCTAACTATGTTTTTGTTCCATGTATATACTCCCCCAGAGTATATGCTCCCCCTTAGTACATACTCCCCCTTTGACATCAATGGCAAAGGGTGTCATAGATCTTTAGGCACATGTACTACTCTAGAAGTAGAGTAGTCAACCATTCATCAGTCACTTAATGACTGATGTTCTTGCTGCTTCTTCTAAACAGACTTAGGAGAGGGAATTACTCCCAACTTTTCCCTAAGATGCTCAAAAGTATCCTTTGATAAGGGCTTTGTGAAAATATCTGCCAACTATTCTTTGGTGCTCACATAGTCCAATTTTACTTCTTTGTCTGCAACCTTTTCTCTTAAAAAATGGTACTTGATCTCTATGTGTTTTGTCTTTGTGTGCATCAAAGGGTTCTTAGACAGGTTGATAATGCTAGTATTATCATAGTGAATAACAATAGGATAATCAACTTGAATGCTAGAGTATTTAACCGTCTACTTGATCCAAACCATGGTTGTACAATTTAGTGCTGCTACAACGTATTCAGCTTCTATTGTTGACTGAGAAATATAGTTTTTCTTCTTGCTTATCCAAGAAACTAACCTGTCTCCAAGAAATACTGCTCCTCCTAAAGTACTCTTTCTATCATCAATGCAACCTGCCCAATCTGCATCCGTATATACATGAATTTTTACATTTTCTGATTTAGGATAAACCATAGTCTATATTTCCCTTTAGATATTTGAATATCCTCTTGATTGTCATTAGGTGGTTCTACTCGGGTTCAGCTGCAAATCTTCCAACAATTCCAACTGCATTAGATATGTCAGCTCTAGATTGAGTTAGATAAATGAGTTTACCAATCATAGATTTGTACAATGTCTTATCAACTGCTGTGGAATCATCATCTTTAGAAAGCTTTCTTCTTGTTATCATGGGAGTGCATACTGGCTTATATTCTTCCATTTGGAAGGTCTTCAATATTTCCTTCACATATTTTGACTGATTAATGAATATACCTTTATCTATTTGCTTTACATTCAGTCCCAAAAAATATTTTATAGGACCAATCATGCTCATTTCAAATTCATTCTGCATTTCTTTTGCAAATGTTGTACTGAGCTTGTCATTACCTCTGAAGATAATGTCATCAACAAATATGGAAACTAATAATAATTCATCAGGTGTCTCTCTTGTGAATAGGTTGTAATCTGCTGCACCTTTCTTAAATCCAATCTTGGTAAGATATCCATTAGGTCTCTCATACCAAGCTCTTGGGGCCTGTTTAAGACCATAGAGTGCTTTCTTCAATCTACATACCATGTCTAGTTCATCTAAGAGATTAAATCCTTTAGGTTGTTCTATGTAGACTTCTTCCTTCAAGTCACCATTCAGAAAAGCTGATTTTACATCCATTTGATAAACTTTAAAGTCTTTGAATGTTGCATAGGCCAAGAAAAATTTAATGGCTTCCAGTCTGCTCA
>MU224934.1:383489-398175 GCA_018584345.1 Thuja plicata | reverse complement strand
GGATCCATCCCCAAGTGACAGTAAATACATAAAGGGGATGGATCAATCAAACTACATCCTTAAACAATGCAAATTTTGTGCTTGTATAGGACAGTCAAGACAAATGAAAGATCAGAACTATGAAAATCTTATAATTTGAATCAAAACAACTGTAAATGTCCCTCCTCCACCATACAAATGGTTAACAATCAGTGATACATCAAAATAAATAGCAAAGGTGCAAGAAATCTGAACTTTATTGCTTAAAAACTACAACAGTTCATACATTTGGGTTCTTAGACCATACAAACACTCCTCTTCTCTATTCTCTTCATTTTCAAGGGTTAAATATACTCCCCTTAACCTCCCAAACCAAACCAAATCAGTTGGATATGATAACAAAGAAAACTAATCTCATTTTTAGAGTTTCCCTCCAACTCCCAAGTAACCGTTTGAATTTAAATATTCAAATTTTAAAGCCTATTAAAATAAGCTCCTAATGACCTCTAATTTTGGATTTTGTCTTTTTAAGACCCAAGTAGCATTCCCAAACTCATAAATCCATTTATAGACCTAATCCCAACCATCTAGGCCTGTTATGTCAAATATTGACATTTTACATTTTTTTTTTGTAGTTTTGCATATTATGCAACTTTACACATTCTTGCATCATTCAACTAATCCTATTACATTCAATGGCTTCAATGCCATATTACATCCAATAAATGACTATATAGATCATATTCTTCTTGTATGTCATCCAATCAACCCTTCTTGTCTTCAGGAGGTGTCCCTGCACCATACTCCCAGGGTTGAAAAGAATCCAAGTCCCTTTAGATCCCATTGTCCTCTTCCTTGTCTTCCAATTCTTTGGTACTCCTTGCTTGTGATTTTCAACAAAAAAATTTCTCCTCCTTGGTGGCTTCTTGCACCTTCCATTGATCCACTTAAACACATGACAAGTGCTCAATCCTCCATCATGCATCTCCATGTCTTCATGGTTCACTTCCAAATAATCATCCATATAGAACCCCTGTAATCCTACAATAAAAGGGTTAGTCAAAATAAAATCCACTTCTCCTATTAGTACCAAAAATTCCATTTGGTTCACTTCTTCATCCTCATCACATAAGATCTCCATGCTTCAAGAAAATTCTATCTCCATGGTCTCCTCATGACCATTCCTTTCTGCTGCTTCCACTTTGGTGTCTACCTCTTGTGCCCCATACCTTGGCATCCTTCCACTACTCCAAATTTTCTTTTCCATTCAACATCTATGGCTTCAAACTCTTTCCACAAATCTGCCCCTTCTTCAAGTCCTTGAAGACTTTTTTCCTTGCTATCTTCAGCCTCTTGTATGGTTTCTTCACAACCATCCCCTTCTTCTTCTTCAACCTCTTCAGTAGGTTCTTTCCTTAGCATCTTCCTCTCTACAATTTGCCTCTTGATGGGCCAAACAACTTTCCTTGTCAACTTCACATGCCAACTTGTGGTTTCCCTCTTCAATTCTGAATTCAAGAGCCTCAAATCTCCACCCCTCATGGTCCCCTTCATCCTTGAGACCTCTTCTTCCAACTTATCTCTTCTATGCCATTCCCTTTGGCACTCAAACACTTCATCTTCTTCTCTTAAGGCTTCTTCCTCAGCCCCTTTTTTGATCTTCATAAGGATGCTTTGCTCCCTTGCACCCTCCAAAGGACATATGATTGTCCCAATCTGAATTCCCTTGTCATCTTCATGACTCTCCCCTTTGTTTTCTTCAGCATCATCCATTGCTGCATTCATCTTCATCTCCTCATGAACCCTTGTGCTCTGAGGTTCATTCACCATCGTTTGCTGCTCAATCTTTGTCTTCATATAAAACTGCTCCTCTTGTCCTTCCAATGGACAACTCACCATGCTCTTTCTAACTAGGACCTCATTCTCACCCTCTTTTACATCTTCTCCTTCATAAGTTTCTTTCTCCCAAGTACTCTTCTCTTCTTCATCTTCTAAGACTTCATGTTCCTCTTGTCTAAGGAATCCAATCCTCTCAAATACACCAGCATTCCAAGTCACTGTCCATGCTGCTCCATCTTCCTCTAATGGTTTCAAAACCATCTTTCTCCCATCCTCCATGAAGGTATATGTGTTCTCTGCCCCATCATGTAGAGTATGCTTCTCCATCTGCTATGCTCTCCCAAGAATCATATGACAATACTTCAAAGGTACAATGTCACACAGTATGACATCCTTGTATGAGCCAATGGTGAAGGGAACATAGGCTTGTTCCTTCACATCAACCTAATCTCCAACATTCAATCCTTGTGCTCTATATGGTGTACCATGTGCTATCCTCTATAAATCCAACTTGTTAACCATTTCAACTGAAACTAGATTAGCAAAAGAACCATTGGAAATAACAACTTTGCAAACCTTGCCATTGCACTTACATTGTGTCTTGAATGGTGAGTACCCCTGATTGTTCCTCATGCCTAGGTCTTCATCCATGATGGCTAAAACTTATTCTTACCTTCTAATCTTCAATATATAACCTACAAGGACCTAATTCCTTGCTCTGATACCACTTGATGCAGAGGCTAGTGGTCTGCAACAATCTTATCTTCCACTAGAATCCACATCTTAATGTCTTCACTCTTTGAACCCTTCCTCTCATGCATCAATGCATATTTGATCATATGATGTGACAGTCCCAACCCACTCCCTTGGATCACTCTATATGAATCCACTAGTGATATTCTCACAAAGAGGAATCTCTACACATCCCCCTACAACCCTTAATGTCTTCTCCAAACAAAACTACTATGCATCCCACCCTTGAATGCAAAACTCACACTTGTTGTCCACTATGACAGTCACCTTCTTATTCTGGAACTATCACTACAACCAACCCTTCCAATGTGTCCCACACCCATAAATGAAAAGGGACACAATATAGGTCTTCCTAGACCCCTTTAGACTCTTTTCCACACACTCAGCATGTTCATTTGACTCCTTGAACTCAACATCAAATGAAACCAAACAAATTTACCTTCTCACTGTCCTCTTTGACATATTCGTACACAGTCACGCATAAATTTTGAATAGGAAATTATTTTCACAATCCCTCTAGTGAAGATCTATGCAACTAGGTTTCCTATAACATATTTAAAATTACAAAAGATCCAACAGTTCAATTAAAAGATATGGTTCCCGCACTGAACTACATATTTCTGAGATAGTCCTTCATTTCCTCATAACTAGTCAACTTGCACTGCTTCAAAAACGTGCCCAAAAAATGCATGGGCTCCTAAAACTTCAAGGAAAGTTTTAATACATACCCTCCAACATCCTTTCCAAATTTTGGGGCTTATTGGTCGTGAAACTACTAAATACTTCATATTTTGCCCTCTCGGGTTACCCTATGTGAGGGTTTGGACAGCGTTCACCAAAATGCAGATAACTTTTGCAAATATTAACCAAATGCAACCATTCAAAATCAAAAATGAATTTATTTCATGCCACTATCATACCAAATCAAAATTTTAACAAAAAAAATATATTTACCATCATTAGAAACATGAAACAACAGGGCTGTTGTAGAGAAATATAGTAAAATACTATTTTTATTGATTCAAAACTTCATAATTCTTTATCATTTCGACCATGTATGCCTTCCTCCTACTACCAACCCAAAAATAAGCCTCCTTTTATGCATATAATACCATCCTAATAGTTATAACCTCCTTCCAAACTGACTATAATCAGTTGGAACCAGCTTGTTTACTAATCTATATGTTGTCAACATTGACAACTTTGTTGTCAATGAGACAACTTACATCATTGTTTGCACTTTATGATATATTTTTTATTTAATTACATCCAAATGGACTATTATTGAATTATAAAACCATAATTTAACCAAACTCTTATATCTACCCCATTACCCCTTACATTATCCCTTTAGGCCTTTATTAGCCAACTTTGGCAATTTTACATTTTATGACTCCATTACATTTCATAGGCTCTAATTGCCCAAATTACAATATTTTAGACCTTGTAGATCTTCACCAGAGGGATTGTGAAAATAATTTCCTATTCAAAAGTTATGCATGACTATGTACATATATCTCAAAGAGGACAGCGAGAAGGTAAATTTGTTTGGTTTCATTTGATGTTGAGTTCAAGGAGTCAAATGAACATGCTGAGTGTGTGGAAAAGAGTCTAAAGGGGTCTAGGAAGACCTATATTGTGTCCCTTTTAATTTATGGGTGTGGGAAACATTATAAGGGTTGGTTGTAGTGATAGTTCCAGAATAAGAAGGTGACTGTCATAGTGGACAGCAAGTGTGAGTTTTGCATTCAAGGGTGGGATGCATAGTAGTTTTGTTTGGAGAAGACATTAAGGGTTGTAGGGGGATGTGTAGAGATTCCTCTTTGTGAGAATATCACTAGTATATTCATAGAGAGTGATCCAAGGGAGTGGGTTGGGACTATCACATCATATGATCAAATATGCATTGATGCATGAGAGGAAGGGTTCAAAGAGTGAAGACATTAAGATGTGGAGTCTAGTGGAAGATACGATTGTTGCAGACCACTAGCCTCTGCATCAGTCTTTCCGAGATGGAATTACAACTTCTTGTGTAGAAATTTCAAAGATCTCAAAGCCAACACACTGTAGATGTGTTATCATTTTGTTTTTCCAATCTAGATAATTTTCTCCATCAAACTTAGGGCTTTCTTTTCTGAAGTAAGATATCTAATCTACCTTAAGATGTTAGGATTCTTCTCTAAGGCACTTGGCTCTGATACCAATTGTTAGAATAGTCCCAAGGGATAACTAAGAGGGGGGGTGAATCATTTATCCACAAATTTAATTATTTTTTACTTCCTTAACTTTAGAATACAACAAAGTAAATTCTTAATTAGATAACATAGTACACAACACACAATTTGATTACGGGGAAACCAAATGATAAAAACCCCGGTGGGAATTAGCACCCACAATGAACTATACTTATTTATAGTAATCCCTGTTAGAAGATATTTCAACCCTGTTAGGAGTTGTACTTTACAATGCAATAAGTATAGTGACCAGGTTAAGGGTCAGACCCTGTTAGGAGTCTTTTACAAATAACCTTGTTAGGGGTGGTGGACTCGCTGTCCAAAAGCTCACTGCTTAATGGTGAAGGCTACAACCTTCTGTATAATAGATTTGCACTATATCTGATGATGAACTATAGAGTAGACCTTCTATCTTGATCAGTTCCAGTGTATTACAATCTCTTACTTCTTCTTCACATAGACTCTTGACGAATGAACCAACTTTGATAATCTACTCTGTACATCTTTCTTCTCTTTTCGTATCATTCACACTTAGCGTATCACAATTGACTTGCTATAAGTATCTTCCTCAAAGTATGAGATCATGGGACCTATAATAAAACTCTTCATAACATCCTTTTTGGCTCTACTAAGGACACAAGCATAATTACAACCGCGCAAGTATAAACTGAATAGATGCGACGCTTCACTAAGTCGGCCTCACCAAATTAACTCTAACTTTGCAATCTTCTTGAAACATGTTTGGCACCTTTAGATAACTATCATCTAATCATAACTAATCATGAATATAAACATGCATATCCTAAAGATAGGTGCAACTCAAGAAACACGTTACATACATCGGCTCTGAATAGATACTCTTCCAGAATTGTAACTGCCAATAAAAGAATTACACAACATGACTGAAACATCATATCAAAATCTGCATTTATGAACATAACATAATAAACATGTCAACAACATGTATCTAACCATGCAAGTCTTCATGTTATCATTCTGATAAGTACATTCAGAAATACTACTGTGTATTATATGTTGTCATCAATGACAAACATACAATCAATTAACTAAACAGAATCAAATCTCCAACGAGGATTACTGCCCTCAACTCTGGCGAATGCTGCCACTTTCTCGGGAAGCCAATGACAACAACAACTATGAAAAGAATACCTAGTTTACTACCAAGGTTGAATCCCTCTGGTGAATGTTGTCCACGTTGACCGTTGACATGGGTCAACTGAAGGCAGGGTCCTTTGCACCCCACAACACCAATTTCCAAAGAAGGAATATTTTTTTCGGCCAACGAAAAAACAATGCCAGAGGAAGAAATTATAACAATGGGCCTCAGCCCAACCAAAAGCAATGAAATAATAACGCTAATAACAGAGGTCCCCCTCCGAACCAAAACACCAATCAGGGGGTGTTGGACCTTCCCATTTCACTCCAGTCGCAAATTTCTAGCCCATGACCAGCTGGTGTAGATTGCACGACACATGCTCTCATGATGAGGTAAACTATGCCACACTGGAGAAAGTCATCCTGATTTCCTAGCTAGATAGACAACAAGCTTTCGACCCTACTCCCCTAGAGCCTCCTATACAAGAGCCCACTCACGGTGCATTCACCTATGAGCATAGTAATTTTTAGTGGCTAATATTCGCTAATTGGCTAATTTTGGATATTTTAGAATCCAAATTTGGCTAATAATTCAAGATTTAAGGCAACCTAAATCGTAACATTTGTACAAAATTTTGAATTAGAAATTTTTAAATCGCAAAATCATTTGTTTTATAAAAAACTTGAACTCAAAAATTCACCACAATATTTGATAAATGATTAGATTTGATTCGCCATAATTTATAAGTTATTGTAGAAATTTAAATTAATTCTCCAATAATATATCATGACTATTAGTTATAGCAGGGATACATCACCAACTTTTAGTTTTCATTATTGACTTAAAGTATAATCTAGTGACCCTCATTATATTCTATGAGGTAAAAATGTTAGTATTTGGTTTGTAATACTTATGGGAGCTTAAATTTCTTTCGGATTATTGATCTCAATATAAATCAATGGTCTTGAAGAAATTTTGGGGCCCATTAGTATTTAAAAATATCAATACATTTGTCTCACACAATACAATGAGGTTATTATATTATATTTTAAATAAATGGTAGTGAGTAACTATTACAGAGTCTATTCCTTAAACCCATCAAAGATTTCCACGTTAAGCGTAATAATTTTCTATAAGAATTCAATTTTTTAAAATAGAAGTATTCACCATGGTGATTAATTTATTTATTTTTATTGTTTGAGATTCACCAATATTTTCTACAAAAATAATTTTATTAAAAAATAATCGCCAATAAGAATACTTTTGTTTTCAAAAAATTTGAGAGATTCGCCAACAGAAATTAATTTTTTTTTCAAGAAAATGAAAGATTCACCAAGATTTTATATCTTTTTTAAGAGAGGGGTTTCTTAAAGATTACTCTTCCTATGAGACCATCTTCTTTGGAATAGGCAAAGAAGATGAAGAAGAACCCAAACTACAGGGGTTCTTTGATGAATCTATTCCGGCCTTTGAGGCCAATGCCTTTACCAATCCACAGACTCCCTAAAACACTTGGGGTCAGGCTGGTAAAGGACTAGTTTACATGCCCACACCTCCCAAGGACACTCCTCCTTGGGACAACATGACTAATCGGTCTATCCCTCCAAAAGCCTCTGGCTCTAACCAAGCTAAGGACTCGATCGAGGGAAGCCACCAATTCCTAGGAGGAAGGTTTGACATCATGAAGGCATTAGAACAAACCACCACCTCCATGACCTTGATGGAGCTTTTGTTGAACTATCCCGAGTAGACTAAGTCTCTTCTAAAGCTCTTGGGAAACCTAGAAACTGTTGGTCACCCACCCAAGACTATCTCTTTTGAGGATGCCAACACGGCTTTCTTCCAGGGAAATATTGAAGATCCTCCTTTCCTGCTAGGATTGAACATACAAGGAAAGAATATACATAACTACCTAGTAGATTTTGGGGCTTCAGGAAACATCATGCCTTTATCTATATCCTAGAAGCTCAGATTCCACCCCACCCCATCCAACGGTGCAGTAATCTAGCTAGATAAAACTACTGTGAAAATGGTGGGTGAACTAAAGAATGTCTAGATTCAACTCATCTAGGACCCCAGGATAGCCAGTACAATTGACATCCAAGTGGTGGACATCCTAGAGACTTATGGGATGTTGTTAAGTCACAATTGGTCCAAGTCCCTGAATCGATACTTCTCGACTGACTTCTCCTACTTATGGCTCCCCTAGGAAGGAGAATCTAACAAGATCTAGGTCAAAAGTGAGCCCCAGATGAAATAGGCCCTCACCAAAGTTGGGAGTGTGAATGAGGTCCTATTGTCTAAGACTTCCCCTAGAGTGTACCAACCCCTTGAGATCTTGATGTTTGATTTCACCCCTGGGGAGGATCCCATAGTTATGCCGAGAACCTAAGACCTAGAAGAAAAATTAAGGGTTGAGGTTAACTCTCAGGGTGTCGCAGTGACCCCCATCACACTCTTGTCTTACAGTTGGTTCTAGGAGCATTATTAGAAACATTCAGAGCTAGAGTGTGAACCTTTCCTTGTTGTTTCTACTTGGCACATCAATGCCCTCTAAAAGAGGGAACACACAGTTGATTCCCCAGGACCTAGTGCTTGTACTAGGGGTGCCTTTTCGGCTCCATGTGTCTAGGGATCCCAATCACAAATCTCTCTAGAGGCTAGCCTCACCCGTGTACCATCAGCATCAGAGGAAAATACTCTCAATCCTCCCAAAAAAAATCCAAGGACTACTTCATCTTCCCAATCCTAGATAACAAATGATGACTTGTGGACCCTTAAGTTCGATGGGTCCTGATCCAAAGAGGGCTATGGGGCTAGAATGGAAATAATCAACCTGTGAGGAAAATCCTTCCTTGTGTCCTATAGGATATAGTTCAACTACATGAATAACATCACAAAGTACAAGGCTTTGGTCTTGGGACTCCTATTTTCACTAAGGAAAGGAATCACTCACCTCCAGGCCTGGGTGATTCAGAGTTGATTGTTAAACAAGTCTGGAGTCAATGTACCTATCACAATAAGAGGCTGGCTACATATCACAACTAGACATGGAGCCTTATTGAAGATTTTTATGCTTTCTGTATTGATATTATTCCCCAGAGATAGAACTATGTCCTAGATGCCCTTTCTATTTCTGCCAGCACACTTGAGCCCATGGTTGGCTCGCGACTCTAGAGATTTTCTATTGAGATGATTCCCACCCCATCCATTCTAGATAATTTCACCCATTTTCAGATCTTTGAGGATGATCAACATATCCTAGCCTTCATGGCCAATGTTGGTGTCTTTGAGGACCAGATAGTGGAAGAGAGAGATTACAATGATACTAGATAGGGTGATGAAGATGATGGGATCATGGACCTACCAACCAACACCATTCCTAAGGGGATGGTCACACTTGAATGAATCTTTGACTTAGAACCTCAGGGCCAGGAAAAGATATCATCCTCCTCTGAGGGAGGAAAATTTGAGAAAGTAAACATTGGCCAACCCGGTGAAGAGAAAATGATACACATTGGCACCTTCTACTCCCCTGAGGAGAAGGAGAAGATTCTCGCGGTTCTCCAAGAATACATTATTGTGATCACATGGGGGTATGAGGATCTAAAGACATATGATACATCCATCATGACCCATACTATCCCACTCAAACCTGATGCTAATCCTTTTCAGAAAAAGCAATGGCTGGTCAACCCACTGATCAAGCCTCTAATTTATCAGGAGGTTCAAAAACTACTATCAGCCCAGATAATCTTTCCAATCCCGCATACTACGTGGGTTGCCAACCTCATCCCTGTAAGGAAGAAAAGTGGCAAGATCCACCTTTGCGTAGATTTCTAAAATTTGAACAAAGCCTCCAAGAAAGATAATCACCCTCTCCCCTCGCTGGATGAGGTATTGCAAATTATGAATGGATCACAAATGATGTCTTTCTTGGATGGGTACTCCGGGTATAACCAAGTCGTGGTTAAGTATGAGGATAGAGACAAAATGAAGAATGCCCTTTGGCTTGATTAATGTAGGGGCCACATTTAAAAAGGCCATGGATATTGCGTTCAAGGGCCTTGTGAACCAGTGTATAATCATCTACATGGATGATTTGACCGTCTTTTCTCAAGATAGGTGTGATCATTCTTCCCACCTCACCTAGTTTTGTGAGAGATGTCACTGGTATGGAATATCCCTCAACCCTAAGAAGTGCATATTCAGGGTCACTGAAGGGAAGTTTCTCAAGCATATTGTCTCTGAGAAGGGTATATCCATTGACCCTAAGAGAGTTGAAGTGCTGCTAAACCTACAAATGCCTGGCAGCAAGAAAGAAATGAGGTCTTTCTTTGGAAAGATCAACTTTGTGCTGTGGTTCATCACTGGATTCGCTGAGATTATAAAGCCACTCAACGAGATGATGAAGAAAGATACAAAAATTGAGTGGAGTCCTGAAGAAAAGCGGACATTTACCCAGATTAAATAGATGATAACATAGGCACCAGTTCTGGCTAGCTCAGACTATTCCCTCCCTTTTTACATTTATTCCTTTACTTCATCGCATTCTACCACGATAGTATTGACCCAAAAGGTCGAAGGAGAAGACTGACCAATAGCCTTCATGAGCTCCCCCTTTAAGAATTCTAAAGTCTTATATTTTCCTTTGGAAAAATAGGCCTTCACTCTCCTTCATGCTATGAAGTCCGTCATTACATTCTCTGAAGCAAGGTGCATGCTATCATACCAGACCAGGTGATAAAATCTCTATTGATGTAGAGTGAGTTGGGTGAGAGATGGGGGAAATGGATGGCCATTCTCCAGGATTATGATTTGGAAATGCAACCTATGAAGATAGTTTGAGGCCAGGGACTATGTAGAGCAATGGAAGAAGAGAATCCCCACATTGAATGCCAGACATATATAGTGGAAGTGCCATACTTTTCAAACCACGACACATCATGAGCGGAACCCAACCATGCCTTTGCAATCGGTGTTTGAAGCTAGACCCTTTTCCCAATGGGCATTTGAATTTATTGGGGAAATCAACCCCAACTCATTTTCCAACCACTAGTACATCCTAACCACTATTGATTATTACACCCGGTGGTCTAAAGCAATACCATGTAAAAACAACACGACAGATGTAGTCATAAAATTCCTGGAAGAAAACATCGTCACAAGATTCAGAATGCCCTTTTCTATAGTATCTGAAAATGGTCCAGCATTTTCTTCAGCAAAACTACTCAAATGGACTTATGATAGGAAGGTCACTATGAAGTTCTCCAGCAACTATTACCCCTAGGGTAACGGTGTTGCTGAATCAACCAACAAAAATTTGCTTGAAGTGATCAAACACCTGTTAGAACAAAATCCCTAGGACTGGCACCAAAAGTTGAGATTTTCCCTTTAGGCAGATCATATTTGAATTAAGACCACCCTAGGGACATCCCCATTCCATCTAGTTTATGGCTAGAATCTAGTGTTCCCCATTAACTTACAAATCCCAGTTTTACAGTTCATGCAGGAATTCAACAACCGGGACAATATTGTGGAGGTTCGACTCCTAAACCTAGTGCAAATGGAAGAACAAAGAGACGTATCCCTTAAACATTTTGTGTGTCACTAAGAAGTGGTAAAATGATGGTTTGACCGAAGAGCCCATTATAAGGCCTTTCAGATTTCAGACCTGGTCCTCTTGTGGGATAAGGCCTGGGAAAAGAAAGGAAAACACACCAAATTCCAATGGCTCTGGCTCAGACCATATTTGATCTTAGAGATCTATGGGGAAAATACCTATTGCCCCAACACCATGACTGGGGAATCTATTCCATTTCCCATCAATAGATAGTTTCTCAAGCATTATTTTGAATGAGGCAAGCTTTCTCAGAGTTGTACTATATGTAAATCTTCCTGCTTGTAAATATTTCTTTCCCGGTGCTCCGTTTGGGGTGCCTTAACTTGTAAATAGTTTCATTGGCCATCCTCTAGGACTATCCCTTTTCTTTTTCATTTTGTTTTTGGCTTTGTTCTTTCTTTTCCAAGACCCCGGAATTTTTCTCCCTCTTTTTTTGTAGGCTAGTATGCTTCACATAACATCTAGTCTCTAGGATGGTACCTTTTGCATTACAGTGAACTCAGAATCTATTGTTAGCATGGTGGAATTGGTCTAGTCTTCAGAGTTATTTTGTAAGTTTGGTAACAGGCTATGAGTAATCTTCATTAGGTTCATCCCAAGATATCTGGAAATTAGTTAAATCAAAATCAAAAGGAACAAGTAATCGGACACACCAAGAGTAGATCAGTCGCACTAGTTTGTTGGCCCAAGTCTAAACTTTTAAAATTCCTCCTGGGTCTGGAGTTTTTCTTCCCTATTTATCAAGTTGAGGTGGATGGAAGGGTGAAAGAAGTACCACCATTAAAATTAGCTAAGCTTAAGATTTTTGGTGAAATGAGTACCACCCTTCCATCCAAAAAAGAACAAAATGATAAGGAAAGAAAAGGATGGAGAAACTTTGGTATCTAGGAGAGACGAGAAAATTTGATGACTTTAGATTGATATATTTAGTGCCTCTTCTCTACTTCTCCTAGAGGTTATCAACTTGATTTTATTCCAAAAGAACACACTTCACAACTGACAAAAGACCATGGGTTGAATGATGTGTGGGCTAGATTTTCTCAAATGCTTTGCACCTTGCAAGCAGGATGCTCCGAGTAACGATTGATTTTGGTTTTTCTAACCAGAGATTCTATGGTTCTCAAATGCGTTAAGGCATTTGTCCTAGATAGTCACCATTTTTTATGCCCTACATACCCGTCCCTATGTTTTGTGTGCAAAATGTTGGGTCCCCTCTTTTCACTTTTGGCTCTTGCTTTGTTTTCTTTGTCTTCTTTGTTTCCTTTATTTTCTTCTCCAGGATTTCCCTCCTATGAGGTTTGTTTCCTTTATAATTTTTTCTTTTGTGTCTAGGCCTCATCTCAGAGTTCATTCTTTCCAGAGCTAGATTCCAGACTTTGGGATTCTCTGCCATGATGTCTTCTCCTCGCGAGAAGATATGGTTGCATGGAATCCCCGGGCCCAGAGTCTGGAGGTTTTCCTATTACATATTTTGTGGAGGAATGGGTAACTTAATTTTACCTTGGGTATAAATAGAAATTACATTCCACTTTTACAGTTACCACTATTAAAACACTTGTGCATTTAGAGTGATTCTTAGGTGACTAAACTACGATTAAGCTGCGAGTTACTCTGTGCTTAGTGGGTTATTACCAATTGATTCAAGGTACTTGTTCATGGTCATTTGAAGGTAGAACTTGTTATGGGAGTGCTCCTAGTGTGCCCTTTCCATGCTCTTCTTCAGATTTCAAGGTAGGTTATCTAGTTTCTTGTTGTTTCCATGTTTTCCTTGTTGTTCCCTTTTTGTTCTTTGGTCTTCATTTGTTTTGCTGGTTTTCCATTCCGTGTTCTGTGTTTTTGGTTCACCTCCTGTTGGTGGGTTGGCTTTGTGAGAGGGTTGTCTTCCCTCTATGCAATTGTAGATTAATGTTTATAATGTATATTGTCTTAGGTTAGTTAGTGTATATATGTGTATAGTTGTATAAATTTGTAAAGGGTTGGAAATGTTGTATGTCTTGTATATATGTTTTGGCCTTCAACCCTTTGTCTTTTTTTTTTATGTATATCCTATATATCCTTTTGAGTTTGCGAGTTCCTCACGCTCTATCTTGTGTTTTCACCCATGAGACCAAGCTCATTGAGATGGAGTCACCATAGTTTGAACTCAACACCTCACTGATTCGAGCCATGGAAGCTTTCTCTCTCCTTTGTCTCATCACCTTAATGGCGGGATTAATTTCCCATGAGCGGGCATTCAAACCATGTCCCATCTAGCATTCATTTTACCCTATGTCAGCCCAATTATCACCATTAATTCATTTATGTCACCTATCACCTGACCATGTGCCAACCCACATTAGCCGAATACAGTTTTTTACTGGTCACATCGGCATGGCAACGGCTAGATTATCTAGGCTCCAAGCCTTAAACAATTATTTGTCCTGCGTTCCCCTTGTCATTTGGTTTGATTTCCTTCAGAATCCTACTCATGTTTATTGCAAGTATTCTGGGAATTTTTGGTGTATGCTAACATATGTTGAATAGATGCAGGGTGGTGACGATTTTCGTGGAGTTCTAATATTCTTTTTGTTATAATAGTCCCAAAGGATAACTGAGAGGGGGGGGTGAATAAGTTATCATCCAATTTAATTATTTTCTCTTATTAATTTAATAATAGAATAAAGTAAATACACATTCAGATAACACAATAGACAACACTTCAATTTGGTTATGGGGAAACCAAATGGTAAAAACCCTAGTGGGAATTAGGACCCATAATGAACTTGTAGACATCTAAAATTTACCAGGTGTATCTCAAGCTTTCCAAACTATAAATCTTAGCCAAATGCCTTAAAATCTCATCTCAATGCAAATAAAATGGATCAAATCAAATGGACAAAAATCAAATCAAATTAAAAGATCAAATAATCATGAAATCAAATAATTAAATTCAAGCCTAAAGGGATTAATCAAATTGTGCAATTGATTTCTCAATTGTATAGTTCAAATAAAAAAAGATCAAATCCAACCCAATGACCCTTCCATGGATAATTTAATTAAATGATGGAGTTATTTAATTCCTAATATCTTTGAGACAACCAACCAACTTTCCCTCCATTTGAAAACACCTCAAAGCTTTTGACTTAACCAAACTTTGATCAT
>MU224934.1:362645-377217 GCA_018584345.1 Thuja plicata | reverse complement strand
ACATAGAGGTTGATACCATTCACACTTATGCAATTCCTCCTAAAGTTGAAAATGAAGAACATATGGCTCAAGGGTCGAATTCAACTCAAACATCAAGTGAACCTCAACAAGTCAACATAGAACAAGCTCCTCTTTTCACTCAATGGGTAGGTGAACCTTGGGTACCTTTGTGGGTGGGAGATTCTACCCTAGTGTTTAATCCACATGCTTTCTTTACCATAGAAATCTTAGAGGACTCTGATGAAGAGGATTTCGATCCTTCTTCCATGGACCATCTTGAAGAGGCACATGTCATAGACCATGATGATACAATGTATGAACCATCTAATGAATTCATGTACTTAAATCCTTCAAATGAAATCCCATTCAATGATTCTTTGTCCTTAATGCATCCTGAACTTATCGATTGGGATCTGTCCGAGTCAAATGACTTACTCTACTTCCCAAATGACAATTCAATGGCTTTATAGCTCAATGCGGTCGAACCCAATTCTTCCACCAATTAATTCACTCTGGACATGATGATAGGGGCAGGTGTTCAACCTTTTAATCCAAAAAATGAAGAGAAAATATACAAAAAAATGAGAAGGTCTAGTAGTGAAAACCACCATGTGGCAGTGCTAGACCCAAAAAAAGTAAAAATAAAGGATGTTTCCAAAGGTGAAAACCCAACTATGGCACCTAAGGGAGAGAGGTTGGACACCTTTCCAACTCATGAAGATGAAAGATCACCTATACTTATTGAACCCACAGAAAAGGTCAACATTGGAACATAAAAGGACCCTAAATTCATTCACTTAGCTGTATCTTTGAGCTCTTTGGAAAGAGAAGAGTTCATTGCATTATTTAAAGTGAAACAAATCAACTTTTCATGGTCATATGCTGACATGCCTGGATTAGATCCAAGTTTCATAATTCATCACTTAAATGTGAAACCAGCGGTTAGGCCCGTAAAGCAAAAGTTGCAAAAAATGCATCCACATATAGCCCTATTGGTCAAAGCTAAATTAGAGAAATTGCTCAAAGAAGGATTTATAAGAGTAATAGCATATGCCGAATAGATCTCCAATATTGTACTAGTTACCAAACATGATAAAACAATAAGAGTTTGCATAGATTTCAGAGATTTAAACCTTGCTTGTCCAAAAGATGACTTTCCCTTACCAAGCATTGATGCTATTGTGGACCTCACAGTAGGTCATTCTATGCTTTCACTTATGGATGGATTCATTGGGTATAATCAAATTTGCATAACACCTGAGGATCAAGAGAAGACAGATTTTACATGCCCATGCGGTACCTTTTGTTGGAATGTAATGCTCTTCGGTCTTAAAAATATCAGAGCCACTTATCAAAGAGCCATGACTACCATTTTACATGACATGATGCACACTTTTATGGAAGATTATGTGAATGACATTTTAGCTAAGTCACATAAAAGAAAAGATCATCTATCCATACTTGACAAGATTTTTACAAGGCTAGAAAAATTCAAGGTGAGGCTTAACCCAAAGAAATGTGCTTTTGGGGTACAATCTGGAAAACTCCTAGGGTACATTGTTTCAACAAAAGGCATTGAAGTAGATCCTGAAAAGGTACAAGAAATAATGGACATGGACATTCCAAAGAATATTAGCCAAATGAGGTCACTTCAAGGAAGACTTCAATCTATAAGAAGGTTTATTTCTCAATTGGTGGAAAAATTCCATTCTTTCACCAAATTACTACATAAAGACACTGTCTTCACATGGGATGAGGAGTGTGATAAAGCATTTTCATTGTTGAAAACATACTTGATGAATCCACCTATCTTAATGTCACCAATTCAATGAAAACCTTTATTACTCTACATTTCAGCAATGGAAAGATCTTTAGGAGTCTTATTAGCACAAGAGGATGAGGAAGAAAAAGAACAAGCTATCTACTATTTGAGTAGAACCTTGATAAAATATGAGTTAAATTATAGCTTCATGGAAAGGGCTTGCCTAGAAGTGGTATTCACCTCTCAAAAGTTAAGACACTATATGTTGTTCCATAAGGTGAAACTCATAGCTAAAATTGATCCCTTGAAATACTTACTTAGCAAAACAACTTTAACTTGAAGGATTGCGAAGTGGGTCATGGTAATTAGTGAATTAGACATTGAATATGTTGATAGAAGAGCAATCAAAGGTCAAGTTATAGCCGATAAATTGGATGAATATCCTCAATAATCTACACATCCTATACAAGTGGAATTCCCAGATTCTGCAATTGTGAATGTCGAAGCTAAGACATGGACTTTATACTTTGATGGATCCTATACCCAAAATGGCAGTGGAGCAGGCATTCTTTTGACTACACCCCAACATTACACAATCCCAAAATCTTAAAATTTATTGTTCCCTTTCACCAATAACATAACAGAGTATGAAGCTTTGGTCATAGGCATTAAGACAACTTTGGAATGGAATGTCACAGAATTGCAAGTATATGGGGACTCTCAATTAGTCATTAATTAGTTAATGATGAATATAATACTAAGGATGAAAAACTAATGCCTTACAAGGAATTAGTGGATAACTAGAAGAATTACTTTGCTTTGTTTACATTTGTACAAATTCTAAGAGACAAGAATAGAGCAGCAGATGCAATGGCTACTTTAGCATCTTTACTTCAGTTACCCGATCAAAATGAAAAGTATGAGTTCTTGGTGGAAGAATTGGTGAAATCAACATTTGACCTACCTGAGACCCAAATTATTACCCTTTTACATGGACATGACTCTCCATGGTATGGACCTATCTATACCAACCTCAAAAATCAAGCCCTACCTATGGACCAAACCCGCACTCAAAAGTGAAATTTCATAAGACAAGTCACCCATTAAACTATCCTTTCTAACACATTGTATCGTAAAGGTCTTGATGGAATGCTTCTTAGATATCTAGAGGAAGATGAATCGAAATTAGCTTTAAAAGATGTTTACGAGCAGATTTGTGGGTCACATTCAAATGGTTTAAACCTAGCTAAGAAAATCTTACGTATGGGGTAGTTTTGGAAAACCTTAGAAAGAGATGCTTGTCAATATGTTAAAGTTTACAAGAAATGTCAATACCATGGGAACTTGATTCATGCAACGACACAAGAATTAAACCCTTTTGTCACACCATGGCCATTCTATCAATGGGATTTTGACTTAATTGGCATGATTTATCCACCTTCTTCAAATGGACACAAGTATATAATCACCACGACCGAATACTTTACTAAATGGGTTGAAGTTGTTCTTTTATCAACTGCAATAGGAAAACAAATTTCCATGTTTATCCTAAATCATATCATTTGCAGATATGGCATTCCTCATGCCATCATCACGAATAATGGAAAATAGTTTAAGAACAAAGATATTGATGAACTTTGTGACACATTCCACATTACACATCACTCTTCATCCATTTACAATCCCCAAGGTAATGGACAAGCAGAAGCCACCAAGAAGAACATCCTTAAAATCCTTAAGAGATTAGTTGGAAAATCAGGAAAGGATTGGCACCTTTAGATCAATCCAACATTATGGGCCTATAGGACTAGTATTTGAACCCCGAAAGGAGCTACACCTTTTTCTTTGGTTTATGGGGCCGAAGCTGTTCTCCCTTTACAAGTTGAAATACCATCCCTCAGAGTTTCATTACATGGATTAATAATGGATGAGGATTATAGAGTTTCTCGCCTTCAAAAATTGGAATTGTTGGAGGAACATCAAACTCAAGCCTATGATCATTTGAAAGTGTATCAGAATTGAATTTCTAGGAACTATAACAAACATATCAAGCCAAGAAAATTTCAAATAAGAGATCTAGTACTAAGAGAAAATGCAAAAAATCAGGCTGAAATAGAAAAGAAAGGGAAGTGGGAAGAAAATTGGCTTGGTCCTTTTGTCATTGTTTCTTCATTTGGGACGGGGACCTACAAACTGGCTAATTGTGATGGTGATGAACTGCTTGAACCTACCAATAGCATTCATCTTAAGAGGTTCCACACCTGATTCAGAGGAAAGAGCATCAGAATAAAGAGTATAAGTTGAAGAGTATCATATGAGTCAAGCATCACCCTTGTACATGAGAAAATTAAAAAATACCAAAAAAAGGAGAAAAGATCAAAAATACCAAAAAATTAGAAAATTCAAAAAAGCCAAAAACACTTGAAAAATAAAAAAAAGTGCCTTGGTGAAAACCTAGCAATAGGCACCTTGGTAGCAAAAAAAAAGAGAAAAAGAGAAATAATCCCAAGAGGTGAAAACCTAGAAACAGGCGCCTTTTGTCCCTTAGGTGTTTCCTAGTTACATTTGTACATATTGCGATTTCCTCATCTAACTTGTCCATATCCTCATTGCATACATCATTCGTGCATTGCCCTAATAAAGTCTTAGGGCTGCATTTTTTTGCATTCCAAGTTCAGTTGCCCTAAGTTTTACATTTATCACTTGGGGGCACACATCAAAGATTTTGGTACCAACCAGATTCAATAGTGCAACATTGCGGTCACACATCAAAAGCAGATTTTTAGATTCAGGAGAAACATTTTGGAACCTTTGATGAATATCATTGTTCAACCCTAAACAGTTTGATCGCATAACATGATCCTTGAATCTCAATGACTTATTTTATCAGGATTAAAAATTGACACACCCTAAATGATCAGATTGTCTATAATTCTTATTTTAAAATCTTGATACATTTTGCAAACACTTGGAATTTTTGATGAGTTTTTCATTGACTTTTTTGAGTCATGTCCTTTTTAGCTAATCAATGATGTTTCGACTAGACTGGACATGATAAGCGACATGATGTTTTCTAAAGCTTCTGAGTGACTGTTTTGAGGAAGATTCTTTAACTTGTGTGAATAAGTCTAAGGACATGGTCATCAAAGAACCACTGAGGACATTCATATAGGATGAAGGGTTAACCTTTGTTTGTTTATGCAAAAGGATACCTAGGTTATTTAGATTTTCCATATCTTAATACCAACATCCACTTGCAACATTGAATCTAATTAAACTGGTATTCATAGTCCCATAGTTGGTCATCCAACTAGTGAGGGTTGTACTTGGTTTCATATAAGGGGTTACCACATATGGGAAAGTCATATTCATACTCTTATGGTCGTAGTGGTACTAGTAAGGATTGTATCGACTCCTAGTTCCACAATGCTCTATGATGAAAATATATCTCCGTTTGCATTCCTTTCACAAACCTCAAGGACAATTAGTTGCATTGCATTCTGTATGTTAGATTAATTGCATTTTTCATGTTAGATTAATTGCATTCATGTTAGATTAATTACATGCTACTTTTTAGCTTGCTTTCTCAGATGCTTAGTTCTCAAATGGCTTGTCTTTTTAGCTATTTTCCAAGTTCAAGGGGGGGACAACATGTTGACAACACTTCATCAAATAAATTGGTTTCAAGTCATTCAAAATGAAATTTTACTTAGCATTAATTATCATTAATCATTATTCATTATATATTCATGTCAAGTGAAAATCAAGAAAAAGATACATTAATAATTATTCATTATCCATATCATCATTTAAAACTGCATATCATAAATTAAATTGCATACATCCAAAAAACCAAAAAGATAGATGCATTTCATTTACCATAAGCACTAAGTATTGCATTCATTGCATTGCATATTTCATACATGGTTAAATTAGAAAAACATATAGAGATAAATTGCATTAACATCATTTGCATCCATTTATCTATGTCCTACTCTAAGATATTTGCATCCATAAGCACAATAGAAATAAATGCATCGTAGAAACATATAGACATGCATAAAAGGAAATCTCATGACATTATCAAGGGAGGAATCAAAGATCATCATAGATAAATGTCCATCATCAATGTCTATAACATAATCAGTACATCAAAAATACATCAATACAATGGTCCATACATCAAAATCCTGATTAAAATATACATATGATACAATGTTGTATATCCTGGGTCCATATTTGTCTCATGACCCAGCAAGGGCACCTGAACCATCTCTGGCCAAATCTATGCTTGAACCCCCTGCACCATTTGGATCCCTGTCACCTGCTCTATCCTGTGCACTAGGAGGTTCCTGACTAGTGCTTGCACTGGTCGGTAACTGAGCCAGAGTAGCAAGAAACTGCTGCAGCATGGTCGTGACCTGATCTAATCTCACTGTAACTGCAGTCATCCCGACTTGTAACCCCTGAAAATCCTACACTATATCATATAAAATTGGAGGCACTAGAGGTACCTATGATGCTGGCAGAGCCTGTGGTGCCTGAGGTGCTAAGGGTACCTGGGTATAACCTGTGATGTGCTGACCTGTGGGTCAACTTGTGGTATCTGTCCAGGAACCTATCTAGCCACCTGGACCCATCTATGCTTGTGCCTGGCCCAATCTGCATCCACTCTCAAAGGATCCTAACCCTAAGGCATCTTTCCACCTACTCACCTCTGCCTAGGCTGCCTAAAACTACCACCTTAGCCTCTTGCACTTCCTCCTCTCATCCGAGGCCCAACTTCTCTCTATACCCATGGCACTCTAGGTGCCCTCTAAAATCTGTTCTGGTGTGGTCTACCACCATCATACCCATAATCATCACCATCACCATCATCATCAGAGAGCTCATCAACATCAAGGATAGGCTCTGTCGAATCTGTGAATCTCATGAATAAATGTCATAGAAACCACTCCTGATACTCTGCTGACATCCCCGCATCTGCCACCTGTGGTATTAGATCCAAAACACCATATCCCACCTGATCTATCTGTAGATAGGATAACTGGTAGTCAACCTATGCTCCCCACATCAAGCTCTCAGCCTATACCTAGGCATATAGTGCCATACCCTATGGCATATCCTACATCTAGCTGAACTGGCGCAGCACTCTACCACAACAAAATCTCTCAATCACCAATGGTGATCAGCCTATCATCCATCAAGGTGAAAACATATAGGGTAACTCATCGTCATCCTCTTGCCACCTCTCGCACTACAGATATGGCCTCCATACCACCTGATCAATATCATTAATTGTGCATCTCCAAAAATCAACCTTGCCTAGATGATGCTGGACAACCATGCCATCATATAGAAATGCATAAGGGTAACCAAAAGCCCGCACTCACACTGAGACTGGCCTAGTAATAGGGATATGCTCCCATGTCCATAACTATAACAATACTGCACCTGTAGGAATAGCTATAGTGCACCGATATACAATCTCATGCAAATCATGATACAACTATGTCAACACACAGGAACCCCAATCCAATCTCTGTGGATCAGCAATCAGGTCCTCTATAATCTTGCCCCATCCGACCACAAAACCATGAACTCTCCTATCTGGCAATAATAATCCCCCTATCGCAGCTCCTAATAATGCTGGTAGGGTGGGAAATGAGGCAAACTGTGCCCAAGTAATATAATTATCTGCAATGGTGTTATCTCCAAACACCTGCCTACATACACTACTATCATATACTAAATCATAATACACCCACTCTCCATGAGTCAAGATCCTCAATAGTTTATATACATCCTCTGGTGTAATAGTCATCTCGCCTAGAGTTAAATGAAAGGTATTATGGTTAGAGTGCCATCGCTCTGCCATAGCTATCAATAAACCTTGGTTCAACTGAAACCGAGGAAGAGCTAAGAGGAAACTAAGTCCACAAGTCTCAATATTATGCCGCTTAGGAGGCGTAAGCTCGTCTACTAGATCAAATATCCATAATGCTACACCTCGCAGCCGCAACTTGCGGTAATGCTCCTACATTTTGAAACAAAATGCATCATGTTAGTTTTTCTCTTAATGAACCATTCTAAGTTAATCACAAAAAATTAAATCTATCTTTGCTCTAACTTGAGCATATCAACTTATTGCTCCTAACCTCTATATCGTGAGACACAAGGACAATTTGTAATCATTTTTAATCATATCTGATTGACCTAGCAAGCATTCATCATTATGACTTTTCTAACGTCCTAAACACTACGTGACATTCTGGACAAAAATTTTCTAGCTTGGGACCCAATTGAGCCATCTGGACGATCAACCAAACTAAGTTCATCTATTTTTCTATAATCCACTTTTAAATTTATGGTAGGCGACACTTAACTGAGTGTATGTGGCTTTTACGCTAAGCAAATTTTTAATCTTTAAAAGTGGCTCTTTCCCATGTGGAGGCGACGCTTTACCAAATAGGCAACCTTTTGCAGGCCTATGCAGCTTTTCAAACATCATACATAGATTTTAAAACATGGTGTTTTCAGGCAGCACATTTCATATTTTGGGTGGCAATTCTGACCTAGCTCCTATGCTGCTAAGGATTGCAAGTACGCAGCTTTTCACAGCAAGGATGTGACTTTTTACTTCCCTATGTTGCATTTTACCTATCCTACGTGGCATTTTGCTAATCATTTTCTAAAAAGTAATAAAAACATGCATTAAATGCAATTTTCAAAGTAATAAATGCACTAAGAGGGTTCGAACCACTCACCGAAGGCCCGTAGTCAGGAGGTCTCTGATATCGAGCCACTCGCTCAAACTTGTGCTCTTGTATGGGGACCACCATCGCTATCAATCGGCAGAGGCTCAAAGCAAAAATCTCAATAGTGAAAAGTGAAAATGAATAGTAATTTTGGGTTTTTCAACCTATTTAAGCTATTTTAACCTATTTTTTGAGATTTTTGACTCAGTCAAACCTAATATGCATATTCTACACACTCAAGCATTTGTTTGATATCTTTTCACATCATTATTTATCACAAATGTAATCATCTTGGATCTATCTTATCAACTTTGTTCATCAACAACTTTCACGTATGATCAATATGATTTCATTTTCGAGGGGGCATCATCATATGATCCAACTGGGATTTTGCAGCATATCTTGTATCAAATTTGGGGCATTAAATTTTCAAACTTTATCATATCAAATTTTTATCAGAGCATCATATCAGAGTTTCATGTCAGGGTTTCATATCTAGGTTTCATATCGAATTTTCATATCAGAGCATCATATCAGGGTTTCATATCAGATTTTCATATCATGGTTTCATTTTGAAGTTTCATATCAGAGTTTCATATCAGGGTTTTCATATTAGATTTTCATATCAGCTCATTAGCATCGAATCAACAATCAGGAAAATCAAGCTTTCTTTGAATCAATTCACTTCGCACATCAATTCAAAGAGGGGCATTTGTAGACACCTAAAATTTACTAGGTGTATCTCAAGCTTTCCAAACTATAAATCTCAGCCAAATGCCTTAAAATCTCATCTCAATGCAAATCAAATAGATCAAATCAAATGGACAAAAATAAAGTCAAATTAAAAGATCAAATAATCATGAAATCAAATAATTAAATTCAAGCCTAAAGGGATTAATCAAATTGTGCAATTGATTTCTCAATTGTATAGTTTAAATAAAAAAAGATCAAATCCAACCCAATCACCCTTCCATGGCTAATTTAATTAAATGATAGAGTTATTTAATTCCTAATATCTTCGAGACAACCAACCAACTTTCCGTCCATTTGAAAACACCTCAAAGCTTTTGACTTAACCAAACTTTGATCATGATTAACTCACTCTACCCCCTACCCTTGGGAAAATGCTATAAATACAAGCCATTTCCTTTGTGTTTGGGATCCAAGAATTTCAAGAGAAAAAGCATCCTCACTATAGGCATATTGAGAGCATATGAGGAGCATTTGAGAGCTTTTGAGAGAATTTTAGCATTTGCATTACTTTTAGTATATCATGTTTAGGAGCATTTGTTATTTTCTCACATGATCTTGGAGCATTTTTGAGCATTCTAGCTAGATTGGAGCATTTAATTTTCATACATATCTCATTCTAAGATTGTCCTTAAGAGAGATTAAGCCTGAGAGCTCTCTTAACAAAGCTTGGATAGAGAACCATGATATGATATAGATCTTAGCTTCAATTCTTAGATTAACTTGTTTTATCTTTCCATAAAATTGTTGCTTTCAATCTTAATTTCATGAAGGTGTATTTTCTTACACATAGAACTATACTTGTTTATAGTAATCCCTATTAGAAGATATTTCAACCTTGTTAGGAGTTGTACTTTACAATGCAATAAGTATAGTGACCTGATTAAGGGTCTGACCAAGTTACGAGTCTTTTACAAATAACCTTGTTAGGGGTGAGGACTCACTGTCCAAAAGCTCACTGCTTCAATGCTGAAGGCTACAACCTTCTATAGAATAGATATACACTATATTTGATGATGAACTATAGAGTAGACCTACTATCTTGATCAGTTCCAGTGTATTGTAATCTTTCACTTCTTCTTCACATAGATCCTTGATGAATGAAATAACTCTGATATTCTGCTCTATACTTTTTCTCTCTCTTTTCTTATCATTCACACTTAGCGTATCACAAATGACTTGCTATAAGTATCTTCCTCAAAGTAGAAGGTCATGTTGGGTCTTGGAAACAATTCAACAACATCTTTGTTAGCTTAACTAAGCACACAAACAATATTAAGTCTGCGCAACACAAACTGAACAGACGTGATGCTTCACTAAGTCATCTTCACCAAATCATCTCAAATAGCATGATCCCGATGTTACATGATAGGCACGTTTAACCAAAAATAGTTAAGTCATAACTAATCATGTTATACACACGCATATCCTAAAGATAGGCGTAACTCAAGAAACACGTTAAATACGTCAGCTCTAAATAGATACTCTTCATGAACTATAACTGCCAATAATAGAATTACACAACTTGACTGAAACATCATATCTGAGTCTGCATGTATGAACATAACATACTAAACATGTCTACAATATGAATATATCTACACAAGGCTTGATATCATCATTCTGATAAGTACATACAGAATCACTATTGTGTATTATATGTTGTCATAAATGGCAAACATACAATCAATCAACTACATAGAAACAAGTCTCCAACAATCTCCCCCTTCGACATTGATGGAAACATATCATTTTAAAAACATCCTCTATTCATGGTGTCTTGTTTCTTTTACAATCTTCTCAATATCCTCATCAAATATTTCTCTACACTGCTTCAGTTCTTCTGACTATTTTTATACTCCCCTAGAGTATATGCTCCCCCTTACTATATAGTCCCCCTTTGACATCAATGGCAAAGGGTGCCATAAAAAATTAGGCACAAGTACTACTCTAGAAGTAGAGTAATCAACCATTCATCAGTCATTAAGGATTGATGTTCTTGCTAATTTATCTAATCATATTTAGGAGAGGGAATTACTCCCAACTTCTCCCTGAGATACTCAAAAGTATATTTTGATAAAGGATTTGTGAAAATATCTGCCAACTATTCTTTGGTGCTCACATAGTCCAATTTCACTTCTTTGTCTGCAACCTTTTCTCTTAGAAAATGGTATTTGATCTCTATGTGTTTTTTCTTTGCGTGCATCATAGGGTTCTTAGGCATGTTAATAGTGCTAGTGTTATGACAGTGAATAACAATAGGATAATCAACCTGAATACCAGAGTCTTTAACCATCTACTTGATCCAAACCATGGTTGAACAATTCAGTGCTTCTGTAACATATTCAACTTCTGCTATTGATTGAGTAATACAGTTTTGCTTCTTGCTTATCCAAGAAACCAACCTATCTCCAATAAATACTACTCCTTCTAAAGTACTTGTCCTATCATCAATACAACCTACCCAATCTGCATTTATATACACATGAAGTTGTACATTCTTTGATTTAGGATACTATAAACCATAGTCTGTAGTTCCCTTGAGATATCTGAATATCCTCTTGATTGCCATTAGGTGATTCTGCTTGGGTTTAGCTGGAAATATTCCAATAATGCCAATTGCATTAGATATTTTAGGTCTAGATTAAGTTATATAAATGATTTTTCCAATTATAGATTTGTATAATGTCTTATCAACTGCTGTGGAATCATCATCTTTTGAAAGCTTGCTTCCTGTTATCATAGGATTTCATACTGTCTTACAGTCTTCCATCTTGAAGGTCTTCAATATTTCCATCACATATTTTGACTGATTAATGAATATACCTTTATCTGTTTGTTTTACATTTAGTCCTAAAAATTATTTTATAGGACCAATCATGCTCATTTCAAATTCATTCTGCATTTCTTTTGCAAATGCTGCACTAAGATTTTCATTACCTCCAAAGATAATTTTATCAACAAATATGGCAACTAGTAGTAATCCATCAGGTGTCTCTCTTGTCAATAGGTTACAATCTGCTGCACCTTTCTTGAATCCAATCTTGGTAAGATAACCATCGTGTCTCTCATACCAAGCTCTTGGGGCATGTTTAAGACCATAGAGTGCTTTCTTAAATCTACATACCATGTCTAGTTTATCTAAAAAATTAAATCCTTCAGGCTGTTCTATGTAGACTTCTTCCTTCAAGTCACCATTCAGAAAAGTTGACTTTACATCCATTTGATAAAATTTAAAGTCTTTGAATGTTGCATAGGCCAAAAATAATTTAATGGCTTCTAGTCTGCTCACAGGGGCAAATGTATCAATGTAGTCTATTCCTTCTCTCTAGGCATATCCTTTACATACCAATCTTTCTTTGTTTCTTACTACTATCCCTTATTCATTCATCTTGTTTCTGAAGATCCACTTTGTTCTAATCACATTTTTGTCACTGGTTCTAGGAACCAATTCCCATGTCTCATTCTTAATTATCTATTCTAATTCTTCTTTCATTCCATTCTTCCAATCAGAATCATTACAAGCATCTTCAACACTTAAAGGTTCAATCTGTGAAACTAAAAATACCTCTTCATCCATTGTTAAAATTTTAGCTTTTGATCTGGACAAAACACTGCTTCTTTGATCTCCAATGATATCATCTTTAGAGTGGTATCTAGATGTGAATTTAGGAACCTTAGGTGTTACTTCTTCTTCTATAATTTGTGATTCTTCTCTGCTTGATTCAGGGTCATTGCATGAGACATCAATGCAATCAAACATTTCTTCAATAACAATATTTTTGCTGCTAGGCATAGGTTCATCTTCAATCATAGGTGCATATTTGTAGTACCTCTCTTGAATCATAAACATCTCATCAATTTTTACATGAGTACTTTCAATTGTCTTTTTTAATCTCAAATTGAAACATCTATATGATTTTCTTTTTGTAGAGTAACCAAGGAAAATAACATCATCACTTCTAGCATCAAACTTACCAACACCATCATCTCTCTTGATGTAGCATTTTCTGCCAAAAACTCTAAAATACTTTATTGTAGGTACATTACCAAATCAAAGTTCATAGGGTGTTTTATCTGTGCCTGGCCTCATTTGAGTTCTGTTGATAGTATAGACTATTGTATTTACAACATCTCTCCAATATGTGTGCACAACTTTTCCTTCAATCATCATAGTGGGAATTGTATCAAGTATAATCCCATTCCTTCTTTCTACAATCCCATTATATTGAGGGGTTCTAGGAGCTCTCATCTATCTTTTTATTCTATGTTCTTCATAGTACTCGTAAAACTGATTAGAGGTGAACTCTCCTCCTCTATCTGATCTCAGAAATTTCAGTTTTAATCCAGATTCATTCTCAACCTTGACTTTGAATATTTTGAACTTCTCAAAGGCTTCTGACTTCTCTTTTAAAAATGCAACCCACATCATCCTTGAAAAATCATCAACAAACAAAATGAAATACCTTTCTCCATAGTATGATCTTGTTTGGGTAGGACCACATAAATTTGTATGCACTAGGTCTAATTTGTTTTCAACTGATTTTTGCTTACTTCTGAAAGAACTCCTTACATGATTTCCCATAACACATTCCTTGCACATTGTGTCAATTGGTCTTGCTATACTTAGAAGATCTCTGACTACCTTGACATTACTTATCTTTACTATGTTATCAAAATTTATATGATAGAGTCTCTTGTGCCATAACCAATCGTCATCCACTTTTGCAAAAAAAAAACTTACATCTGAATTGAGATGAAAAACATTACCTTTTGTTTTGGAGCCTCATGCAATCATTTATCCATCCTTGTTGTTAATTATGCACTTGTTTTCTTTGAAATCCAAATGATAACCTTTGTCAAGTAGCTGTCCAACACTTAGAAAGTTATGATGTAATCCATCAACATACAGAACATCTTCTATCTTGTTATTTCCATCCAAAGTGATAGAACATCTGCCTATGATAGGTTTAGGAGTGTTATCTCCAAATCTAACCATACCACCTTTGTATTTGTCTAAATGAACAAATCTATCTCTGTCACCTGTCATATGGTGAGAGCATCCACTATCAATGATCCAATTAGTTCTGATGTTTGCTTTGGAAATTAGGGCTAACTCTTGTTCTTCCTTTTCATCTTCAATGTCCATTTCCTCAAGAAACTTTTCCATATCTCTAAGGGAAACAAATCCAATTTCATCCTCTCCTGAATCTTCATCAGTTACACCTTCTTCAGCATGGTAACATTCCTTCTTATATTTAGGTTTGTAATCAGATCTAAACTTCTTGACTCTTGTGGGACA